>CAWUFW010002647.1:1800000-2111525 GCA_963921515.1 Calotriton arnoldi
CCCTCCAAGCCTTGTGGTATAATTATCTTATTTTTGCAATTCACTGACCTTTTGTTGGTACTCAATGCAGCTAAATCCAAAAAGAATCTCTCCTGGCATGGTACCAAGGTATTCATCTCCCAAGATGTCTCTTCACTGACTGCTAAACATCGTAAAGAGTTTCTGGATCTCCGTCCTCCTCTTCATTCTTTAGGTGCAAGATATGGCTTATTTCATCCGTGTCTCTTCAAAGTCACCTTTCTCAACAAGACTTCCACTTTTGAGGATCCAGCTGACCTTCGCAGATTTATTCAATCTCACTCTACCACAACAATGGAGATGTCTTCCTCATCCTCTGGCTCTTGACTTTTGTATTTCACCTTTGCTGTATTATTTCATTGAAGTTGTTGTTTTATTTCCTGTTTTTTGAACTCATTTGCTATCTCTGGCTTCGATTTAATTAATCCATTGTTTCCTTTGCAGGTATATTGTTGTTATTTTCGTCTTCTCCATGTCTTTACCTCATTCTCTTGTTCTTGTTTGGCATTTTGTTATAACTTTTTATCTTCGCGTTTGATTCAGTCTAATTTTATTTGTTTCCTTTGCAGGTTTATTGTATGTCTCCAAGCTCTATTCGTGTTCCATGTTCCCGCTCCTGCTTTTATTCATTTTATGGATGTCCTGGTGTGCCATGTTGCCCTTGTTGGGTGTGCTGTCTTCGTTGTCCCTTGCCGCCTCTCATTCTTTTCCTTTGTTTCTTTAAGGTACGTATTACAGTCGTCATTTTGACATGAACTGTCTTTTCTTACTCTTCTTCCTTCTTCCCTTCCTTCCCTTTTTATTCCTCCCCTTTTTTCCTTCTGCTCTTATATTCCTCCGTTCTTTATTGGTTTTTCTATTTCCTTCTTTCTCTATTCATTTCTCGTTTGCTTCACTCTTTCACTATTACATCTTTTATTCTTTAGGTTATATCTCTGTGTAGCTTGTAAGTTTGAAGGTAGTAGTTATTGCATCTTTGTTAATATTGCATGTTTTGTTTTTGTTGATGATTTCTATGTATTTTTAACGGTTTTACTTTCAGAGTTATTTCCTGGAATGTGAAAGGTTTCATTAACCCTATTAAGAGACAGAAAATTATATCTCATCTTGCCTCGTATAACCCTGACTTGGTCCTTCTACAAGAGACCCATTTAACAGAAATTGAGGCATTAAAATTGAAGAGAGGTTGGGTGGGATCAGTTTTATTCTCTCCTACTTCAAATAAGAAAAATGGGGTCATAATTTTATGCCATAAGAAATTGAATTGTAAACTTATTTCACAAGAAATTGATACAGAAGGTAGATGGTTATTAGCTAAGTTGTTAATTAATAATATTTCTGTGACTGTTTTTAACGTTTATGGTCCCACTCATCCTGATTGCTCCTTTTGGCCTCTGATCACACAAAAATGTATTCAATTTAGAGATGATTATTTTATTCTAGGAGGTGATTGTAACCAAGTTGTAGACCCTTTTCTTGACCGTCAATCACAAACACGCTTTATTCCGCATAAATCTCATACACATTTCCTTGACACCATTTCCCAATCACATCTTGTTGACTCTTGGAGACTTACTCATCCCGACTCTCTGGACTTTTCTTTCTTCTCTCCCCCTCTTAATTCCCTCTCTCGTCTAGACTATATTTTTCTCTCCCAATCTTTATCCCAAAATTTGGTATCCTCCTCTATTGAACCTATTGTTATCTCTGATCATGCCCCAATTATAACTGACCTTGACTTCCTTCCACCACATCCCAGGTCCTCCCGTTGGCGTTTCAACAATTCTCTTCTACTTGACCCTCTTTTCTCTTCTTCTTTCATCAACTTTACTAACACATTTTTTGATCTAAATACTGATCCTAATTCCTCCCCCTACATACTTTGGGACTCCTTTAAAGCCACTGCAAGAGGTTTCATTATAGACTTTGTCTCAAAAAAAAAGAAACGTTTCCTCCAGCAACATAAAGATACCCTAGCCCATATTAAAGCTTTAGAACACAAATTCTATACTTCATCAGATGACGCGGTCCTGTCAGCTCTGATTCGCGCTAAATTGGCATTCAATAAAGCCTCGACTGACAACGCATCTTCCATGCTTCTCCGTAGCAGTGCTCGTTACTACGGAGGCCGCAACAAAGTTGGGAAGCTTTTAGCAAATTATCTTAAATCCCGTAAAGACCGTACGCTGATTGACTCATATATATTCTTTGGACGGATCTCTTCTTCATAAAGATCAAGATATTCTTAAAGTATTCAAGTTGTTCTATAAAGATCTTTATACCCCTGAGTCCCCTCCGTCTAGTTCCCTCATTCAATCCTACCTTGACAATTTACCACTCCCTTCCACCTCCCATCTTAACTTTTCTAATCTTGAGGTTGACCTCTGCCTTAATGAGCTATCCTCCGCTCTATCCGCTTTAAAGAAAGGGAAAACTCCTGGCCCAGATGGTTTTTCAGTTGAATTTTATTTGCATTTTTGCAAATTACTCCTTCCTAAACTCTTAACTCTTTTCCATTCCTTCTTTCTCTCTGGTAAAACAAAAGGTACTTTTCAAGAAGCCACAATTTGTCTTATCCATAAAGAAGGGCGAGATCCTATGTTTTGTAAAAACTATAGGCCGATTTCCTTGGTCAACGTTGATTATAAACTTTTTGCCAAGACACTTGCTTTACGTTTAGATCCTCTTTTACCTCATTTAGTTGGCAAGGAGCAATGTGGTTTTGTCAAAGGCAGGTTAACCTCGGATAACTCTCGTCTCTTTCTTAATGTCTTAAACAAAGTCCCTTCCCTCTCCACATCCTTAGCGGCCATTTCTGTTGATGCCGAAAAAGCATTTGATAGAGTAGACTGGTCCTTTTTATTTGCTTCATTGAAGTGGCATGGTTTTGGCCCCAAATTTACCTCTCTTATATCTTTATTATATTCTGCCCCCAGAGCTTCAGTACTAGTTAACGGCGGTGTCTCATCCTATTTTCGCCTCCATCGTGGTGTCCGTCAAGGTCTCTCCTCTTCTCTTTGTTCTTGCTCTTGAACCTTTTCTATCCTCAATTCGTAATAATGTTTCTATTTCTGGTTTTTTGTATGGTGATCAACATTTAAAATTCTCTGCTTACGCAGATGACATCCTACTCTTCATTTCTGATCCTGAAAAATCCATTCCCCCTTTATTACATGAAATCACTTCTTTTTCCCTTGTCTCTGGATATAAAATCAACTCTGATAAAACAGAGATTCTCCCTCTCACTAAATTTTGCCTTCCACACTCCTTTTCCTCCACTGGGTTTACATGGAATAGCTCTAAAACCAAATATTTAGGTATATGGTTCTCCAACTCTATCGCCTCCTCTATTAAATTAAACATGTCTACGATCCTGTCTCGTATTGACAAATTACTTTCCTCTTGGAATCCTCTTTTTCTTTCGTGGTGGGGCCGGTTAGACTCAATTAAAATGATGATTACTCCTATTTTGATTTATACTCTTTCTATGCTTCCTGTCCACATTCCCGCATGTTATTTTAAACAAATTGACTCTCGCCTTTCTAAATTTCTTTGGCATAATAAAAAGTCCAGAATCTCTCTTTCCTCTCTTCGTAAGACTAAATCTAATGGAAGTGTAAATTTCCCTAATTTTCGCTTGTATCACAAGTCATTTTGTCTTTGCCAGGCCTCCAAATGGCTTCTTTCTGATCTCTCTCCCTTTAACCCCTTGTGGCTTTCCATTGAGCGCACCTTATTATTACCTTTCTCTTTAAAAGAAATTTTAGCCTTTTCTGCCAAAACATCTCTTACCTCCCCCCCTTTGTTTAATCACACTTGCTCCCTATTGAAATCTTTGATACATTCCAAACCTATCTCTAGAGAATCCTTTTTAGATTCTCCTATTTGGCATAATTCTCTTATCACTATTAATGGCAGATCCATCTTTTGGAGCCCTTGGAGATCAAGGGGCATAATCTGGGTCAAAGACCTTTTTGACGGTCTATCTCCTTGTCTATTTCCCCAATTTCAAACCACTTTTCAATGCCTCGCTCCTTCCTACAGAAATTTACCACTTTAATGATGGTCATTCTTGATGTTTTCTATTCTCTCCCAACATCACCTCTTCCCCCTGTCCCTAACTCTCTTCTCAAGATTCTTCTCTTGCTCCCTAAAGCCTCTCCTATTTATAAATATTTTTTAGCTCCTAATCCAGAACGTATTAAAACTAAGTTGGAACTTTCATGGGAATCTGACCTGGGATGTGAATGGTCTATCACTTTCTGGGACAAACTCTGGTCTCGTTCTCTCAAAATCTCTCACTCTGCCTCCCTTACTCAATCTTTGTTCTTTCTTTATCATAGACTTTACCTTACCCCTATCTCCATCGCTAAATTCTCTCACTCCACTAATACAAACTGTTGGACCTGTGGCTCCTCTAATGCTGACCTTCTTCATCTTCTCTTTCTTTGTCCTTCAGTTTCTACTTTCTGGGAGAAAGTTTGGTTCTATATCTCTCGCTTATTTAATATTTCCATTCCCTATTCCATTCCTCTTCTCTTCTCTGGAAGTCTCTCTGATTCCCTAGACCTTCTTCCTCACCAAAATGGGCTTCTTGATCTTATGCTCGCTTTAGCTTTCCAACACATCACTCTCAATTGGAAAACACTCACGAAACTTTCCATCCATCACTGGTGGAACAGTCTTTGTCACATACACCGACTTGATACTGCGTTTTCCTCCTCCTGTACACCATTGGTTAATAGAGATCTCTTTTGGTTACCTCTTACTACTTATTTAGATAATTTAGTATTGACAAATAGGTCTCGTTTAAATGCTGAAAATTTTAAACCTCCTTGAATGTCTACTTTCTTTGTTCCTTGCCTTCTGTTGCCTTTGTTGTGATTCACTATATATATTAGCTTGATTAGCACAATTTTATTGTATACCATTGTAAGATGCAGTTTCTCTTTTTATCAATTTTTGAATTGCTTTTTTTCCCTCTCCCCCTTCCCTCCCCTTAATCCTTTAAAATTAAAATAGCTTTCTCTTCTGCCTCATGTTAACCACCTATTTGATCAGTACTTTGTATCGTTGATCTCTCTTCTTGTATTATCTATTATTCGAATAAAGCTTTCAAACTTTAAAAAAAAAGGAGAGCCAGAGCTGTCGACTTTGGAACTGGGGAGCCAGGTTCAAGTCTCGACGTCAGTTCGACATCCTGTGATTGTGGGCAAATCAGTTAATCACCATGTGCCTAAAAAACAGACTAAGATGAAAGTGTCCTTGTGTAATGTAACTGGTGCTCATGTTAAGCACTCCTATACCTTCGGGTCCATGTCGCTCTATTAAAAAAAAAAAAAAACCTGCAAAAATCACCATCAGGAACAAAAGACTTTGGTCTGGCCTTGCGCACGGTAACAGTCCGACCTTGAAACCATGCTTCGAGCACATGTTACGTATCAATCATCAAAAGTTGATTAATTCCCAAATATGGATTTAAGAATACTGGTTTATGGTTAACCAAAGAAATATGCAAGGAAATATATCTCTTTTAAGGGAAAGAGAGCAAACTATGCTCTAACTTAAAATGGTTCACTGCATATTCATCTAGAAATGCTTAAATATTATATGCTCAAAAACTAATGACATGGTATTGTGTTGTAACAGCATACAAGGTTAAAGGGATTATTTAATAGTGGTCACAAATTTATGATATGATAATGGAGCAATTTCAATCTTGTAAGTCATTTATGGGGCACAAAAATACTGTAATGGAACAATGTCAAGTTTGTGACTTGACTTGCATAAAATATACTCATTCTGCCATGGGAACTGCCAGAACACGTCATTGATGGAAAAACAGTTACATGGCATGACACCATTTACAAGACCACTCCACAGAATAACAAATAATTATCTTAATGAATCTCATGCACATTTTGTGAGACTTATCCCTAATGGATAATAATAATGGAGTATTTGGCAACTGTTGTTGCTATCTGAATGTGTACCATTTCTCCTCCCAGAGCCATGATTCCCAAGTCAAAGTTCAGGGAGGGTTGATATTCAAGGCAGACAGCTGAAATAAAAAATCATTCAAAACACATTTTCAATAGGATGGAAAAGCTCCTGAAGGAAAGCGGCTTGGAAAGAGAGTGATATGAGTTTAGCAAGAGGGCAAAGAGTACTGTAGAGTATACCTTTGCATGTTATCCACAAAAACCAGAACAATAAAATCTGCAGTAAAATGTCTATGCTGGTTAAATCACTTTTTACAGATACTTCTGTGTAGCCTGCAGGTCTCTGTTTTAACTAAGTCTTTCAACTTACAGAAGTCAACAAAAATGAACACAACCAGAGGGAATAATTGCAAATGTCATGAAAGGCTTCATCCTATTGAATGATGGAGGAAATTAGTTAAAAATCAATATTCGACTTGCAAACCATGTTAGAACTGCACTTTTAGAATGCATTTAAAGCTGCAGCAGAAATGTTTTCAGTTAGAAATGGCAGGCAGACAAAATGTGCCCTCATTGTAATGCGAAAGAAATCCTTCTAATATATAACTAATATACACACAAATAGTTCTTTAATAATTAATAATGTAGGGAAAAGTTACTTGTGTGTAGAATATGGGATAATAATGTTAAAACATTTTTGTACCAAGCTATCATACTTATAAGAGCACATTTAGGTTAAGCCTCAAAACCTTGTCTTTCAACTCTTGCTCATAACTTAAATAAACATTCATTTAGAACATTTGCCTAGCACCAGCATCTTGCTTAGCAAATTTACTGACTCCTATCATGTGTTTCACTTAGCTTCCTCACCCCATATTAGATCATTTACCTTAAAACAATGAGACTTGCTGTGTTTGTTATGTTAAATAATGATTTAGACATTTTATGTATGCTTCATCAGAATACACTGCATTTCTAAACAGGCCTTTGTATTCACACTGAAGCACATAGAGCATCCTTTAGCTTAGGTAAGAAGGTTCTTATGAGAACTTTCCTCCATGTAACAACCTTTGCAACAGTGTTATACTAATGAATCAGAAAGCATGTTTACCTTGGCAATCGGGAGAAGAGACATTGGAAGTTTGACTACACCAACAGATGAGCGAACACCATTGGTTCAGAAGAGTCAATGCCTAAAATTTTTTAATACAATATTGTTCGATTTTATATTAATGAGTGTTCCTAGCTAGTTAGAGTAGGAGATGCTAATGAAGCTTTGGAGGGGCCCTGAACGCGGTAATGATAGACCCAATGGTCCTTGTTTTGTGACTCTTCTGGAGAGTTGTACTTGCTCAGTTACCAACAGCTACTGCTAAAGGTGACTTATTTTTCTTTACCTAAACCTTTTTCAGATCAATGCTATTGCAGAGATCATTGTATTATTGACGGTTGTAACTGCAGCTGTGGGGAACTCAGCTGAGTTTCTAGAAAGACCCTTCATGGGGAGTTCTCTCTTATTCTTACTTTGCTCTTTTCAGAAAAGAACTCTTAATGGGTTCTATTTAGAATAGGATATGTTCCATAGCTAATTTAGTGACACTTTCCTTTATGGAACACTATGTATTGATTAACCCTGGGCGGTGAACTCCGCTCCGCTCACGGAGTTTGCAGAGTTTTCTGCACTCCGCGTTACGCGGAGATCGCGGAGTTCCGAAAAACTCCGCTTCGCGTTGCAGAGCGGAGTTTTTTTCCTCGCTTGCGTTTGTCAACGTCAAGTTGGCGACCGCGAGCGAGGAAAATCAACCTCCTGGCGAGATTTTTCCTCATTCGCGATCGTCAACATCAAGCTGGCGAGCGCGAGTGTGGAAAATCAACATCCAGGCGAGATTTCTCAACGCGGGGGGGTTCAGGTTTCTCATTGCGAGTGGTCACGTATGCTAGCGACTGCTCGCGTTGAGAAACTGCCCGTTCGCGTTGAGAAAGCTGCCGCTCGAGTAAAAATCTACTCGAGTGGCAGAAAAGGAAAGCAGGGACCGCTTGCACTGTGCATGGTGCCGTTCGCAATGATTGCACAGTGCGGACAAGCATCCGGCACTGTGCAATCACCACTAACTGCATTTTTCTATCGTACTCCGCCTCTCGCGGCGCTCTGCGTAGTGTGACGGAGTTTGTTTGCACTTCGCGATGTTCCGAGTAGTGCAACTCCGCGAACTCCGCCCAGGGTTAGTATTGATTTATGCTGTCACTAATCAATTTCTTTAATGATATTTCTGTAAACTGACTAATCTGAAGAAAATGACAAAAGCTATACTAGTCCTTTAAGATAAATGAAGGTGTTGAAACTTTTACAAACTCTCATCATTGACTGAACATCTAAAATTCTAATTGTCGATGATATATGCACGAATTATATTTTGTTTTAGTTCCATTCATACCACAGTGGCAAAGGTCCATTGACCTTGTTTAAAAGCCATCAGGATTTGCCAAGGACGACGTCTGTAGCTTTCCCGCAATAAAATACTTCTTACAGAGCGCAAACAGCTGCTTGGAAGAAGTGCTCCAGTGTTTAACTAGTAGGGAGTAAATGACCAGTTATTATCATTAATTAAAAAGTAAAGTCTTTAGATCTTTACTAAACTGAGATTCTGAATCCAATTTCCTAAGATCCAAGGGCAGGTCGTTCCATAGCTTATGTGCCCGATATGAGAAGGCACAAACCCCATTCTAGCTCTCTTTACTCCAGTTATTGAGGACTGACGCAGAGTGAGTTACATGTCAAGTGTGTGAGCATGAGACAATCTGGTATCCTTCTGAGACTGGTAAAATGAGCACCATTAACAAATGAAAATTATGTTTGAAAACTTTATCAGAGGGCCCGGAGCTGAGTCACTCACATGTCTATTTTCCAAGCAGAGTTTAATCCTTCTATGGCGTGCAAACAAATACAACTGAGTTATTTGTTATACTGGGCAGAGTTTATGTAAGGCCTGTTGCTATGTAAAGCCTGTAGGCCTGGTTCAGAATAGTTACGTCATACGTGCTACTGTGGTGTATCACCTAAACTGGCATGGACCAGGCCAGGCATTTACCATTAAAAGGCCAATCTGCCTGCTGAGGTAACTAAAATGAGTACCATTCACATGTGAGACATTATAATAAGGAGAGGTAACTGTGGGCCTGTTGTAAACTTGTACTACGTCATATGTGACACATTCAGCCAGCCTGTCTGAGTTCTTTAGGTAAAAAAACCTTTCACTTTCACTTGCAGTTATAGCGGATCTCCTGTGACAATGAAAGTCCTGGGAATGCAGAGATTGTATGGATAAAAAGCCATGCTTGGTAGAAGTTGCCACAAATAACATGGACCCACTGAGCAGCTATAGAAACCTTGTATACACACTTCAACAAAGAGCTACTTTTGCTTTCAATCTGAGCCATTCTGCTGCACCAGAGACAAGGAATTAGCCTTGTGTATAACATATTGTTTAATGTGATAGCTAGAAGTAGAAAAATGTTTCACTGTCCACAAAACCATACAGCAGGCTTACACTGTCAAGCGGTGTCGTCGTTGCTGAAGTGCTGTTGTCGGCTGACGAACTGGAGTCGATGGGACCAGTATCGGTAGGCCAAGGTTGCGGTGTGGGATGGGGCAGTGCGTCATGTAACTTACGAGCGGTGCCCTCAAACCCTGGTGCAAGCAGTGGCATCGATGTCAGAATGGAGCGTCCACGTCGGGGATACCAGGGCAGCGGTGTGAGGCGAGGCGACGCAAAGTGCGGTGCCTAAAGGTCATGGTGCATGCAGCGGCTCAGTGGCAGTGTCACGTTACTTTTTATTTTGTTGCAGCACAAAACATACAGTTCCCAGTGATGGTAGCAGATGAACTTGAAGTCTTTAGTGGTCCTGAGACTTCTTGAACAGGGGGCAAGCTCTACCTCAAGCCCTTGGAGAAACTCAAACAAAGAAATTGCAGAATGTTCAGTCCAGTCCTTTCTCTATCCAAGACAGAAGGAGCCACTGCAGGCCAACACAGCGAAGCACACATCAAAGTGGGAGTTCCTCCTCACAGATTCTCCAGCTCTTCTTCTTGGCAGGTTCCTTGATCTAAAAGTTCTAAAGATCTGGGGTCTGGGCCCTAATATTTATAACACATTTCACTTTGTTCTTTTGTGGCAGAGAGTCTCTATGCTTAGTCCAAACCAGTTCTACCCTCTCTGGCCCAGCTTCACTACAGGAGGTAGAGACAGCATTGTGCAGAGGAGACACTGCATATTCCGGTGCTATTGAAAACTCCTCCCACCACTCTAAATGCAGACCAGGCCTAGTCAGCCCAACTATGAGTCACCCAGGAAAGGCAGGACACACCTCAGTGCCCCTTGTGACTATCCACAGTGAATGCACTTCCCCACCCCTGTCACTCCAAAACCAGACAGTCAATACACAGATCAGCAGAGGCACACAGAATGGTTGAACAAGAAAATGCCTACTTTCTAAAAGTGGCATTTTCAAACACACAATTTAAAAACCATCTCCCTGAAAATATGTGTTATTAAATTCTGAGTTCAGAGAGCCTACACTCCATTTCTCCATCTGTCCCAAAGGAAAGTTATACTTGTAAGATGATACCAAGCAACTCCAATGTTACCCTAGGGGAAAGATAGCCTTTTTAATAGTGAAAAACGAAATTGGCAGTATTTCACTATCGGGACATGTCACACACACCAGGACATGTCCTCCCTTTCACATACACTGCACCCTGCCTAGTGGTGTACCTTGGGCCTACCTGAGTGTTGCCTTACATGTAAGAAAAGGGAAGGTTAGGGCCTGGCAAGTGGGGGCACTTGCAAGGCCGACATGGCAGTGAAAACTGCATGCAAACACTGCAGTGGCAGGTCCGAGACACCTTTGAAAGGCTGCTTGTGTGGGTGGCACAATCAGTGCTGCAGGCCTACTAGTAGCAGTTGATTTACAGGCCCTGCGTACACACAGAGCACTATACTAGGGACTTAGTAGTAAATCAAATAAGCCAAACATAGAAACACCAAGCCATAAACACAATTTACAGTAGGAGCACTTGCACTTTAACACTGAACAGCAGTGAGAAAGTACACAGAGGCACTAAACCAGCAAAACGAAGTCCAACGTACCATTAAAAACAGGAGTCCAGAAATCAAAAATACAGGGGAATCACACCAAAAGATGCCAGGTCTAACAGTTACTCTTTGGCAATTAATTTTATTTCAAATTTCTATTTTCCTATTGGCCTCATTTGGTAACTGTTGAAAACCTAGCCCGTATTTGTTTATTTTTGTTTCATTTGCTTGTATTTCACACACACCTTCTATGAATACTGAAGTTCTTTGTTTCTTTAACTGTTTTGTTTTAAACTTAACTTGTACATATTCTCTGAAGATTGTCTTGATGTTTCAGTCAAGCTACCAAAGGTGAGCCACAGGTTATCTGTTGACCCTTCACCTCAAACCTTTGGTCTCCCTCTTCCAACAGTCTAACAGGCAGATTCCTGACTACTTAAATTAAAATTGTACTCACCAATTCTTACTAGATATGAAATGTCATTCTGCTTTTTTGAAGTTTCAGATTCACCTAATAGTTTAAAATGTAGATTCTGTTTCTGCTTTGTTTCTAACAAATGAGATTGAAAGGGTATTTTTAGCAAAACGCCAAATAATATAGTTAGAATACATGTGTAATATTAACGTGCAGACTTAAATGAACAAAAATGCTGTAAATGTGCACCATTGTAGTAGATAGCTATACTTACTCGCACTAGGCCTCAAAATGTTTGAAGCCGCATTGCTTAACAAGTAATTTGACAAGATGTCCTGAAGCACGCATAAAATGTTTAATTCTTGACCGTTCAATGGTCAAGTTTTTTCTTATTAAATAAATGTTTCACATAACTCTGCATATTGTTTCTACTTATACAAAGATTTGAAATACTTGTTTAGAATTTATTGTTTAGTAGAAATATGAAGAATAACCACACATAGAATGCAGCACCTAAAATAAACTTGACCACTTTTAACATACTTGTTTTAGTTCGAAGATGCCAGGCAAATAATTTTTTCTCATTACTGCACATGTTTCGATTCCTACAAAGCCCATTGTTAGCTAACAAACAATTTGCTTTATTAGAAGGTTAGAGATGTAGTCTCACTTGTGGGAAAAGAAGTTCTGAATGTGAAAAGGACTCATGTAGTTAAGACTAATACAGCAAAGTTGCACACTTCGAGATTACAGTCTGTGAACCATTGTGTTCGTGTGAGAAGGGGAGGAGTGATCCTATTCCCAGGAGAACAACGAAAGCTGATTAGTCGAGGGGAGGGGAAGATGTAACATGAACCGCAACATAATGTTCGACTGTTTATAATAATACGTGCTCCTAGAGTAAGTTATTGCATTCACTTATGCTCTTGTCCTACAACCTTCAACTTACTAGACCCTATTACTGATTGCGGTTGCTACTTCTGCTGCACATTTACCCTGCCTTAATTCTTCTTGTTTTGAGACTCTATCGAGTTTCGTGGACCTTTCTTTATGGGAAGTTCTGCTTGATTGATTATTACATTTTAGAATAACACGAGCTTTATGCTTGATCTCACTCTCTTTAGAGCTTGGACTCTTTATGGGTTCATTCTGACACCTAGTCGCCCTACTCTTAGAATAGGGATTTATTTCCTTAGGGAACATGCCTCATGCATTTTATCATAATTTGAATTAACCATTTCTCCTTATCAATTTCTGTAATTTATTATTAAAACTAATGCGAATAAAACTTAGGAGTTTGAATAAAGATGATTTACTAATCCTTATATAATAAAACCCATAAAACTTTATTTTATTCTCATTATTGACTGAACTTAAAGACAGAAAAGGTGATTACAATTTATGTGATGATTTGCTCCTCATCTTCTCAAATGCAGCGTCCAAGGCCCATCGACCTTTGGAAGGAGACTAGCGGGTCTTAGGTCTGTGTGAGATGGTAAATAAGTTTTTTTAAACATATTCCTGCTCCAGCAATATGCTACCCCATAAATACAGAAGAATAATGCTGGGGGTGAATGGAAGGTAGTCTGGATAACTTGGAGGTGGGTGAGTGAGGGATCAGGGGTGTAGCTATCAATGCTGCAGCTGGTGCAGAGGCACCGGGGAACAGGGACCTGAGTGGCCCACTCCACCCCAAATATAGGTATGTTTACCAAGAACCCAGCAGATTGGGGGTGGGGGAGGGATTTTCCTTGCTTGCATTAGGGTTCATGGTACTCTTGCTTCTCCCATGGAGGAATGGAAAAACTGAGCTCTGTTTCTTGAATTTTGAGGCATTAGAGTATTATTCATGCAACATACTTTGGTGATATTTTTACCACTTCAAAGAAATAAACTCATACACGCACAACGTACCCTTGATACTTTCATTTTACAGAATTACGGTATTTGTGAATGTGAATCTATGCTGTTTTCATTACTCTCTAATAAAGTATACTCTATATTATGGCAAAGAGACGCATCTAGTTTAATGCACTAGAGACATAATGTGATGGTTAATGATGCTATTGATGATAAACAGATATTGGATGTATGGCTATGTACGGGATACAGCCACTGATGAGCTGCAGGGATAATGATGGGGTAGGATGTAATATTGTAGCAGTTCAGTAGACAAGGACAATTTAGAAAATAGAAAATATGCAATCAATGAAACTGTAGCAACAGATTGATAATGATTAAACAGACCAGCGTAAGAGAGGTGAGGAGGGAAAACGCCGGTGACAGCATACAGAACATTAGGGGGCCGATTCTGATGCGGGTTGGAAAAGCTTCCCGACCGAATCGGTTGGGAAATGGTGTCCGACCCACTCGGATCGGGAAAGTCCGACCGGCGTAGTAGGATGCATTCGGATGCTTCCAGATACGATTTGGTTGAACTCCCATTGACTTCAATGGGAACATTTGTTCCTAACCGCATCAGAATTGGGCCCTCGGTCGGGAAGACACGTTCCCGATTCGATTTGGAAGGAGCAAATGCCGTTAGGAGGCCTTCCTAACCGCATCAGAATCAGGCCCTCGGTCGGGAAGCTTTTCCAACCCGCATCAGAATCGGGCCCTTAGTATTTGGAGATATGATTATAATTAGGTAGTTAGTAAAAGTCAAATTCATTTTACCTTACAAACTAAGAATTTTTCCCAGGTGCATAACTAAAGTGTATTCTTCTCATAAGAATTTCAGTGAGACAGATTATCTTTGAGGGGAAGATGTAATTCTAAATTTGAAGTAATTTCCTGCTTAGAGAATGCCCTCCAGAATATCCTTTTTGAAAACTGAACATATGAACATTTCAATATTCCAAGCTCTACTTAACAATTTCAAAACCTGCCACTTGTAGTACATTATAATTTCACTTGCTTCAACTGCAGCCAATTGGGAACTCTAAAAGCCCAATTGATGAAAGTGTTTCCTTCTGATCTGTTGTAGAGCAGATTGGGAAAAGTCAATTTTGCACATCCGCTAATTCATGATTAAAAATATGTATGTGCAGAATGTTATTTGTGTGCACAAATCTTCTTGCGCACATATATGTGCCCCGGCACAAAGGCTGTGCTCAGTGTTAAGCTGAGGGCAGTCGCAAGCGCAGGTGCTAAGTGCTCATGGCCATGCCCTCTCCTGCCGCAGGTCCTGATTTCAGTCTGGACTTGCAGGCTCTAAAGCTCCCACTGAACATGTGTCATGGCTATTTTCACTCTCCTAAATCTTCAGCTGTAGTTTAATAAGTCGGTAACACAAGTTATGTTTGATCAGTCTCAACATCCTTTAAAATACGTAAAGACCCTGGCTAAATCAACATCAACGAACACATGGTTACATATGGCTAAATATAAATTGGTGAATTTAAATCCATGTTACTGGAGATGATGGTTCTTTTATGGAACTCATTTGATACCTGTATTTATAGTCTACAAATTTAGGCCAACAAAAAATTGCTGCATTGTATTTAACATGGTATTTGAGGATTCTTGTGTGTCTTTAGGAGTATAGTTGAAAATACTCTCTTTGAGTTAGGCATCCAAGTAATGCTCTATGCAGAAACGCAATAAACTGCATTGCCAACTTCATACATTTTTCCCACTGAGACCGTCTCTCACTTACCTTCACCCTCTACATTGCCTGTGATATCACCACCTCCAAAAAGACTTGATTTACTAAGGCTTTTCACGGTCGCAAAGTCCTACAAAATAGCACATTGTGATTTACCTATTGCACTGGACAGTTATACTTTTCTCAGCAAAAATTGATCTATGCTCCTTTGCATTGCTCTGCGTCAAACTGGAGTTTCTGCTGTGTGACTTGGGAGAATCGCAAACACTCATTGGTTTTGACACAGCCTAATTGAAGCACCAGAAGCGGATGACGACAGCCGCAGATGAATCTTAGTAGATCTGGCTCTATGCTGTTTTCCACTGGTTGCTGCACTGCGTGCCATGTCAGTTTAGGAAATCTGCCCCTTAGTGCAGCACTGCACTGACACTGGCCAGCTAGACCTCTTTTTTGTCACTTACCATGCATTCTCGGACTCCTGACGCTCTTCTCTCTCCACAGTGAATTTACTGCTAAGGTGGCATCAATCCTCCTTCCTTAGAAACCACCTTCTCATCTGCTAATACAAAATCTCGCTTTAACATTCATCATCTCAGTGTTGATTTTGATACAGAAAGTGAAGCAAATCGTACTTTTTTTCCACAGTACACAAAAGGTAGAACGGTGTAAGACGTGTCCAAACCAGCTACATGTAAAATTGGCTTGCATGTTTCAATAGAAATGAAAATTGTGGAACCCAACACAGTCCACAATTACATTCAATGCACTTCTAGGGTATGCAACTGCCTCAGAAGAGGCGTCCCGGCACTAGTGGTGAGCTCAGGGAAAAGAAAAACACCTAAAAAAGGGTCAGGACCAATTAGCCTAGTAGGCAGAAGTCAAACAGCAGGGCCTTGAGACCCTGTCTGAAGCAGGATTCAGAAGGGCTGCACCACAGACTAAGTGGCAGTGCATTCCAATAATTGGAAGCCAGATGTGTGAAAGAACTCCATCCTCTTCTTACTTTGTAAAAGTGAGAGAATTGGAACAGTTTCAGATTATTGGATCTTAAGGTTCTGGTTTGAAAACAGGGCTTCAGTCGAGAAGAGGTGAAGAGGACCTTTGTAAGTAAAGGCTCTATATGCAAAAATGTGAGCCTCAAATTAAATCCTCTTGAAGACAGGGACCCAATGAAAATGCCGGAGGTGATGAGAAACTGGTGAAAGCAGGGAAATCTTCATGATTAAGCATGCATCAGAGTTTTGGATAGTTTGGAGCCATTGAACTAGGAAAGCAGGCAGGCCTGAATACAGGCTATTGGTGTAGTCCAGTCAGGAATTGACCAAGGCATAGACAATTGTTTTCCGACAATCCTCCGAAATCAGAGCATCCTCCGGAGAGCCCTCAAAGTGGCAAAGCAAGTGGTGGCTAGAGACTCGATTTGAGGCTCAAAAGTGAGATTGAAAACTAATTTTATCCCACAGTGAGAAAGGAGCACCTAATTCCGGAGGCCACCAAATGCTAGCATCTGGAGAGGACTTGGTGCCAAAGAAGAGGATCTCAGTTTTTCCATAATTAAGTTTCAGACAGCTTCCATTCATCCATACCACAATTGCCTTCAAGCAGGGCATAAAAGAGCTCAAGGCTGCTGGCACGTTTTCATGAAAAGCCAGGAGAAGCTGGGTATCATCTGCATAGGAGACCATCCACACGCCCAAGAACTCAACATTAGCCAGAAGATCCAGGTCGATATTAAAAATGGTGGGGCTGACCGCCAAATCCTGGGGCACTCCAAGTCTGTCTAACAAAATAGCACCTGAAACAGCATTGAACGCCAAGGACAAATTCAAAAGCATGACCATAACTGGCATGCACCGGTCAAGATTTTCCTTAATGAATTCTGAAACCTCGAGTATGGCAGACTCGGTACTGTAACTCGCACTAAAACCAGATTGTGAGTCTTGCAGAAGGAGATTAGACTCCAGAAAATGAGATGATTGCCAGTTGACCCCTTTCTCCAAAATTTTAAGTATGATGCCACATATATGACGTTGCCTCTTATTGTGGCTTTCTCCTTTGCCAATCTGGCAGTTGCAACAATACAAGTTTGTGAAAAAAATTCTTAAAGGAGTGGCTTTGTATGATTGTGGACTTCCTCAGAAAAAAATGAGAATCTTCACACAGAGGTGTACAACAATGCATGGCACAGTTTTACTTATTGCAAATAACAAGGACCCCCTGCAGGTACTTTAGATTCCTAGGGCAGGGCAATAATACATATTAGGGTAAATCCCTAGGCAGTCAAAAGGTCAAGGAACAATCAGTGACTCATATCAAGAACATACATGATATAGTGAACTCAGTGTCAACTACATTATTATTTTAAAATATTTCATATTTTTATTATTGTCATATTAAAAACATTTCTAAACATGTTTAAGGCAAACACTTGGTGTTAAACATAATAAACACAATATATAAAAGGACAACACTAAAGCAATACCAAATGACAAACTACATTAAATTCATAAATAGATATAGTGAAAAAATATATATAATTTGATATCACAAAAACAAAGACAAAAATGACAAGACAGTGGCTATGAGATGGGTCTTCTACGCGCGTTTCGGAGCACGCTGCGCCTTCATCAGGAAAGCAACAAACAGTTTCCTACAAAGTGAATTAAGACCATATAAGATACATATATCAAACACTGAGTTTCAAGATTCACAAAGTTAAATGATCAACTACATGCCTTCACCAAACCTATGGATTAAAAACAACACGTATAGTGCAAAGTATTTCATACGTGATACGGTTAAAACGGAAAAGTTAACAGAGTATGGTAAAGTATATACCATCACCGTGAATTGAGTCAGAATGGTGAGGAGAAGAAAGAAAGAAAATAGAATTCATTAACTGTGACTATATACATCAAGGAATGGATAAAGATTCCCCAAAGATCCGAAAAATAAAGTGCGTGCCAGAGATAGAATACATTCAACTGATTACTATGAGGAAAAGCAAGTTTGGAATGCTTACTGTTGAATGATCAAGATTTAGACTTCGTAACACCAACAGTCATAAAGGGCTACCAAGTCAAATAAACAACGAATTCCAATCTATGGATAAAGGTAAGCATTGATAGAAGAGAAGATTAGATATATATTATACAGGGATCTGATATTATTCTTGAATAGTGGGAATAGACAATTACCCTATTTAAGGTGTACGGATATGTAAGCACAACACTCCTTTAACCCAAATCATAATGTAAGGCAGCCTTTTTTAGCCCAATGAGGGACCCGCAGGGGGCGAGAAAGAGTGCGCTTTCAATTCCAGACCAGGGGAAATTACCCGAATCAATATTTCCAACCAGACAACCAGCACATTCTGGAAACCAGGAACAGACAATATTGGCGATAAGGGAGGTCATGCCTATCTTCAATTTATCATCTAATGTCTTAGACACTGCGGGCTTGAGTCTGCTTTCCAAAGGGTTATCTTACGTTCCTCATACTCAGATGAACACATTTGAACTTTATACAGACATTTAGGGCCCGATTCTGATGCGGGTTGGAAAAGCTTCCCGACCGAGGGCCTGATTCTGATGCGGTTAGGAAGGCCTCCTAACGGCATTTGCTCCTTCCAAATCGGATCGGGAACGTGTCTTCCCCACCGAGGGCCCAATTCTGATGCGGTTAGGAACAAATGTTCCCATTGAAGTCAATGGGAGTTCAACCAAATCGTATCTGAAAGCATCCGGATGCATCCTACTCCGCCGGTCGGACTTTCCCGATCCGAGTGGGTCGGACACCATTTCCCAACCGATTCGGTCAGGAAGCTTTTCCAACCCGCATCATAATCGGCCCCTATGTCTTTTTTTCGTAAGATCAGACTCAAAAAGTTCTTTGACAATGAAGAACAACCCTTTTCCGAGTTATCTAGCCATACTGAACTATCTATTCAGTCAACGTTCACTCCTTCTCTTGACCAGGTCGGTCCTGAGGTGGCAGTATTTGAACACACTGTTCTCAATCGTCTTGATCAAGCTTTACGCTTTATCCCTAAACCAATTTACAATCTAGACAAAGATGAATTTCAGTCACTCAAATCCTTTGCTCACAATAAAAATGTCACCATAAAGAATTGTGATAAAGGAGGTGGCATTGTAGTCATTGACACAATCATTTACGAACAGAAAATGTTGACCCTCTTAGGTGACCAACAATTCTATACCAAATTGACTAGGAATCCAACCTGTAAAGTAATTTCAAAAATCAAATCTCTAACTACAACAGCATTTGAACAAGGACACATAAGCAAAAAAGAACTAGAATATCTAAATAGTTCTAAAGGAAAAATGGTGTGTATTTACGGGGTCCCTAAAATACACAAGAACACCGTAGACCCCCCTTACCGCCCCATTGTATCTACTATCGGGTCAGTGACCGAACCCCTCTCCGGATATGTTGATAACTGGATTCGAACTCATATCTCTAAAACTCCATCTTATATTAAAGACACTAGAGATATGATCAAGAAAGTTGAGAACCTGCCATTTAACTCACAGAATAACATTCTAGTTACCCTGGATATAGAATCCTTATATAGCAACATTCCACAGATTGAAGCTATAGAGGCAGTCTCCTGGTTTATTGATACATTCAATGTCCCTTGTCCTAAACCCTTTGTTCTGTATTGTCTCGAAATTGTTTTAACTGAAAACACATTTGAATTTGGGAACAACTTGTTTAAACAGATTAAAGGGGTAAGTATGGGAGCATCAGTTGCACCATCAGTGGCCAATATTTATATGGCTCTGTTCGAAACTAAATTAATTTACAATGAAATTGCCCCTTTTTCGAGTCAGTCCAGCATTGGTCAAGATACATTGATGATATCTTTTTTATTTGGACTGATATTGAAGAAAATCTTCAAGAGTTCTTGACATGGTTGAATCTTACTGACACAAATTTAAGATTCACAGCACACACCAGCCAACATCAAGTGGAGTTTCTGGATATTTTAATTCGGCAAAACTCTGATCAACTTGAAGTTGACCTCTATGTCAAACCTACCGCCAGAAATACTTTGTTACACTTCAATAGTTATCACCCACGAGCGCAGAAACAAAGTATACCATTCGCACAATTTTTGCGACTACCTCGCAATTGTACGAATTTGTCTGATTTTGACACACAAGCAATAGATATGAAAGCAAAATTCATAGCTAGAGGATATCCCCATCACCTCATCAGAGAATCGCTAAAACGCGCTAGGTTCTATGACAGAGATCATCTATTGCAAACTAACAATCGTCTTAAGTCTAAACAACTTGTATGCATCACGAAGCATTCCACTATGAATGAAAAAATTAAGCAAATAGTCAACTCAAATTGGCACATACTTAACAGCGACCCAGATCAACAACTTAAACTGATGAAACCATTGTTCGCTCACAGACGTAATAGGAACATTAAAGATATCATTGTGCACTCACGCTTTACCACAAGCGTGCCTTTTGTGCAGAAATCCCTTGATGGCATAATGCCAGTGAAAGGAACTTTTAAATGTTCCAATTGTAAATCATGTGAGACCGTGATTGAAGGTGACACTTTTGTCCACAATAAATATACCATACGTGCCAAAAAACTGTGGAATTGCAAAACAAAGAATGTCATTTACTTTATCGTATGCCCCTGCAACTTAGGCTATGTTGGAGAGACATCTCGGGCAGTCACTACACATTTGACTGAACATCGCTCCGCCATTCGAACTTCGAAACTTAATGCGCCATTAGTTAAACACTTCCTTGACCTTGGCCACACAGTAAATGATGTCAAATGGCTAATTCTGGAAAAAATAGAGAATCCAGATGCAGACAGAAGCAATGACATAAGGAAAAAAAGAGAAGTCTTTTGGATATTTACTTTAAATACATTTAAGCAGGGTCTGAACAACAAATTACCGTGGGAAAATGCCATATTATTCAATCATTTTTAGATCTTTTTCTTTTTTGGCGTTCCCTTGTCCATTCCTGCATGTATTTATAATTTTGACTATAATATTCCCACTTGATGTGCCCAAATTTCTTTATCTATTCACTTTTGTGTTGAGCTATCGGCTTCCAACCTATGACAATAGTCTCCTTCCCTTGACAAATTTCTGTCACATTGTACAATTTGGAGCCCATTTGGGACTTGTAATGAATAGGTAACATGAGCATTTGCATATGCCCTCAGATATATCTTCGCTCTAGTCTTCCCTTTGACGTCCATGTCAGTTGTATCTGTTGAATAGTCGATTCATCTCATGTTTTCAACTCAATTAGAAGACGTGACATGTAGACAGCATTTACATTAGTTTTTGAATTATTTATCTTTATCAATAACTTTTTCGTGTAATTAATTTCAGATCGTTTATTATTTATTTGCAAGAATTAGTCATTTTATTTGCTAATCCGATCATCAGTTCACAGTCTGTTGTCTATCTTTACCCGCCACGAGGTCAGGTGACTTGTTCACGTGGTGGAGTTTGTCGTTTTAATCCCGGGCAATGGCTGCTTCGGTTACTTCATCCGACAGCCTTGGAGTTCAATGAACCCGCATCCATACCGGTAAAAGCATAGGATTTCTAGAGCCGTTACTGAATGTGAAGCCCGTAGAAAGAGACACATCTTTATATAGATATATTTTTTATTATGTTATTTTCCCTTAGGGTAGCGTTATCTATATACGCCGGCCACAGCACCGTTCAAAGTGTGGATTCTAATTAACGGAACCTACCTTTTCGCATCATCAGGATTCATCTGAACCTGACTTCCTTTTTTCGATTCATAGCGCAACACAGGTATCTTTGCCACAAGTTCAACCCGATTTCTCGTGTATATATCTAGTTAATGGTTACGCATTATTAGTTGGCTAAAATCGGTATGTTGTTTGTTTTTTCTAGAATCATGAGTGTCCGTTAAAACTTTATCAAAAAGAAAGTACGCCTAACGAGGAACATTCCCCAATTATTTTGTACTTCAGGTAATCATCGTTGTTTTTGACACACCTGTTGCCACTATATAGAGCATGCTGCCTTCAAAATGCGTATGAAGACATACTGTCACTGCGCCTTTTTCCGATGTTAAATACAATTTTTTCCATTTGTTTTTATGTTTAGACTGTTGTGCACGGCACACTGTTTTTGGATCCAGATACAACTCCTATTTTTCAAGGCTTACATATCCGTACACCTTAAATAGGGTAATTATCTATTCCCACTATTCAAGAATAATATCAGATCCCTGTATAGTATATAACTAATCTTCTCTTCTATCAATTCTTACCTTTATCCATAGATTGGAATTCGTTGTTTATTTGACTTGGTAGCCCTTTATGACTGTTGGTGTTACGAAGTCTAAATCTTGATCATTCAACAGTAAGCATTTCAAACTTGCTTTTCCTCATAGTAATCAGTTGCATGTATTCTATCTCTGGCACGCACTTTGGGCCATATTAGCAACAAAATGCGATAAATATCGCAGAGCGCGCTTAGCGCGAAATATTTTATCGCCAGCTATCGCTGGAATATATCGCCACGCTAACGCTGTATTAGCAACAATTAGCGCTATGGCGATGATTATTCCAGCGATAGCGGCATAATGCGAGAATATCGCTGGAAAACCAGCGATATTCTCGCATTAACGCTAAGGTGGATTCAGCATTAGACTCCACCTCCTATACTTCAAACAGGTAAGTCATCCTCACTAGCAGGTGTTAAAATCTAGCGATAAACGCGCTTAGCGCGAATTATTTTATCGCTTTGCCTGCCTTGCTAATAGGGGGTAGTGGTGTTAGCGACTGTATTCAGTCGCTTTTAGTAGGGAACGCCTTCCTTGCATGTCATTAGCGATAATTATTGCTGACATGCAAGGCGATGGAAAACGCGGCCTCTAACGCCTGAAAGCTGTCGCTAACGCCTGTTAGCGACAGCTTGCTAATAGGGCGATAAAATTATCGCCGCTTTAGCGGCAAAAAGTGCCGCTAAAGCGGCGATAAAGCCCTTGATAATATGCCCCTTTATTTTTTGGATCTTTGGGGAATCTTTATCCATTCCTTGATGTATATATTCACGGTAAATGAATTCTATTTTCTTTCTTTCTTCTCCTCACCATTCTGACTCAATTCACAGTGATGGTATATACTTTACCATACTCTGTTAACTTTTCCGTTTTAACCGTATCACGTATGAAATACTTTGCACTATACGTGTTGTTTTTAATCCATAGGTATGGTGAAGGCATGTAGTTGATCATTTAACTTTGTGAATCTTGAAACTCAGTGTTTGATATATGTATCTTATATGGTCTTAATTCACTTTGTAGGAAACTGTTTGTTGCTTTCCTGATGAAGGCGCAGCGTGCGCCGAAACGCGCGTAGAAGACCGATCTCATAGCCACTGTCTTGTCATTTTTGTCTTTGTTTTCGTGATATCAAATTATATATATTTTTTCACTATATCTATTTATGAATTCAATGTAGTTTGTCATTTGGTATTGCTTTAGTGTTGTCCTTTTATATATTGTGTTTATTATGTTTAACACCAAGTGTTTGTCTTACACATGTTTAGAAATGTTTTTAATATGACAATAATAAAAATATGGAATTTTTTTAAATAATAATGTAGTTGACACTGAGTTCACTATATCATGTATGTCCTTGATATGAGTCACTGATTGTTCCTTGACCTTTTGACTGCCTTGGGATTTACCCTAATATGTACAGTTTTACTTATTTCAAGAATTCACAAGCATTGCTGAATATCATTTTCCCATGCAAAAATATTCACTGGTAAAATATTGCAAACAAAACAAAAGCAGAACAAGTGGAATTCACTTGTTAACTGTTTAAGGTTTGTGACAGTGCAGCTTTCACCAAACCTTATCTGATCAACAGAAAAAGAGCTTCATGGCGAAGCACTGAGTGAGGGGACCAAGGCTCCACCCACATATTGATCGTCTGCTTTACAAACTTTTTATTGGGCAGAAGGTGTGTGCTTTCACTGAAAAAGAGTGTTTGTTTGCATTTTGGGAAAGTGTATGCCTAATACATTCGAAACGAATTAAATATGGTGGTAAGACAGTGATCAAACCTATAGGTATTTGGAAAATGTTTTTTTCTGATCTGTATATTATGAAACGTTATGATAAAGTTAGGAAAAGCATCTGTTAAAGCCAAAAGGCCCTTAACGCTTGATTATTATTACACTTGTTACGTTACATGAAATCTCACAGACTAACATACTAGGCAAGAGTTTTTGTGTTGATTACCCCATATGACAAAACCAAGGAATAGGAAATATGCACTATGAAAATCCTTCTTTAGAGGGGCCATATATTGTTTAACGAAATATAAATGTGTATACATTTGTGATTTAAGACTATGCACCCGATGGCTACCTTTTGGGCAAGCTTATGATCAACATAGTAGGCTTGAGATAGATATGCTGTCAAGCCAAATAAAAAGGCGATAGGCCTTCTTGATTCATTGGGAAAATGTATGTCGGATGCTATAGGTAAGATCTGTTTATTTTTTGGAGATACAACAAAGACGGCTGGTCTCAATTATGGTGAAAAGCATATGTTAAAGCCACTAAGCCTATAAAAAAGGATTATCATTAAACTGTCTGAAAGCCCATAGACAGATATTTTATTATATGAAATCTCAGAGACTACCATGTTAGGAAAGGATTTTGGTGTTGGTTACCCGCTGTGACAAACCATGATGGTTGACGTTTTTCACTGTTATAATCCTGTTTTAGGCCCTCTAAAGGAGGAGGTCACAAGCTGTTTTGTAAATTGTAATTATTTATGTATTTGTAGCATTCTGACTTTAAATCCAATGGTTATCATGCAATAAAGCCTATGATCATATACATTAGGCATGATGGGTTTTGGTTGTAGTTATACTCTCAGATAAACCGTAGGTGTAGAACATTGTGCATAGTGCACTTCAGGCATTAGTCATCATCAAAATTATCTTTATTCGGTCATTGTAGGGCCAAAAAAGCACAGGATAACACATTTACAACTTCATAAAATATAAATAACACCCTAAAAGCATCATAAAACAGATAATCACTCAAATGCAATGATATAACTAAGAGCAGCAGTGCAAACATCACGTGATTCTAAGCTTTGCAGATAGATCAAGCCCTCTATGTAAGAATTAAAGTGCTTATGTTGTAGGGCAGTGCTTAAAAAGTGCAATCGAAGAGAGTCTTATAAAGTACAAAGGAACACAAAATGGGCAGTAGCACAGTCACAGGGGGAACGTGGGAGGGAGGGAAGCCAGGAGCCCACTAGTGGGAAAGCCACAAGGAAATGAACTATGTTTAGCCTAAATCTAATGAGAGAAAATCTGTGCTCTGGATTTACTATCCAGTTCAGATATTCAGGCATTAGTCCTACTGTCCTATGGATGATGCCATTTCACCTGCTCCCATGTGCAGATCCTTTAGAAGAAGAGTGCACTTGAGTGCCTTGACTGGTGAATCAGTTCCTTAGTTTTCCATTTCCCTCTTTAGAAGTTCTCATTTCATTTCTTTTCTTCTTCCGTTTCTTTCTGTTTATTTAGACCATCCAACAGCTACCCATATAATGTTACCATTCTGCTCCCCTACCACTCATTTCATCAGCAGTCCATTGCATCTTGCATGGCCACTACTTCTCAACTGGGAGGCCCTCTTGGAATGGTATTTTCTATAATACATAATTCTTTCACATTTTTTAGATGACCATCATGTTTAGAAGCAACATGTTGGCCATCTTGAATCAACAGAACAATGATACAGAATGTACAATACCAATCCAAGATGGCCACACAGACCGAAGTTTAGGGACTGGGCATCTTGGAACTGTTTTGTGGCTAGTGTATCAGTTCTACTTTTAACTCATGACCAACACATTGATTCTAAAAGTAAAAGCGATGTTTGAACTTCAAACCAAAAATAGACTATGCACAACAGCATTCCACGAACTGAAGTCCCCTGTTATGTTTTCTTTTTTACACATTTTATATCGCAAACATATTTATGCTGCAGCATTTTCCCTTTTTTCCTCTTTTAATATATCTTTCTTAAGCTTGTTGAGTTTGTGTGTGCTTTATTTTGGATGAGTGAATGGTTCAATGCAAGAATGAGTCAGTGGGTGGATGAATCGATGCATAAGTACAAAGATAAGTGGCATAGTGTATGAAAGATGGGTTAATTCAGTGCCTTAAATTACCAGTGGCTGAATAGGTACTTTTAGCTATTAGCCAGTCCTATAGCATTGCCAATGCATTTGGTTTGGTTTTTCTCCAGGAATTACCTATTTCCCCAGGGAGAAATCTCTTCTCTACCAATCCCCTACCCTTGACAGAAGTAAATCTCTGAACTTTTCCAGAACTTGAAAGTGTCAGGAGATTGTTTGTGAATATCCATAAATATATAAGTTTGTGTGTCTGCACAAACTTCCAGGACATTTCTTCTGTGGAACACCCACTCCCCACTTACAGTAGTTACAGACATAGAAGCCTCCATGACTAAATCCATTTACTATTACAAAGCCACTTTCCTGACTTACAAAAGTGGTTTGGTTTTCAATGGAAAATCTGGCTATTTCTGCATGTAATTCTTTACTCGCACTGAGGTACATATTTACAAAAGAATGGCAGAGTACGATGTTACACCACAATTTGTAGCACCGCGCTCCGACATTCTGAAAACACCGGGATGCGCTGTACTTACACCCCTGCATTTCCTCTAATGCTGGCGCTAAATTTAGCTGCCTGTGTTGCAGGGAATAATTGTTCATGTGCAGGAAGGTGCCCCTTCCTGCACATGAACAATCACTAATGGCTTTTTGCTCTTTCTATGTGTGCTTCAGAAAGCAGCACACATATAAACAGCAAAAACGAGAAGAAATGAACCATTTCTCCCTGTTGCACTAGTTTAAGAACAGGTTTTCCTTAGTCTTATTTTTGGCGCTGCCCCATATTTACACCACCCTTGTAAATAGGGGCAGCATCCAAAAGCAATGGTTGTTGCGGCGGAACGCCCACTGAAACACCCATTGCCCGCCCCTTTCACGTTAAGTGCTGAGTGAAAGGGGCATTATTTACAAGGCATCGTTAAGCCACGTTAAGTGGCTTAATGCCGCCTTGTAAATAAGGCAAAGGGGTTATTGCCACCAGAACGTCAAAAAAGTGACGTTCTGGTGGCGATAAGCGCTTGTAAATATGCCCCTCAGATTTTAAGTTATCTTGATCGTAGTTCTGATTAGAACCTAATACACTTTAGTTGGTGTTGGTGTTTCTCGGTTCATATTTCGGTACGAACGGGAGAGTTTTTAATGTGAGACCTGCGTACACTCATAATGAGACATGCTATCACTGTGTGTTCTATTCGGTTCCTCTTCTCTATCTCTTCTTCTTCCATTTTGATTTTCTTGTTCTTCTACGTTCTCTTGAGAAAACACGCCACAGAGTGAACTTTTTATTTTAATTTTATTTTAATTTTATTTAGTGTTTTCTATAGCGCGAACATGACCCAATCCTGTGCCTTTTCTGGTGGTGTTCATTCAAGGCACTACTTACTATGAACACTGCATGTTGTTCATCTGCAGTTTATGGTGAATTCACAAGTGTTTCCGGGGATGAATAACACTAAGACATTTAAACAGCAGTTTCATTTGTATTCTGAAGTACTATACTTACCTTTGTCAACAGCCTTGAAAAAGTCATCAACACGATGAAACACGTATCGGCTGTGCGCGTCATCTATTAACCTACGTGTCAACAGACCTTTGAGCTATCTATTTTGTTCACATATGGACTTTTGTTTGAACTTGTGCTGTTGTGGAGTGTTTATAAATTAAAATTGGATCTGTAATAGTGAAGGATAAAAATCACTTTACTGTTGTTGTGCTCTGAATAGTAAATTACGTTTGTATATATGTGGAGATCTTTACTTTACCTATATTAATGTACACTACTTGATGGCATAGTGTCTATTCATTTGAGCACACTATACTTATTTCTACATTATATTTACCTACTTACCTCAGGTGCTGACAGCCTGTTATTACCACTGCCATCTTGTTTGTTATCTGATATAACTCATTTCTAATGTCTTAAATTGTTATTTAGAAGTAGCCGTGCAAGGGACTTTCTTTAAAATCAGTATGTCTGCCTGTAAAAATTATAAGTACATCAGAACTAGTGCATACAATTTTTGGCACTTGGGTTTTGTAGATATGATTTAAGCAAGTGGTAACAACGTGCGAATTAAATGCAAATGCAAAACCTACGTTCAAAAGTAAATATTTGCAAATGCTAAATCAAGTATGTATGAAGGACAACAGCAGAACAGGAAATAAATTCAAAAAATTACCTCACCAAAAACCTTGGGAAAATAGCGTATACCTGACAAAAAACAATAAGTAAGGCTTTTACCCCGAACTAAGTATGAGAAAATAAATATAAGCACATATTAGTAAATCTACAAGTATGAAAAAGTTTCAAAATGACAGCAATCCACAACACTAGCACAATCACTTGAACACTATAACGTATATATATATATACATACTACAAATAGGTGCAGCAAAATACGTCAATGCCAATGCTTAATTTCCACAGGTGGTGAGCAGTGCACTCATTTTTGGGGAACTGGGATTCTTTTTCATCAAACGTTTTGGGCCAAAGCATGGTTCAGAAAGATATGAAAGGGAAAAAGACGAAGAAAGAGAAGCATAGGAAAACAGTAGCAAAAGAAGAGAGCAGAGATGGAAAGGAACCTACAGAAGGGTGACAAAGAAACAGTTGGTGTAGGATGGAAAAGGATAAAATAAAGAGGCATGTGGTGAAAACAAGCATAGGCAGCCCCAACATCATTCAGCAGCACCAGTGGTGAGGCCAGATAACGGGCCCTAAATAAACTTTATAATCCTACAGTTTTTTTATTAGAACTTAAGCACTACTATTGTCTCACAGACACTATGAACATGTGGTCATTTCCTGGCTCTTTGCTCGATTCTACCAACATAACACACTTTGCAACTGGAGGAAGATGACCAGGCTTAACAATGCAAAAGGGCAGTACTAGTTCCTACGCTTAGAAGAAGGCTCAGATTTGCCAGATGGGAATCAATCCATTGAACATGACGGAGTCCTAGTTTCTGAATTTGTTTTGTCTAAGTATTAAGACAACACACAATGCAACATTCTGCAATTGGTGGGGCACTAGCGCCAAAGATAGGGATACAAACTACCATATGCTACTGTCAAAACTGATTACAGTCCTGCATTTCAGTCTCATTCCAGGATAGAGTGGCCATTGCACAAGGGATATCTTCTCACTATCATCATTTGTTTATTTGGTATGTGAAATATTCTATCAAACAATTTAAATACTGTGGTTTATCATAACGAGCTACAAAAGGAACAATCCTAAAAAACGGTCATAATAAAAAATATAAAATAAAAGGAGACATCTCCCCGGGTACACTTATAAAGCCCACATGCAGCCATACAAATTGACTTTAGCCCTCTATACTTAATTCGCTACAGTACTAATATCACTCTTGCCTTCAACACACTAGCCTGTCACACAGAGAAACAATATAGATAGGGTTCCTGACCCTCGATTTGTCCTGAGTAATTCAGCCACAGAATGTCTTACCCTCTCAAGCTTTATAATATTGTTTGCATCATAGTATTAGATTTCAGATTTGGAAAATGATTGGACAATGGCATACACTGGAACTGCCCAGGACACATCTGGTGATGATACCGTGTATTGGCATGTTTCCCAAACGAAAGTTATTATAAAGACAGCCCGTGAGTACAGATTACAGAAGGTCTAAAGCCCATTGTCTAAAAAATGCCAACCCATGTTATCTATACACTGTCAATATGGTATATACCATACTACATCCCACACTGTATGAATATGGTATATACCACATAATACTTCCCACACTGTATGAATATGGTATATACCACATAATACTTCCCACGTAGTCAGAAGGTTAACGTGGAATATTGTTTTTGCAGGTTTTCCAAATGTGATGGAAGATTTTGCTTGCACCCCATTCTGCTGGTTCCTTTAAAGGCCAGGAAGCAAACATGTATAAGCCACAAGATAACACACTTTCAACATCCCCATATGTGACATTGACATTTGCATCTTCGATGGCTGTGCCAGATTTCCTCCTTTAACATTTAAGTTATGATGCCATGATGATATGTATGACAACATCCCCCCCACGATGACACTGGTACCTAAATATAGCCAATGAGGTTTTTCAATGCTAAGTTTTGCAGTGTAATATCTTATGGACTATGGGGCTGACGTACAAAGCTTTTTTGAGGTCGCAAATGGCCCCATTCGCAGAATTGGGCCGTTTGCGACCGCAAAAAAAGCATTTGTTATGTACAAAGCCCTATTATGCGATTCGATCATTTTGTGATTTAGTATTTGGAATGTGCGTGATAAGGGCGTCCTTTTCTAATACCAAATCGTAGTGGTATGTGTGAATATTTTGCAATCAAAATGCGGTCGCAAAACATTCACATTTTATCACCTAGTTCAAGTAGGTGGTAACCCATTCACAAAAGGGAATGGGTTACCACCTTTGTGAATGTTTATAAAACACTTTTTAAGAGCAGGCAGTGGTCCCAAGAGCTACTGCGTATTCTTAAAAAATAAAAAGAACACTTTTCATTTTTCTTTTTGAAAATAATCCCATTTTCCTTTAAGAAAAACAGGCTGCGCTTATAAAAAACCATTGCTTTATTGAAAAGCAATCACAGACGTGGTGGTCTGCTGAGCCCACCAGGCCACAATCCCTGTGATTTTTGCGAGTCCAATGGTTTGCAAATTGAGACCTACCTCATGAATATTAATGAGGTAGGTCTATTTGTGACCCACTGGGAATCACTAAATGTTTCAAAGACACTTCTGTACTTTGGTGTTTGCGATTACCAAATAGCAAACTGCAAAAATTTGCAATTTGGTAATCGCAAACCCTAAACTACATAATCTGGCCCTACATGTTTTTCTGTTCAACAATTATGCTGTCAATGTTGTGGTTTTTCCGGCAATACATATGTAGAATTTGCACAACACTTGTGATATAATCTCCATATACTTTTGGTTTTAGCTATCCCCATTTTTAATTGTATATGTTCATTAATTCAAGTGTACATTTTAAAATGCAAATGCACTATTATCAATGTCATTGATGAGTTTTATTCATTGCAATAGGCCTGGGCAAAATTTTAATTATGAGGGAGTCATTTTGTGTTACTGTTGTGGAGTGAAATTACCAAAATTTATGTGACTACGCCCGCTCACATAATTCAGAGAACTTTTGGGCAAAAAAGTCTACCGCAATAGCACAGGAACAAAGCATGAGCGGCTGCTGCTGCTCGTGTTCTGTTGCATTTAGCGATATTTTCTGAACGCAAAATGCATTCTAGGGCCCATTTTGGATGCATTTTGTGCTAAGAAAATAGTGCTAAATGCTGTGTTACACTCTTCATTAAATTTCATGTAATCTTGCACAATTGTTCTGCAATTTTGGGGAATTGTTCTAAGGCAAATAGCGCGTGTTATGCCCACCCCTGTTTGTAATGCAATAATTCAGTTGCCTGGATATATATTGCTTATTTCCTAGCTATTATTCCCAAGTAATCAACAAGGTTCCATAGAATTTGATATCTTGATTTTTCAGTTATTGTTTTAAACAGTAAACAATGTTTAAAAAAATATAAAGGAAATATTAGAATGTTTAGTTTGAGTGTTATTTTAAAAATATTCAACAATATTTAGACAAAGTATATAAACTGGAAGGAAGCGTTTCTAGATAGAGAGGAACTTCGGTCCAGGAACACTAGGCTAAATGTCATTGTGAATTAGCTATAAACAACAGGCTTATCTGCCTGCTCAAGGACAAGATAGTCCCTGAGATGCACAGACAATACATCAGCTGTCTCATTATTGAACACAGCTTCTGAGGTTTGGAAAAGGTATGCCTTCGAAGCCCTTCTATGAAGCTTGAGTAGGCCCCTTTTAAAATGAGTTTAGTTAGCCCAGGGAAGGAAAAGGTTGGGGTCATCAATTTAGAGATACCCTAAAATACTGCTATAATGGTACAATATATTCTGTTGTTCTGCCTATCGAAAAATATGATTGCTACTATCTTGTTTATTTGTATAGTTACTATAAATATTGTGTGCAATAGGATAGGATTTTAATCTCAATAAATCTTGAAAATATATTCCTAATTTCCTAGTGTTCGTGAGTGTGTCAATTCATGATGAAAGAGTTGGTACATCAAAGACTCACACATAGAGTATGAATATAATAAAGAGTATTCATCATTTCCTTTCTTAAAATTCATCACACCAAAAATTCCAAAATTCAAAATAATACGTACTTAATGCATTTAATACCACATTTAATTCCTCTAGCCTATCTATTGTCTCTCTCTCTCTCTCTCTCTCTCTACACACACACACTTTTTTATTTGCCCCACACATTGTGTAACATCCTGCTTGTTTCCGTATTTTCATTCCTACACTCAAACTAAACCCTCTCTTAATTTGGGCCATCAGTTTGAAGTCCATATGCCAACATTATATTTTGATGATGCAAAATAATTTCCCCATCTTCTTCTGGATAAAATAATACCGTACTATGTTACATCTTACTTCTCAAAATCATAAATTCTGAGTAGCTGGCTCCTTTGATTCAGCTGCACAAGTTGTGTCAATTCTATCACTATAATCTGAGGCCACCAATATCCATTCTTAATGGCTGCTGAGACACATTTGAAACCATGTAAAGTTCACAATGTGTACATATTATTCTGCTCAAAAAAGGTTTGGGAGGTTCCCTAGTACTTGGAAAAGGGATGGGTATAGATACTGAAACAAACACGAAGTTCCCTTCTCCTTCTACTCTAAGAACATGAGTTCTTAGAGTAGAAGGAGTAGAAGGAGAAGGGAACTTCGTGTTTGTTTCAGTGCATATTATTCTGCAACACTCATCTCTATCCAGGACTGCTGTCTCCATCTACACCTCATGAAGCTATCCCTATGTTTCCAGTTCCTCACCTCCAAAGTCTGATCTGTCCACGCATACTCTTGGAACAGTATATAGAATTTCTGTAGTTAGGCTGCCACATATTTTTAATCATAGTCGGGTATGGATTTGTCCCTTACTTGCTTTGCTCTGATACGTTTATGAATGTGTACCCATTTTGTGTTGCCAATATGGATGTGAATAACTAATGCCAAACAACACCTCGGCCATTTTTCTTACAGGCCATCCCTCTCATATCTACCAACAGTTTCATTCAATTTTTTTTTTTTAATCACGAAAGCAAAAAAGGACTAACCATCACAAATTGAAAGTATGGTGTATGAACATACAAGTGGCAGCCATCTTGTAATGGCTACTGACTCAGGGGCAGCCATCTTGTAACGGCTCCCTACTGCTAAACTGGTGACCCCCTCTGATGCCCATGGAATATTACACAAGGGCTGCCATCGTGTAATGGCCCCCATCCTATCTCTTATCTGCTGGTCCTCTATAACTGGCTGACGGCTTGTCCACAGTTCCCAAATATTCCTGTTCTCTCCCTAGAACTGACCGCGCTCCTCCAATATTTGTTCAGGAATTTCCACAAACAGGTCACCTGAGGCGACAACTGCTTTAACCTCCGCGCCCAGTCCAAAGGTGCATCCTCAGGCCATATTAGTCTTCCGCTCCCCCCGCTAAGCTACCACTGAGTTCCAACATGATGTCAACATTTGGTCACGTCCATGCGATACCTCACTACTTGACCTAGCTAATCTGACCACGCCTAAATTAAGGTGCACCCTCAAGTCATACCCTCAGGGAGGATCACTCTGTTGACTCCTGCGCACTCCTACCTCACTGCCTAACCACGTATACTAAGCTCCTGAGCTCTCCTACCTCACTGCCTATCCACGTATACTAAGCTCTCTCTCCTCCATGACCACTCTTACACAGTGCAGTATGGACTCCAGATTTGAAAAGTCTGGATCTAACAGCTACACAATTAACTATCCTGTCAATCTCTCCAAAAATGCGACCAAAATTCTGAAACATAGACTCCTCAAAGCCAATCCAGAAACCCTTATCTCTGACCCCTACCTCTGCCCAAAAAAAGGGACTATTACGAGCGACCTGATCTTCTACGCTAAAAGAAGAGCTCAGTGGAGATCTACGTTCCACTCCCTACTCAGAATCACTTCAACCAAAACATTCCCGCACGGTCTGCGACTTTTGGTCACGAAGTCTCCCACTTTTAGAGCAAATGCCACTATATCCATCTACAACAATGGGACTATACTCATTCAGGCCACCAATCACAACCTAGACATCTTTGATGACAGGTTTGCACTCTTTAAAAGATCTCTGGTCACTAGCGACTCCCCTACTCAATCCAGGTATGAACTTTCCCTTACCCCATCTCAGGAGGCCCCTGATCCCTCTTTAACGGACCACAGCCTGAAGACTGCCTCACCTACCCCGAGCAACACACACTGGACCAAAGCACCTCCAACACCAGGCTCCCCTAACTCACCCACTGTGCCACGACCTGACCAGACTTTGGCCAATAATCACAGTGCACTTGTTATCCCTCGCTCCGTCCACCTCTCTGACACTTCCCCCACCCCCTCTCCCACTAGCCCTCGCCTACATAACTCCCTCACTAGACACCGGGCTTGCCCACTTTCCAACAGGAACTCATTCAACCTCCCTTCCCCTAACCTCCCTTACATCGCCCACTCGCCTCGCGCGCCAGTACTTCGGAGAGGGAACTCTCCATTAGTGGACTTCCCCCACCCCCTCCGTTCACTTGCCCTGATCTCCCCTCCGCCCTCCCCATTGACCAACCCTCCTCCTCCCGTCCACGTGACCCATAATCCACACTCTGACCCTGCTTCTAAACTCAAGAAAATGAACCTTGAACTGCTAACTCTCAAAACTGTCATCCATAAACTCATTAAGGCCACCGAAGAGCTAGCCCTTGATCTCTCTCCCAACATGTCCACACTTGAGATCCCCCATCTCTCTTCCACCATACCAACACTTGAGATCCCACATATGAAACCCACTGCCCAAAATTCGAACACCACTCCCTACCCTAACGCCCCGTCTAGACCTGCCAGATCCTTAAAACCATATTCAGAACCTGATATTCTCTCCCTCCGCCTTGAGTACACCTCTCCATACTCAGAAGCTGATATTCTCCCCCTCCTCCTTGAGTACCCCTCTCCTCCTTCGGTCATCTCAGGCCCTGCTATATGCTCTCAAACAGCCCCACTAATTGCACCTAACTTGACACTCCCTAAACATGGTAATGCGGATCCCATCCAAACCATTACGCCCAACCCCCATAGAGCACCCAGACTCAACGCCAATTCCATAAAAATCAATAACCTCTTGCAGATCCCCACTACACAACCCGCGCCCACAGACACCCTGCATAAATCACACCTGAAAAGCATGTTACTTAACTGTAGATCAGCGGTGAAACATGCCACAGACCTTGCCGATCTCATCCTTGCCCAAGATTTGGACCTCCTTATCCTCACAGAAACTTGGCTCAACGACTCCTCTGGCCCTATCCTTGACCTATTAGTCCCTCCTAGTCACAACATTATCAGACTCGACCGAGTTAAGAAATTGGGAGGTGTCATAGCCTGTATCTTCCGCAACTCTCTCACAGCAAAACAGTCCCCTTCAGCTAATCTCTCCTCCTGTGAATACCTATGCGTAGATATCACTAGCACACACAGACCCTTATGCACCCTTCACATCTTCTACCACCCCCCAGGTCATAACCTCCATCTAATCGAACAAGTTATGGAAACCATCTCCTCCAACCTGGGTCGACACTCCCCCCAGATCTTCCTTGGTGACTTCAATCTCCACTGGAATGACCCGCATGATCAGGTGGTTACAACCCTCAGAAACTTCCTAACCGTCCTAACTCTGACCCAATTCTGCGACAGCCCCACTCACAACTTAGGCTCGACACTTGATCTCATCATCTCCAACCCCAACTCCATTCATCTCGAATCCAGTCTCCCCTGTGACTGTTCTGACCATAATTTTATCAATTTCCTGATACCTGAAAGTTGGAACCACAAAACTGCTCAACCACTGAAACTAAAACACTGGAAAAGACCACTCCATAACACAGCGTTAATGAGCTCATAGAGCGCTGCAATCTCTCCCTTCCGCCGCCTTCTAACATGATTGACGTTCACGACCTCACCGACCACTATAACAACACCATGCTATCTGCCTTGAATGATTCGGCCCCCCTTCAACTAAAAAGAATTCCCATAGAAGACTCCAAACCGTGGTTCAATGACAGACTAAATGCGGACAGACGCAGTCTTAGACTAGCTGAACGCAAGTGGAGATCCACTCCCTCCACAGATCTTCTAAAAACTCTAAGATCCCAAAGAAGTAGATACAACAAACTCATTAGATCGGTGAAAGCCAACTTCCTCAAATACCAACTTGACAAAGCCAAAAATCGCCCGAAACGACTTTTTGAGCTCATTAAATCACAATCCAACAACACCTCTACCCAATCTCAGCACCCAGCTCGACCGCAACAAAACTGCGATGCGGTGGCTGAATTCTTCCTCGAAAAGACGAATAAAATCGAATCAGATCTAAGGTCTGCTGCACTCACTCTCTCGCCCTCTCCTGTCTCCTCTGTCTCCACACCCCTGCCCTTGCCTCAGGGTATCTCACTCAAAAACAATGCGTCATGGAGTCACTTCACTCCCCTTAATCACATTACCATCCTCAACATTCTCTCTACCCTTAAACCCTGAAATCACTTCAATGACCCCCTCCCCCCTAACTTCTTTAAAGAAATGATCGGTTCACTAGCACCACTCTGGTCCAAGATCAACAACGCCTCACTTCTTCAAGGTGAGATTCCGGACTGCTTGAAGGCGGGCCTAGTGTTCCCTATTCTCAAAAAACCCTCAGCTGACCCTGCTGACCTGAACAACTACCGCCCAATCACAAACATACCCACCCTGGCTAAACTTCTGGAGAAATGTGTTCATGATTAACTACGCAAACACATTGAGCAAATCCAGCTTTTCGAACTATTCCAATCCGGCTTCCGCATTGGCCACAGCACCGAAACGGCCATCATTCACATTGTGGACGACACTCTCACTTTACTTGACCAAAATGAAGCCTGCCTTTTAATTCTGCTCGATCTCTCATTGGCATTTGACACTGTCAAACATGACAATCTACTCTTCCTCTTGGAACGTAGGATGGGGCTCTCAGGCATGGTCCTTAAATGGTTTACCTCTTTCCTCAACAACAGAACACAAAGAGTCAAATCCAACCAGTCTCTCTCCAACCCGAGTCCCTGCACACTTGGTGTCCCCCAAGGATCCTCACTCTCCCCCACACTCTTCAACCTTTTCCTGGAACCACTGACTGTAATTTTTAAAGCCTCCAACATCCAATATCACATGTATGCGGACGACACCCAACTCTACATGAAAATCTCCTCCCCCGAAGACATCAAATCTCTCAACAGAACCCTGCTTAAAACCCTTAACTGGCTAACCTCCAACCATCTCAAATTAAACGCCCTCAAGACGGAATTCCTCCTCATTGCACCCGCTAGGCAAACCCCCACTGTGGTGAAATTTCTCTGTAACCTCACCGCCCTCAACTGCACACCTCACATCGTTGACTCCACTAAATCACTGGGAGTTTTGCTAGACAAAAACCTAAACATGCAAGACCACATCAGATCATCGACCAAAGGAGCGAACTTCCAACTCTGCATCCTAAGAAAACTCAAACCCTACCTTCCCCAAGATGACTTTAAATTGGTGGTGCAAGCACTTGTCATTTCCAGACTAGAATACGGCAGTGCGCCTCTTTGCTGTCTGCCCAAACTCAGTTTAGCACCTATCAGAGCATCTCTAAATGCTGCTACTAGACTCATCACGGGCTCTAAGAAGACCAACCACATTTCACCAGACCTTAAATCGCTCAATTGGCTTCCCTTTGAAGCAAGGATACAACTAAAGATCGCCTGTATGACCCATAGAGCACTACACTTCAACACCCCACTCTACCTGACAAACAAGCTGGAACTTTCGGGTGGCTCCAGGCCCACAAGGAGCACCGGCACACTGCTGCTCAAGCCCAAGAAATTTAATAAGCTTAAAACTTACAATAGTACATTCTCTGGCATCGCCCCGAGAATCTGGAACTCCCTTCCAGTGGAAACAAGACTGACTCCCTCTACTCTTGCTTTCAAAAGGGAAATCAAAACTCTACTATTGAACAAACTCTTCTAATAAACAATGCGTTGAACTTGATGCTGTGCTCCTACTGTCTCTAAGTGACTGTATTTTGTCTGGTTTACTCTTGATGTATATTGCCCTACTTGTCGCTCTCACCCATCCTGCTTCCTATGCCCACCTCAATTTCATCTTGCCCCTGTTGTATATTGTCCCACTGTTTCCATGATTTCTCTCCCCTAGCTGTTTTCCTTTGTCTACCTAAACCGTATGTGAAGTGCTCCGATACCCACCTGGGTCATGTTCGCGCTATACAAAACTTTAAATAAATAAACAGTATTGGACTACATGTCAGCTTGCATTTGATGGAAATGACATATTGTGTGGCTGAGTAAATAGCAGTGCTCATGTGTCCCATTTACCTTTCCAGCATTAAAGCAATAGCAAATAAGGATTGGTACAGAAATATGCAGTGAAAATAATATGCATCCCTACATTCTCTGTAGGTGACTAGGTGACTATCGATGTGATCTGATGTGAATGAAATGAAAAGGGCACTTATATAGCGCATGGCTACCCGGGGGCCTCCCAGCGCTGGGCTAGACCAGTGATCACTAACAGAAATACTCAGGGGAACAGCAGAGTTTTTAGTTGCCTTCGGAAGGCAGGGTGGCTGGGTTCCCTGCGTAGATGAAGTGGTAGTGCGTTCCAAAGTTTGGCCGCGTTGTGTGAGAAAAGGCGGCTGCCACTTCTCGCCCTCTTGATCCTTGGGACCTCCATCAAGTGAAGTTCATCCGAGCGCAATTCCCTGTTAGCCTTGTAACGGCGAAACATTGTCGAGATTAAGGTAGACCCGTTCCCTTGCAGAGACTTGTGGACGATACAGAGGGCCTTAAAGCTGATTCTTTCCTTCACTGGAAGCCAGTGAAGGGCGCAAAGGGCCGGTTTCGCAGAGAGGCGATTAGATATTCCAAGTAGTAGTCTGGCCACACAGTTTTGGACCGTTTGCAGTTTCATGGTTACTGCCAGTGGGGCCCCTAAGTAGAGTGCATTTCCGTAGTCTATCCTTGAAAGTATCAAAGATTGAACTAATATTTTTTTAGCTTGAGGGGGGAGAAGAGGAAGCACCTTGCGGGCCGTTCTAAGCAGTCCATAGCAAGTTGCCACCGTCTTCCTAGCTTGCACCTTAAAAGTCAGATTCTGGTATAGCTAAATGCCCAGCCTCTTTATCTCGCTCTTGGGAGTTGGGATCGGTCCCGTACATGCTGGCCACATAGTACTCAATGAGACGTTGGAGGGATTACCCAGGATCATGATCTCTGTTTTGTCTCCATTGAGTTTAAGGTGGGACGCCCCCATCCACTTAGAAACTTCCTCCAGGCATGAGAAGAGGTCTCGAGATAGCTGCTTAGCTTGATTAAGCGCAACGACCAACTGGGTGTCGTCGGCGTAAGTCACCATATGGATTCCAAAGGGGGCTTCAATAGCCGCTAGTGGGGCCATATACACATTAAAAAAGAGTCGGGCTCAGAGAGGAGCCTTGAGGTACACCACACCGCAGAGGCAGCGGTTTGGAGGCCATCTCACCTTCAAATATCTGGAAGGATCTACCTTCCAGGAAGGAGCGCAGCCACTGCAGTGCGGTGTCAGTAACTCCTGACTTTCTAAGACGGTGATTCAAAATACGGTGATTCACCGTATCAAATGCTGCACTCAAATCAAGGAGTATGATGGCGGATGCCCCTCCTGAGTCCAGAATCTTTCTACTTTCTTCTACTACCGCTAACAAGGTGGTTTCCGTGCCTTGTCGTGGACGAAATCCCATTTGGGAGGGGTGGAGCAAATTGTGGGATTCAATAAAATTGGAGAGGGTATGATTGACATACTTCTCAGCGAGCTTGGCCATCCCGGGAAGCAAGGAGATGGGGCGGTAGTTACCCAAGTCCCCTGGGTCCAGGTTGGGTTTTTTCAAAAGTGTCTTTACCATGGCCCTTTTCCAGTTGCAGGGAACTATTCCTGTACTTAGTGACGCATTAATTACATCTGTAATGACAGGGGCAATTATCGGGGCAACCCTTACCAGAACGTTCATAGGTGCCGGATCCCTAGGAGACCCACTTTTCAACGAGGATAGCAGAGTCAAAAGAGTTTCCTGCGAGAGTGGAGGGAAGGTTTCCAGCATGTGTCTGGTTAGCAGTGCACCTTGATCTGTGTCCTCACCTGATGAGTCATATTCGTCATCAATTTGAGGCAGGCATTTAAGGATATTCTCTATTTTAGTGATGTGGCTAATGACCCAACCTGAGAGGACTAACCATTACACAAAAGCATAGATAAAGTAGGGCACACATTTGGACCAAAAGTGCCTTTGACCTATTGATACAAAAGGGGATGATGGACGGAACGTTTGAGCCAATCAAACACTCACCCCCAGTCAACTGATCTGGGTTTAATCCATCATCATTCTTTAGCTCACTCCACCACCCCAGTTCAGACATGGCCATATGCAAATCAGTCTGACCCTGTGCCTCATGGGAACAGTCCAGCCCGAACTGCCAAGCCATGTCTTCCCTGGACCGGAAACAAGCATCCTAGGACCGGTTTCTGGCATTCCAGCCGTCATCAGCCAGGCTTGCTTGAATCCAGTGACAAAGTGAGCAAGGGACCCACGTCTGGGCATACCCCCGCCAACTTAGGGCGAACAAAGCGATACAAAAGGGGATGATGGACGGAACGTTTGAGCCAATCAAACACTCACCCCCAGTCAACTGATCTGGGTTTAATCCATCATCATTCTTTAGCTCACTCCACCACCCCAGTTCAGACATGGCCATATGCAAATCAGTCTGACCCTGTGCCTCATGGGAACAGTCCAGCCCGAACTGCCAAGCCATGTGTTCCCTGGACCGGAAACAAGCATCCTAGGACCGGTTTCTGGCATTCCAGCCGTCATCAGCCAGGCTTGCTTGAATCCAGTGACAAAGTGTGCAAGGGACCCACGTCTGGGCATACCCCCGCCAACTTAGGGCGAACAAAGCGATACAAAAGGGGATGATGGACGGAACGCTTGAGCCAATCAAACACTCACCCCCAGTCAACTGATCTGGGTTTAATCCATCATCATTCTTTAGCTCACTCCACCACCCCAGTTCAGACATGGCCATATGCAAATCAGTCTGACCCTGTGCCTCATGGGAACAGTCCAGCCCGAACTGCCAAGCCATGTCTTCCCTGGACCGGAAACAAGCATCCTAGGACCGGTTTCTGGCATTCCAGCCGTCATCAGCCAGGCTTGCTTGAATCCAGTGACAAAGTGAGCAAGGGACCCACGTCTGGGCATACCCCCGCCAACTTAGGGCGAACAAAGCGATATCAAAAGGGGATGATGGACGGAACGTTTGAGCCAATCAAACACTCACCCCCAGTCAACTGATCTGGGTTTAATCCATCATCATTCTTTAGCTCACTCCACCACCCCAGTTCAGACATGGCCATATGCAAATCAGTCTGACCCTGTGCCTCATGGGAACAGTCCAGCCCGAACTGCCAAGCCATGTCTTCCCTGGACCGGAAACAAGCATCCTAGGACCGGTTTCTGGCATTCCAGCCGGTCATCAGCCAGGCTTGCTTGAATCCAGTGACAAAGTGAGCAAGGGACCCACGTCTGGGCATACCCCCGCCAACTTAGGGCGAACAAAGCGATACAAAAGGGGATGATGGACGGAACGTTTGAGCCAATCAAACACTCACCCCCAGTCAACTGATCTGGGTTTAATCCATCATCATTCTTTAGCTCACTCCACCACCCCAGTTCAGACATGGCCATATGCAAATCAGTCTGACCCTGTGCCTCATGGGAACAGTCCAGCCCGAACTGCCAAGCCATGTCTTCCCTGGACCGGAAACAAGCATCCTAGGACCGGTTTCTGGCATTCCAGCCGTCATCAGCCAGGCTTGCTTGAATCCAGTGACAAAGTGAGCAAGGGACCCACATCTGGGCATACCCCCGCCAACTTAGGGCGAACAAAGCGATACAAAAGGGGATGATGGACGGAACGCTTGAGCCAATCAAACACTCACCCCCAGTCAACTGATCTGGGTTTAATCCATCATCATTCTTTAGCTCACTCCACCACCCCAGTTCAGACATGGCCATATGCAAATCAGTCTGACCCTGTGCCTCATGGGAACAGTCCAGCCCGAACTGCCAAGCCATGTCTTCCCTGGACCGGAAACAAGCATCCTAGGACCGGTTTCTGGCATTCCAGCCGTCATCAGCCAGGCTTGCTTGAATCCAGTGACAAAGTGAGCAAGGGACCCACGTCTGGGCATACCCCCGCCAACTTAGGGCGAACAAAGCGATACAAAAGGGGATGATGGACGGAACGTTTGAGCCAATCAAACACTCACCCCCAGTCAACTGATCTGGGTTTAATCCATCATCATTCTTTAGCTCACTCCACCACCCCAGTTCAGACTTGGCCATATGCAAATCAGTCTGACCCTGTGCCTCATGGGAACAGTCCAGCCCGAACTGCCAAGCCATGTCTTCCCTGGACCGGAAACAAGCATCCTAGGACCGGTTTCTGGCATTCCAGCCGTCATCAGCCAGGCTTGCTTGAATCCAGTGACAAAGTGAGCAAGGGACCCACGTCTGGGCATACCCCCGCCAACTTAGGGCGAACAAAGCGATACAAAAGGGGATGATGGACGGAACGTTTGAGCCAATCAAACACTCACCCCCAGTCAACTGATCTGGGTTTAATCCATCATCATTCTTTAGCTCACTCCACCACCCCAGTTCAGACATGGCCATATGCAAATCAGTCTGACCCTGTGCCTCATGGGAACAGTCCAGCCCGAACTGCCAAGCCATGTCTTCCCTGGACCGGAAACAAGCATCCTAGGACCGGTTTCTGGCATTCCAGCCGTCATCAGCCAGGCTTGCTTGAATCCAGTGACAAAGTGAGCAAGGGACCCACGTCTGGGCATACCCCCGCCAACTTAGGGCGAACAAAGCGATACAAAAGGGATGATGGACGGAACGTTTGAGCCAATCAAACACTCACCCCCAGTCAACTGATCTGGGTTTAATCCATCATCATTCTTTAGCTCACTCCACCACCCCAGTTCAGACATGGCCATATGCAAATCAGTCTGACCCTGTGCCTCATGGGAACAGTCCAGCCCGAACTGCCAAGCCATGTCTTCCTGGACCGGAAACAAGCATCCTAGGACCGGTTTCTGGCATTCCAGCCGTCATCAGCCAGGCTTGCTTGAATCCAGTGACAAAGTGAGCAAGGGACCCACGTCTGGGCATACCCCCGCCAACTTAGGGCGAACAAAGCGATACAAAAGGGGATGATGGACGGAACGCTTGAGCCAATCAAACACTCACCCCCAGTCAACTGATCTGGGTTTAATCCATCATCATTCTTTAGCTCACTCCACCACCCCAGTTCAGACATGGCCATATGCAAATCAGTCTGACCCTGTGCCTCATGGGAACAGTCCAGCCCGAACTGCCAAGCCATGTCTTCCCTGGACCGGAAACAAGCATCCTAGGACCGGTTTCTGGCATTCCAGCCGTCATCAGCCAGGCTTGCTTGAATCCAGTGACAAAGTGAGCAAGGGACCCACGTCTGGGCATACCCCCGCCAACTTAGGGCGAACAAAGCGATACAAAAGGGGATGATGGACGGAACGTTTGAGCCAATCAAACAATCACCCCAGTCAACTGATCTGGGTTTAATCCATCATCATTCTTTAGCTCACTCCACCACCCCAGTTCAGACATGGCCATATGCAAATCAGTCTGACCCTGTGCCTCATGGGAACAGTCCAGCCCGAACTGCCAAGCCATGTCTTCCCTGGACCGGAAACAAGCATCCTAGGACCGGTTTCTGGCATTCCAGCCGTCATCAGCCAGGCTTGCTTGAATCCAGTGACAAAGTGAGCAAGGGACCCACGTCTGGGCATACCCCCGCCAACTTAGGGCGAACAAAGCGATACAAAAGGGGATGATGGACTGAACGCTTGAGCCAATCAAACACTCACCCCCAGTCAACTGATCTGGGTTTAATCCATCATCATTCTTTAGCTCACTCCACCACCCCAGTTCAGACATGGCCATATGCAAATCAGTCTGACCCTGTGCCTCATGGGAACAGTCCAGCCCGAACTGCCAAGCCATGTCTTCCCTGGACCGGAAACAAGCATCCTAGGACCGGTTTCTGGCATTCCAGCCGTCATCAGCCAGACTATCCATAGTCTGCACTGGGCTGATGGTGCCCTAGTGTATAAACCTGAAAAGGTGTGTCACAATACAGTAAAATGTCTGGTACCAATGCTTTATGAGGAGGACACAAGTCAAACAAATGGAACATGATGCACATAAAAATGATGTCAATGCACTGTCATCAGGCACGACACCATCACAAATTGCTTTTGTACAATTCCCAGCATCTATATTCTACCCTCCCCCTAACCAAAACAAGCTAGGTCTATATTTTATGGGTTTTTTTAACCAAAACACACCCTTTTGTCTAGCAGCAATAGCCACCCACCACTGCAGCCCTGGAACACCCTGTGCCAGGGTTCATACACCCAGTATGCTACCAAGCACATTAACATTACCAAGTCTTGTTATGCACAAAATCTGGGGGTCGGGCCCCACAATTGTTGGTTGTTTTTGCACATTAGGATGTGCAATTTGATGCCCTGCTAGACCTTGAAGGGGGCATTTGAGAAGAAAGGAACAAGAAGGAGGAGGGAATAGTTGATGTGTTATTGCTATCCCTTGATCATAAGCGAACCATTTAGGATAGGATTTTCAAGCAATCTGGCCCCTGTGTGAATGCAGATACTAGAAAATGTATTTTCTTTCAACCCAACCAATGTTCTTTTCTGGGTGTGTGTACAGATTTTGACTTCTTCTTCATGATAATAATGTATGTTTCTACACAGACGCCAAAAGAATTCGATCCTGCAGGCATTCCCCAATAATGGGAGGAGTGATCAATCTCTTATTTAACTCTTACTGTGCTAAGGTACATCTAGTGGACTGTCACCCATCAATAATCACAGATGTAGCTGGTGTTGTGACTGTGAGGGCTTCTACCAGTGCCTCTTTCTGTTGCTCCTTAGTGGACAAGTGAGCCATCCATCTTACTGTAATCATCCCATATGTCCTCCTCTGATATTATTTTAATGATTTTCAGCTGCTGGATTGCATTTTCTGTAACAACAATTACAACAGTAAGTGCTGGTGTGGCCAATGTTAATCCAGTGTTAGGTGCAGTATGTGCAAATCCCAATGTGAAGTTGGTGTGACTGGTGGGGGAGGTGATGTTTACTTCTCTCTGTCTATATGTATTCTGTATTTTGTTTGCTACTTGCAGAGCTTATGATTAGTGTGCATTTCATTTGTTTGCAAACTGTTGCATATGGAAATGCTGGCCCACTAAATAAAGAGCAACTACCTCTTTTGGCCTGAAATGCTTCTCCAGTTCTATCACCTCAAGCAATCCAGCAAGTCTGGAGAGTTTCATCTTTGCCATGATAGTCTCCTCCCAGGTTCTTGTAGGCGGTCAAGCTGATGATTTTCCTCTTGTTGCCAAAGTAACCTGTTGACATTTTCGCAAGACCTTCCACACCCACCACTTAATTTAGTTCCACATCTTTTTCTTCAATTTACCAGGTAGGTGGAAGCTCAAGTCACCTGTGCATGAAAGTTTCTCCAATTTTTTTCCCCTGGCTTTGAGGCTTATTTTGTCATTTTGTGTCAAAAGAAACACAACCTCCTCTTCGCGTGCGGTGAGTTTATGGCCACAGAAGATGTATTTTACCAACCAGCTTCTGACTTTCCCTACCATGGTGTTGCATTGGATGTTGTAGATGGCCTTTTGTTGGCGTGGTCCCATGATTAATATGTTGTCACTTGATTATATGTCCTTTTATTTTTTGTGGTTATGTACAGCTCTAGTTGTTTTCACACTTTTCAAAGAGGAGACTTACTTATGCTGCAACCTGAGAGTTCTCCAAGTGCACGCCAACAAATGTGGGCAGAGTAATGGAGATGAAATCCCAATGTCCGTGTTTAAAAGCGCATACACAAATTTGGCACATGTGCTACCACACTGCAGAAGGGCTTGCTGGCTTGTCTGCACGCGCACATATCTATCAATAGAAAAGCAGTTTTGGAATGAGATCAATACTGCTGTTTTACTGATAAATCTTGGTATTGATTGGCTGCAGAGGCCAGCATTTGCTTAATTTAAAAGAAAAAAAATCTGGCAGCGAGATAGAGAAGCAAAGGCGGTGGGGGGTGGGGTGTAGGAATGCTGGAGGGCATTACAACATATTTCCATCCTCATGTTTCCATCTATTTCTTTCCGGGAGGGTGGTGGGGGGGAGGTGTGACAGGCGGCCGTGATTGGCAATAGCACAGCTATTTTTCAAACGGAGCAGCACTGGATGGTGATGAGGTGGGGTTGTTTGCTGGCGATGAAAAACAAGATGGCAGATTAAAATCGAAGTAATAGGGCAGTGTTCATTAGCCACTTGCCTCGACAGGGCGGGGTTGACGAGAACGCGTCTGTGCCGTGATGGTTGTATTGTTGTGTGCCACTGAGGCACACAGTCACCCTTGTTTAATTGCATGTTTTAGGTGGAAGCTGTTCTATTTCTGCACTGTGTGATTGTATTTTCCTTCTCGCTTCTGAAACAGAACAAGGGGTAAACTTGCCTGAAGACTATGCAGCGAAGATTTGCACCCTGCAGCTCTTCCGGTGAAAATCAATAGACTCAAAGCATTAAATTGTCACCAGCGCCATTAGGAGCGCGTGCATTCAGTGTATGTATGGACTCATCAGGGAAGAGGTCATGGAAGGAATCAAGGCACCACTCTTTGCTGATGGGTGGAGGTAGGAATTACAAACAATCCCATCGAGGGTTGCCTCTCAGCTCAAGCAGGTTAGAGGTATTACTCTTGCTGCAACTCAGGAAAGGTCAGTAGAGCTGCAGGCTTTCATTATAAAAAAAGATTGAATATCCCATTTACTGTTTATTATCAGTTTACTTCATTTTAATAAAAAATAACATGTTATATCAGCGAACTGCATGTGCACTGGGCCTGAACGACCCTTTCTGTTTGTTTGATGCAGTCAATGGTTTATAACACTTCAGCGGCTATTGTGGTAGGCGACAATCACATTACCTCTTCATCACAGGTCTCTGGTGATTAAACATGGCACTACATCAGGGAAATGAAGGCGCACCCGGCATATAGCAGAGGGGCGCCTTTAGTCACTCCACGGGCAGGAGCAGCCAAGGTGAAGAGTTGTCCTTCTTTGATGTCGCCACAACGGAGGGTCGCGCCCATGACGTCATCGGATGGCGCCCAGGGACTACAGCTTATAAGGCCCTGCAAGGCGAGGGATCGGCCTCTTTTTCCCTTCACTGAGCACCGGGATCCATCATACCGGATTCGCACAACCACCCACCCACCCTGGAAGAAGGCAGAATGTGGCGGAATTTCTTGCAGCAGAAATGGGGGCTACCCTAAATGTGGACCGATTTACTGGACTTTCCCTTGGAGGGGTTGATTTATGTGGGCACTGGGCAGGCAGGAGGGGGAATGACCTGCTGGTGGTCCTGGACCTTTCTGCCCTACCCGGGATGCCAGAACTTGAACATTTTGGGGATTTTGCCTGGTGGCAGGTATCCCATGGCAGGGACGAAACGCTATGCGGTGCCCTGGATGTTACTAATAAAGGTATGCCCTTGGTTGAAGGTGTGGGCGATGGATAAGGTAAAGGGGCCTGCTGGCACTTGGCATTATCCTCTCTGAAATGTTCCTCTGTGAAGGAAGGTAGAGATACTGATGTGTTGCTTGCACAATCTCTGAGCTGTTCATCTGCCCTATGTCCTGCTTCTCATAACAATTATGTATGATCTGGCTGATCTTATATACGGTGTTCTCATAACAATGTTTGCTTAACTATGACGATGGTTGTCACTTATCATTTCACAATGAGTTTGGGAAGACATTGATTGTACCCTACAAAGCAAGCATAATGTATCACTGCATGGTACTGCAAACACTAATAGCCAGTCTTTAATGAGGTAAGCTCTCTCTTGCAGATAAAGACATCAGTGAACTTTGGTGGAAGAAACACACTTTAGCCTCCATGCAGTGTCTTGCAAGTTCATGTCTTACAACTCCAATTTATTACATACATGCACCCTTTGAGACTGCTTGTCTCATACTATGACCTCAAGACCATTCAGCTCAAGCACAACATATAACTAACTCTACCTTTGAATCAGCAATGCAGAAAACACCCTTGAAAGGATTAGCTACGTTTGAGACTGGAGAGTCACACTAACCAAAATTCTGGGATCATACCAATACCGCAATGGCTTCCCTAAAAGTCACCACCAGCTACACTGTCGCACGAAATACCTAAGAATCAGACAAAATATCCTTTATATTTAGAGGTCTTCCTATCTGACCAGCCAGCAAACTGCCAATATTATGCATTCTACAGAAGTGCCACAGCACTGACTACTAGTACACTAACAACCAATTTGATCCTATGCAGAATTAACTATTTCAGATTACTTCTTGTAACTTTAACAGCACACCTCCAGCAAAAGCAGACACACATTTTTCATATTATTCTGTACAAATCTCTCAAAACTGCTCAGAATCACTGCAAGATGCACCCTATACATTACTACCAAGCATCATGTTCAAAAAGCCACTTCCCCAATTAGAAATATTACGATAACTAAAACTCTTGTTGAAAACTGTGGTAGATGGACAACTGGTGCCACATCATATGTTCAGTGTATGATACCAACGCTGAGAATCCCTCGTTATTAGCTTTCTTACATTAGAACTCATCAACTGGGAAGGACCATACATATTTTGTGGCGATTTAAATAGTCTGATTAACCAAATATCCGATGTTGATAATTCCTAACTCTGCAAAAAGCTACCCAGGATCAGGGCGGCATTGCAGAATCTGATCAGAGTTCTAAGTTTAAAAGATATTTGGCACACCCACCATAAAGTTAGGGACGGGTTTACATACTACTTATACACACACTGCAAACATTCCAGAGCTGATTATTTTTTATGTTCATGGAACTAGTAGCAAATAGAATTTGCCTCTGTAAATATGTATAATTGGTTGACATTTCCTAGAACACCAGTACTTGAGCAGATCTTTAGAAAACATAAAGCTCATATTATACAAGAGTTTATTCATTGTAACTGATACTCTACTACCTGAAGTCTCAAGGAGTGTGAAAAAAATTGGTGCATCTTCTGCGTAAAGGGCAATTCAATCTGACAACTCCACCCGAATCCCAACACCTGTGCGTCAATGTGCAGCTGTCGGACACGCCGCGCCTACCTGTACCTTCGCCTTCAGGTCAGTGTAGAGAAGTTGGATGTAGGTGATGAACCTGGGGCCAAAGTTAAGCCACTTCAAGAGGCCATCTAGCAGAATCAAATGCTGTTTCTATTTCTGCCAAACGTATAGCCCCAACACAGTTGAGCCGGGCTGCCACGGTGATAGCGTTATGAACCCTGCTGATGTTGTATCGGGTAGCCAGCTTCGGCATGAATCCCATCTGGTCAGGGTGTAACAAAGAAGGGATGACCCAGATCAAGCGATCTGCCAGAGCTTTCGCCAAGATTTTCACCTCTGCATTGAGCAGAGAATTGAGCCTATAGGAGGCGCATTGTTCTGGGGGCTTCCCGGTCTTCGGAATCACAACTATTTCAGCCCGGCGAAAGGCAGGGGGCAGCCTGCCACGTGCGACCGCTTCCTTAACTACTCCCTCAAAGTCCACGATCAGCTTCTGCATGAAGGATTTATAAAATTTGCTGGGAAACCCGTGGGCCCCGGTGTTTGCCAGACCGGAGATGGGCCAAAGCCACCGTAAGTTCCTCACCGGTCATCTCCCCCTGCAGTGATTATTTGTCGGTCACAGTGATTATTACCTAATTAACTTGCAACCCTTTAGTCCTACAAACATAGCAACCCACACCTAAAATATAAATAAAATGCATAAGTATAACAAAATCTACATAATTTATAATCAATTATATAATTAATTAACACTTAAATATTTTTAATGAGCTATTACTTAACTAGCTTCTCACCCAGCAAACCCAGCAGCCCAAATCTAAAATATAACTAAAATCTATAATTATTACACAATTTACATAATTATTGATCAATTAAATATTTGATTATACATTAATAATAATATTTTTTAATTATTACTTAATTAACTTCCCACCCTATACCCCTACAAACCCAGCAGCCCGCACTTAAAATATAAATAATATATGATTATTACACAATTTACATAATTAATTCAATAATAAATTTAACAGTAATTGTAAATAATTATTACTTAATTAAATTCCCACCCTATATTCCTACAAACGTAGCAGCCCAAACCTAAAATATAAGTAAAATAAATCAGTATTACATAATATACATAATTAATATAAATGGCATACTTACTTAAAAATTATTATTTAATTAAAAAATAATTATTACCTAATTTAGGGGCTCTTTACGATGGCGGAACGATCGCCACCGCCGGGCCGGCGGTGGCGATCGTTCCGCCATCATATTGAGATTTACCCACCGGCATATTAGGATGGCGGTTGGTATCGTGGCGGACAGAAATTCCGTCTGCCGCTTTTCCGCCTGTGGCAATCGCACCAATTGCCTGGCGGGCGGAGCAGGGCCATTAATATGGTGGCGGTGCCTAGCAGGCACCGTCCGCCATATTAGGATGTGGGAAAAGAAAGGCCTTTCCATGGTGGCGAGGCCGCCGTGGAAAGGCTGGCGGGGATTGGGTACGGGGGCCCGTTGTGGGCCCCCCTTGTGTCGGGGGGAGGTGGGGTGCACTTGGGGGGTACCTATGGTACCCCCCTACATTTCACTGCATCAAGTGGCAGGCACCGTGTGGTGCCTGCCATGTGGTGCAGTGAAATGCTAGACATGCGATTTCAACATCGCGGCGGGTGCTGCTGTCAGCCGCACCCGCCGCAATGTTAAATTTCAGAATGCGACCGCCATGGTGGCGGTCGCATCCTAATTCGTGGTGCGGGACCGCCGCATGTCTGGCGGGCGGTCCAAACACCGCAAGGATGGTGGGCGAACTCAGGTCCGCCCGCCATCCTAATGAGCCCCTAACTTCCCACCGTATTCCCCTACAAACCCAACAACCTGCTATGAGACTATAAACTACTATAAGGACTTAAATTAAATCACAATCACAATCAAAATCACTTAAAATTACAAAGTATGTTTTAAAAAATTTACAACAATTATGCAAACAGTAGTAACGTAAAATTAATATAAAGACTAAAACACAATAAAATAATTTAAAAATGATATTTTTTACAACTTTATGTTGAAAACTATATTAACAACAACAATATTCTTAACAACGATTTTACTCTCTGAAAAAAACAGTATTATTGACAGCGATATTTCTGCATCATGATATATTGAATCACAATATTTTTTCCCAATATTTTGTTTCCCAATATTTAAAACTTGATATTTTGTCCAAATACCTTTTCATGTACGTTCCTAGGAGTTCACAAAACTATTATGGAAATTTGAAATCTATGTACATGAAAACTTGTATAGTGCCTATTTACGCATTATTGTGTGCTGTGACCCTAAGGTTAGGGAAGACAAGGGTATGCCAGGGAATCTATGCAAAGAATACTGTGTGGTGGCATGCACCTGTTGGTTTTGTGAATCAGATAGCTAGTGCTAAATTTCTGCAACGTACAGAAATACACACCTGGAGATGTGCGGCTTTTCAAAGAATCTGACACTTGCTGTTTATAAGCCTACTGTAAGCACACATTTTTCTTCTATTATAAGCCTAATTACCAAGCTTCAGCTATGAAAGAAGAATTGCATTTGCATTTGCTAGTGTGTATAATTAGTGTGTCACTGATGACAGTTCAACCTTCGTTGTAATCTGCTTATATGTTTTCCTCTTAACTATGTTTTTAGCTTGCATTGTTTTACAATTTAGTAAATGTTGCATCCATTTATCAAGTGTGCCCAAGGTAGCAATCTTTGATCACGAGTTTGCTAGTAAAGCAGTCTACACTGTATACATTTTCAGTTTTTTCTGAAGCTTTTGCTAAATGTCGTCTGCACTTATTTCCAGTCCTTGGGTGTCCTTAAGTACAATACCACTTAACATGACCTTGACAACAACATAACATAAAGTAAAGCAATTAGAAATGAAATATTTGAATGTTTGTACTATTGTGTATTGTGCACTCTATGATAATTGATACAAACAAATGAGCAGTGTTGTGACTGCTGCTAACTCACAGGAACACCACAGGTAGCAGCCAATTTGTATCAAACCAAATGGGGGAAATCCATATTTATAATCACACCCACAATGAAGCATGGCTTATTATTAGTTATTTTGCACATGTGATGCTAATGTACATGTGCACATGTGATTAGGGTGTAGCAATTTTGCCTGCCTGCTTGGTAAGGTGGTCGGTATAAATACAGTGATGTGAATGGTTGCACTATCTCTCATTTATGCCAATTTTGTGTGGGCAGAGAGTGTGATTAGAAATATGTGGCCATTGGATGGCTTCATCCATTGACCACCCAATTATCATTGGCCATCCAATGACCACATCCAATGACCACATGTTTCTAATCACACTCTCAGGAAATCAACTTTCAAGGGCTCAGGACTGGATTGGCACCACACCTCTTGGCAGAGTCCAGGTGCTGTTTCAGAGTTAGAGGAAGTCTTTGATGGCCCTGAGACCTTAGAACAGGGGGCAAGCCAGCAAGTCCCTGGAGTCACTCTGGGTTCAAATGAGAAGGGTCCAGTCCTTGTCCTCAGCAGGTAGGAGGGCAGCTCAGCAAAGCAGAAAGCAGTTCCTTTAAAGCAGCAGTTAGACAGAGTGGCAATCCTTGTAGCACAGCAGCCTTACTCCTGGCAAAGTTCTTCACAGGCCTAGTAGTGTACTGTCTTGGTAGGGTCAGAACCCCAGTATGTATACCCAAATGTGCCTTTGAAATGGGGTGACTTCAAAGCAGGCCTTCGAAGTGCACAAGCAGGGCCGGACTGGCGGTAGCGGGCACCGGGCGTTTCCCTGGTGGGCCGCCAGGGTGGGGGCTGGTTTTGGGCCCCTGGGGGCCCGTTTTTGTTACCGGGGCCGGCAATATCGGCCCCCTGTAACAAAATCGGCCGAAACCGGCCCTAGCAAGCAGCTCGGCCGCACCCCACTGCCCCACAGGGGGTGCCGGCCCAGCAGTTTGCCAGGGCCTGTTTCAGTTCCCAGTCCAGCCCTGTGCACAAGTCCCCTTTCATCCCAGCCCTCTCTGCCAGGCAGTCTGTAGGGGTAATCAGCCCTTTGTGTGGGAAACAGGACACTGTCTATTCAGGTGTAAGTGTCAGCGCCCCCTCTCTCTTTCCGTCCAATAAGAGCTATCAGAATGCAGATGAGTTCTACGTCGCACCCACCCTTCCTGTGTTTGTGGCTGTCTAGAGGGAATACACAAAGTGGAGCTGTCACCCTCCCTAGACGTGCATTTGAGACAGGCTGATGGCACACAGAGCTAACTTAAGAGCAGAAAAATACCCACTTTCTAAAAGAGGCATTTCTAAAATATTAATGTTAAATCCATCTTTACCACTAAAGAAGATTTCCCCTTACTAGTCCAAGGATGTGAAACATGCTGCAGCTACTCCTTTCTAATCAGGAATTACACCTTAAAAGTGTTTTTAATGAATTCCCCATGCTTGCCTAAGTAGTGAAAAATGAATTTAGCTGGTTGTCACTACCAGGAAATGTAAAACTTACAAGTACATGTCCTACCTTGTACTTACACCACACCCTGCCCCTAGGGATATCTAGGGCCTACCTTAGGGGTGAGTTATATATAATAAAAGGAGAGTTTAAAATTTGGCAAGTGGTTTAAAATGCCAAGTCGAAGTGGCAGTAAACTGCACACACAGGCCTTGCAATAGCAGACCTGAGACAGGTTTGAAAGGCTACTTATGTGGATGGCACAACCAGTGCTGCATGCCCACTAGCAGCATTTAGATTATAGGCCCTGGGTATATGGTATACCACTTTACAAGGGATCTATAATGAACCTAAATATGCCAATCATGTATACACCAATATCACCATGTTTAGGGGAGCAGCACATGCGCTTTAGCACTGGTTAGCAGTGGTATAGTGCTCAAAGTGCTAAAGCAAGCGAGAAGAAGGTCAGAAAAAGAAGAAGAGGAAGGCAAAAAGTTTGGGGTGATGCTTCAGACAGGACCATTTTCCAACAGAAGGGGGAACATGTCCTATCATTAGTCACATTTTGATGCTAGAAATTAATTAATACTCAATTGTTTGAGAGCAAAGGGTCTTCTCTCAATATCCAAATCTTGTTTGAATTAAAATTGTAAACTTAAACTTCTAATGCAGACAATCTGCGTTTCAATTATTTATCACCACATTGCCAACTATTCTTGGAATTTGATAAAACATACAACAAGCTGGACACTATATAAGCATACATTAGAAACGTTTATAATTTAAAAAAAAAGAATTCAAATAGACTCTGTACTTTCAATTACAGAATAAAGTATGTCCAGAATCATGGTGTTGTCATAATTCATAACTATTCAATTATCGGATGATGTACACCCCATATTTAGCTTCAGAGTTTACAACCAAGAACTGACAAAAAACACATAATTTAATCCTAATTTCACTCTAAACATGCCATTCTCAGCCTACAGATATAAAGCTTACAAAAATGTAATGCAACTACAAATCCTCTCCCAAGAATCGGGGAAAGTACAAAAGATGTAGGAATGACAATTCTGACAATTAACCAGAGTTTAGCTTCAAAGATTCCGGGAAAGATCACATAATAACGTCAATATCTAAGGCTGTGGCAGCGAGGTTGGCGTCTGATGTGTTGATGCTGCTAAATTGAGTAGATCACAAAATGGTGCTTCTGTTGTTTCCTTGCAGTAATTGGACAGACTCCTTTTACCCAAGCTATTTTGGTACCTTCATGAATGGCACAAATCCTCATGCCCATCCAATCCCATCCTACTGATGAGGGACCACTTAATGTTTCTCGATATGTTCGTTCCTGTGAGATGGTTCTATCCTATTCCTCCACATTCTCTGATACATGTTTGCCTAAGGTGTGTACAGTATGTATATAGGTAGACGAAGTTCTATAATGTGAGTCTAGATAAGAGGCAACTGAGGGCTGGACAACAGGGAGGTCCAGTGGTCTAATTCATGGTTGTTTACAGAGAGTCAGGAAAAGCATGTGTAGGGGTAGTTTATCTTGAAGATGTGAGTCTGTGAATCTTCAGCTTCTTTCTGAATTGCAGGAGACTATGAGCACTTCTGATGTTGATGAGGATGCCTGCCTTCTGTTTTTTTTCTGCATGTTTTACTCTCCAGTCTAGGAGGTACTGGATACTTGTATGTATTGTCAGTATGAGGTGGTTAGTTTCTTAACCAGGTAAGCTGGGGTATCATTTCTGAAGGCAATGTAGTTGATTACCTGGTCTTGAAGTTGCTGTGGGCCTGGGGGTAAGCGTATGCAAGCCAGTGCTTGAGTCACCGGGGTGTAGTATTCCTTTGAGGTGTACTAGATCACAGTTACATAGGCTGTTTATCACATCTTTGTTTTCATCTGGGTAAGACATACCAGGGCACTGTTGCTCTGAAAACAGGTTCAAGAGGAGAAATTTTCGCTTTTTTTCAGAGGAAGAGCTAGTTTGTTCTTCTGACGGTGGGGGTCCACATGGCATCACTCTGTGTACAACATGTTATTGTATAAAAGGAGTGTGGGGCCAGATCTACTACAGATTGGCACGTCACTGAAGGAATTTAAGGTGGTGTTTGAACTGGATATCAACTGATTAAAATCTTTTCTTTTTCCAACCTTTGTGGATTTGGATGAGAGATGCACTATTCTTGGGTGTGGGAGGTTAAATGGCAACAGGTAAATTTTCGTTAGCTTTGTATGAGACTGTACCAAAAAGATGCGGATCTGTTCGATGGAAATAAAGATTTATTGTGATTTCAGGTCCCTTTTTGAAAATTGTTACCTCTGACAGTCATAGGGCATTTGTGATAGCCAAAATGATAATGCTCCCATACTTCTTTATTACTTTTCCTCCCTACCAATAACCCTCCTGATGACGATTTTTAATAGCTGGATGTGCTAATGGGTGGCCTTACATGGTGTGCAGGCAGGCATGGGGTTGTACTAGCAAAGTTAAAGCTTCTAACAACACGAGGCGGTTCAGCAGCGCCAGACTTTTAATTGTATGATACATCTGCTCAACTGCAATGGGTGGCCTGCCGGCTAAGTGAACATCATCAAACTAAGACAAGAATGGCAACATTCCAAATGTAACCTACTCCTTCCTAGCACTCCTGAAGTGTGAGATCTTCCCCAGTTAGTGCGGACAGCCCTGGGTTGCCTGCAGCGAGGGATATGAATAATGCTGCATATTGAGTCCTATGCACCAGAGACCGCTTAGTAGGTATCCATACACAAATAGGTACTTTTGCATAGCTTACCTGGGGGAGGGACTGCATTACAACAGTAAGAGACTTGTTCAGAGAGTGTATCCTGTCCACATTTGAAACACTGTTGTATGTGTCAGTTCTTGATGAACAGAGTGCTGATAATGGAAGTGTGCAAACTCTGGGACATCATGGGAATGGAACCACAAACGCATGAGCTAATACATTTTCTATATATTATGGAAGATAGCAGGAGGTTAATTACATGGTTATTATACAGACCTCATGGAAATCACTCAGGTCTCACTTGTGGCACTGGGAGACAAATGGGAATCAGACAACAAATGGAATGAAGCCTCGACTTACACACACACGGATCATGGAACACCGGATTTAAATACATCTATTTCAATTTCCTACATATAGCATATTTGACCCCCCCCCCCCAGAAGTTTAGTAAGATATAGTCCTTGTCATCTGCTGAATGTCCTAGATGTGGGGCCAAACAAACAGGGTTCGTCCACATGATATAGGAATGCCTGGTGACAACTAGATACTGGACGGAAAGAATTACATCAATGGGGTGAAAATCCCGGTGCACCCCTCCTCACACTAAATGGCACAAAGCCGTGGTACAGTTGTCCACCGCTGAGAGTCAGGCACTACATTAAGAAGAGAAGAGAGAATTCAGACTCAGAAAGTATTCAATAGTACATCAACAGGATGATCTCTTGCAGTTCATTTGTAAAATTATAAAAATGACAACAAACGCCTATGTTTACCACAAGATAGATGCACTGACAACCCTGAAGGTGGACCACTAAAAATGTATTTGTTTTGGTTTCAATCTAACTTATCCTTTACTTTCATAGGATATCACTGACACCACTGCAAAAAGCGCTCTAGGCATGAGTTGATAGATACTGATGTCCACACTGCCATTTACCAATTTCCTTACAATACTGCTTATGAAAATTTGCACAGAGAATTGGCAACCACACCTGCGATGTTTGTTTAAATATGTTTTATTCTGACTGCTGGGGATTCTTATCTATTAACGACTTGATGAGATATTGAATATGACAGGTAACTTAATGTATGTATTACGCTAAACAATAATGTCTGAGCTAAAGCGAGGAAGGTGAAACAGTACAAGAAAGGGACACAGATTCTAAAGGCAATCTCAGAACAGCCTAAGAAAAATATGTTATACATTGTTGTCAATTCTTGTTAAAGGTGGAAAACCGCCACTAAAATCCAGTAAAACTAAAAAAGGAAGGGGTGGTACCAAGGTGTCTTGTTTGTTAAGGGACATCAGTATTGACATTGAACCTAGGGGATATCAAACTGCTTGGAAGCTGAACAGTGAAGTAATCTAGGTTCGTGTTGAATAGCCAAGCTTTGATCTGTGGTTGTTTGGGGATGAAAGTGAACCGGAGGAACTCCATCTTTTTTCCATTCAGCGTTAGGATTGGACTTTAGATCCAAGTCTTGATTAGTGTAAGGCAGAATTTGAGCCACTGAAAGCCATTGGTTGAGGGAGAGATGAGTGTTGTCTTCCTTTTGATTGCTTTTTATGTTGTTATTAGTGGACATGAATGTGATAAGTTCCATTTAGAGACTAAAGATGACTAGAGATAGCATGGATCACTGGCATACTGCACAGGAGGTGGTGAGCTCAGCATCTTGCAATTCCTAGCAGTACAAACTGTTGGCAGTTGATGAGGTAGGTGGCGAACCATTGGAGCACTGTGCTATAGAATCCTCTGCAGTTTTACAGGTTGTGGATCAGTGCTTGATGGTTGACTGTGTTGAAGGCTATGAAGAGGTTGTGCAGGATCACAAGATAGATGTGATTTCTGTTGCTGGTGAGGAGCTGTTGTCAACTACTCAAGGAATGGCTAGAGATTAGAGGAGGCTGATGACCAACCCTTTGGGGGGGGGACTAAAGGGGGATGGTGGGTAGTGTTCATGTTGAGTTCATGTTGTAAATGTGGGATTGATTTTGTTGATATTGGTGGTGAAGAAATGATTGTGTTGTACTTGCTGAGGGACTGAAGGATTGAAGGATATGTGAGTGGGCAGATGCAGTGCTTGAATATCTTGAAGGGAGCTTTGCTTTAGTTTCATTTAGTTGGTGGTAATTCTTTAGAAGTTGGTTTGATGAGGTGATGAGTCACATGCAGATTCATGGATTCAAGCTTGTGACTAGGGGGTTATCCTATTAGACAGTATCGGGGTTGCAATCAACATTGCATTTTACCCAGGTTATTCTCTTCATTTTTTTCTAATGTTTAAAATCCAAATTGGGGTTTATTGTGCCAGTACAGTAAAGTTTGATACACTAACTTTTGACCACATATAGTACCCTGGGAGCTACAGTTTTCTTTATATTCACACTCTTGTTTCACAATCTTCCTAAAATCCATGACACAAAGCCAATGGAATTACAGTAAAGTTTGATACACTAAATGTTGACCACATATAGCACCCTAGGAGCTACAATTTTCTTTATATTCACACTCTTGTTTCACAATATACCTAAAATCCAAGACACATAGCCAATGGAATGAATTAATACATTCCCATTCTGCTACAAATTAAAATAGTAACTTGTATCTGTTGTGAAACATGAATAAAAGAGGCTTGGGTATCACTTCAGTACACATACAAGCATACATACAGACAATCTGTTTATGTCTGAAAATACATTCAACCAAAACTCTAGAATAAAAGTTCATATCATGCTACTTTACATTCATTGACTCTTTGTAGTGAATATACTGGCCTATGTATCTGTCGGTCACATATGCAATTAGTTGCAGTAAAAGACTGAGCTGCAGGCATGTCCAATGTTGAGGTATAAATTTACATTAGAACAGACTTGGTCACAGTTTCTGGAATAGACTGCCCTTCTTCAATGGAAACTCTTATTTGTCCCAATTTTCTTTTTTAGATTGACAAATGGGCATTCTCATCTATTGTGTGGGGCAAATTATAAGCTACGGAGTTTGATGGCAATTGAAAGTCATTGACTTTCTGTAGGAATTGCTACACCTATAGGAGATTCCACAATTAAGGAAGTATAGTGGAGAAAATTCAGGCAGGAGACTCTGCTTCTGAATTACTATTGTCCTCCAGAAAGCTGGGGTTTCTTTGTCTTTCTAAGCTCAATTGCCCCCTTTCACATTATGTTTCTTGTAGTGTTTTTAGGGGGAAAACAACAAATAGATACACTGGGGAGGACTGTTCTAATTGTCACATAGTTCAATCTGAATGATTTATGTCACTTTAATTATCAGTTTCAAGCAACTGCTATTGCCTAGCTGTTGCTGGCATCTGCTACACATGACTCTTGCTGAAGAAAGAGGACTAATACTTTAATGTTGCTCGAATTAAGGAACAGAATCTGCAAGAGACCATGAAGAAGTGAAATTGATTTTGTGAAATACAGGTTGGGTAGTAATTTTCAAATCTGGATGAATGTTATTAAATGTGTTGGACCTTAAGATAATTAATTGACAAACTGTTTTTTTTAAATTGCAGTTTCACCCTATTATAGACAATTTATTTTGACTACTACTTGTAAGACTATAGGGTAGAGAGAGACTCCCCAGAAAACTATTTACATAGAATCTATTAACACACAGTAGAGGGAATCGGGCTACCAAGATAGTGCTACCATTTGTTAAAGAGCCCTTTGACAAAGCTGCATCCAAACCCTCAAACTATTAGATTTCATTTATTGGTTTAACATTTTTCTGATGCACAGCTTAATCAAAGGGGTGTTAGCGTGTTTCTCAGATAACCGACAAGTTGAGCAAAAACCCAACTGAATCAAACACTATGGGGCCGATTCCGATCTCGGCCGGTAGGGCACCGAATCGGATTCGGCTTAACCGGATCCGATTCGGAGCCCTCTTTCCCGATTCGTACGTGCGTCCGACCGAGCGAGTACGATGCGAGCGCACGCGAAATCACCGACCGACTCGTTCCCGGGTCCGAACCGCTCCGACCGACTCGCACGGACACGACTCGCACCGCGCAATGGAGACGTTCCCCGGCCGGGCAAGAACGATGCGCGCCTCGAGCAGTCCGACCGACTCACACCGTCCGGCTCGAAAGAGCAGTCGGAGCCGGACTTTGGGAGTCCGTGTCGGACCCCTGTATCGCGTAGCCGCGCACAGTCGCACACAGGGGGACCCATGGTCCCCCTACCTGTGCATGTACGCCGCGAGTCGCATCGAGGTGTACCCGCTGTAGGGGCACCCTTGTTCGCCTCGCACCCATTGAGTCAATGGGAGCCCGCGTACGCGTTGTGCGTCCGGCTCCCATTGACTTCAATGGGAGTCCGACCGACTTCGAGTCCGATTGCATGCGTGCGCATCGTACTCGTTCGGTCGGACTGCCAGAGTCCGATTCGGTCGGAAATCTCTCCGGGTCCGGCTCGGTCGGAGTGATTTCCGGCCTGAATCGGAATCGGCCCCTATGACTGGAATAATGGACAGCACGTGCAGACTGATTCTTACTGAAGAAACTTGGTGAGCCTAACTTGGAGAAAGAAGAGTGTATGGAGACAAGAAGAAGGAAACTGAATAAGTTGTAGTGGGGAGCCAGTTAGGAGGAAGAAGATAAGCATTAGAAACATCTAGGAAGATGGTGGGTAGTATTTGGTAGAAAAGAAGGGAAGAGAGGAGAACATTGTTTTTCCAGAATAAAAGGAAATCCTTGTTACATCTGATGTCTTCAGGCAGTGAATTCCAAAGGATTGGGGCAGCCCCAAAACAAAACTGTTTGGCAGCCCTGTAGTGTAAGAATGTTTTGATTCTAGACTGAACATGTCTTTGATCATCAGGTGTTTCAGAATACCAGAGATTTTTAGTGACTTGTAAAATCATCCTGGTTGCTTTATTATCCCTACTTTCAAAGGGAGCCAATGCAGGTCTCATATTATGGCAGTGATATGATCACATTTGCGTACCACAGACCAGTCTGGCCACTGAATGAAGAACAGCTTTGAAAAACTCAAGGTTGGATTAGGCACTCTACTCTGACCAGCACCGAATTCCCATAACCATTGTGAGGAACCAAAAGAGCTGGATCATCTAGTCTGAATTCCAGAGGTTGCAGAAAATACTTTTTAGAGAGTACAGTGTTGAACTGACTGCAGATGCTGTGTTCACAATACTGGATGACATGGTAAGGTGATTATCCAGCCAGAGACCCAAAGAATGTATCTCCTTTGCTGGTGAGTGAACCTGATTGAATGCGGTGTGATAGCCAAATGACATGTAGTTTATTGTCATTACATCCATGTAGGTAAAGTAATTCAGTTTTTGTAGAGTTCTGTCTCAGGGAATTTTGAGACATCCATTTTTGAAATTTTGTTAGGCAGATTTTTAATGTTCTGATCTTCTGGAATAACAAAAGGGTTAGTTACCTCTCAGAACTCTCAGCATATTGATGATTTGGGATACCACTCCCTTTGAAAAGAATTGTAAGTGGTTAAATAAGTATGTTAATACCTGTCGCCTTTTTAATGGATCCTTGAGCAATACCGCGGTATTCAGACAGAATATCGAGTTGGAAATGTCGACTTACACAAATATCCAGTTGGAAATATAGTCACACAGAAATATCAACAGCAAGAATATCGTGGTCAAGAATATCAAATTTAAGGTAAGAAATATCGTTTTCAAAAATATAGAAGTTATTCATATTGTTTGCAAAAATATAGTTGTTTAAAATATCGATTTTTCATTTAGTGTTATGTGTTTTAGTTTATATTTTAAATGTATGTGATGTATGTTTTTTGTATAAGTATTGTTTATGTTTTTTAATATATGTGTTAAATGTTTAGTAGTTATCAATTTTATTTTAAGTAAATTTTGCGTTTTTTAGTTTTGTAGCAGGTTGTGGGTTTATAGGGGAAAAGGGTGGGAAGTAATTTAATTATAATAAATTAATGATTTTTAAAATTTATTAATATTTATTTAATCGAGTTTTTATAGTGTTAATTGTGGGAAGTTATTTATTTGTAATTAATTATTAATTGGTTGTTTATTAATAATAATTCATTAATTAGTCATTAATTATGATAATTGTGTAAATTTCTTTTAAGTGCAGTTTTGGGGTTTATAGGGGTGAAGGGTGGAAAGTAATTTATTTGTTGTAATTAATTATTAATTAATTGTTAATTAATGTTAATTAATTAATTGGTAATTAGTTATGGTAATTGTGTGCTTTTGTTTAGGTGTGGGTTGTGGGGTTTATAGGGGTAAACGGTGGGAAGTTATTTTTGTTTAATTAATGAATAATTAGTTGATCATTAATATTAATTAATTAATTGAAAATTAAATATGGAAATTGTGTAATTAATTTTAGGTGTGGGTTGTAGGACGTATAGGGGTAAAGGGTGGGAAGTAATTTATGTTTAATTAATTAATAATTAGTTGATCATTATTATTGATTAATTCATTGATATTTAATTAGAGTAGTTGTTTATATTTTTTTGGGTGCAGGTTTTACTTTTATGGGAGTAAATTAATTTTACTTACTTTACAATTAGTTGTTAAATACTATTAGTTTTTTAATTGAAAATAAGTTTTAATTGTGTAATTAATTTTTGTCCAGTTTAATTATAGCTGTGGGTTGTGGGGATTTTAGGGGTAAAGTGTGGGAAGTTAATTAATTTTTATGAGTTTTTATTTGTTTTTTAATTAATATTTCTTTAATTGGTAATTAATTATGTTAATTAAGGAAGTACATTTTTTTCAATGTGGGTTGTGAATTGTGTGGTGTTATAGGGTAGGAAATAAAAAGAGTAAATTTATGTAATAATGTTTTTGTTTCTAAATAAGTTCTAATTAAAAATAATCATTTGCTTAAAAATAATTTTTTATTTTATTTAATATAATATTTGTAGGTATTTTTCATATGTATTTAACATTATAATATGTTTTTTAAATCATTTTTTATATTAAATATATTTGTATTTTAATTTTTGAACATATTTATATATTTATTTATTTATTTTGTTTTTTAAATATTTTTGTTGTTAATATTTTGTTTGTTTTTAATTTTGAACTGACTGGAGTGAGAATATTAATTGTTGCCCCTCTGCAATCCCACGCTTTCCCTACTGTTGCACTCACTGGAGTGGGAATAGTAATTTTTACCCCTCCCTATCCAACACTTTCCCTACTGTTGCACTCATTGGAGTGGGAATGGTAATTTTTATCCCTACTCTGTCCAACACCTTCCCTACTGTTAAACTCACTGGAGTGGGAACAATAATTTTTACCCCTCCACTATCCAACACTTTTACTACTGTTGCACTGATTGGAGTGGGAATAGTAATTTCTACCCTCCGCTATCCAACACTTTCCCTACTGTTGCACTCACTGGAGTGGGAATAGTAATTGTTACCCCTCCCCTATCCAACACGTTTCCTACTGTTGCACTCACTGGTGTGGGAATAGTAATTTTTGTACAACTATATTTTTTACATCAATATTTTTTCTGATATTTTTGTACTTACCTGTTTAAGTTTAGGGAGTCGATATTTTTGCATTGTATATTTTTTCATCTATATTTTTTACTTCTATATTTTTACATCGATATTCTGTCAGTGAACCCAATACCGCACAGTGTAGTAGCAATATCAGAACTTGAGCTGCCTCATCTAATTAAATGCTTTGACGTTAGACTCATTTTTTAAATTTAATTTAAAGATGTTATTGATAATGGAAAGTAGAACAAAAGCAATAATTATAACATGAAAGTAAAATAGAACTGATTCAATAATATAAGGAGGGAGGAGGAAGTGAGGAGGAGGGAAACAAGGGAGGTGATATGTTTCATGCAGGTTACCGCGATATAGGCTCAGATAGTAACCAAACCTTTCACCTATATTTCCCCTGCCATTACACTACATAACGGTTCTTGGTACTGTCCTTTTACCTAGATGCAGTACTGCTTAAATGTCGTGGGGTTTTCTACGAAAACTAGCCTCATTCATTATGCATGAGGATTCTTGGAATCTCAGCAGGGCTGCCATCTCCTGCATAATAACCATGTGTAAGGGTCTTTTCTTCTGTCATCCTAGTCCGACATGACACAGCAAGGTAGATCCCCTGAGGGTACCACTCTGGGTATATAAACACCATGGGGCAGATTTACAAGGCCCTTGCGCCTTTTTTGCGTCATTTTTAACATTGGAAAAGTGACGCAAAAGTGGCGCAAGGGTCTTGTAAATCTGCCCCCATATCTTTGCCGCGGGAGGGAGAGGAGAAAAAGGACTTCCATGCTGACACACTGACGCAAGACGCTGAGGTTCCTGCATGCAGACACTCCAGCTCACAGTGGTCTGACATCCCTCGCGGGTTGTCCATCTCGAGACCAAGATGGGGTCCCACAGTCTCTCACTTCAGGTAATGGGGTTGGCTTTATCCTAAGGAGATTCTTGGCTCTACACCTACATACATGCTAGGTACACTTAGGTACATCTAGTTAGGGTTGCATCGTAGGAGTACACATTATTACTGTCATGTATTTATATACCTGCCTGTATTCATTGTTTTATCACTATGGTAGGAATCTACCATCCTTTTACTCTGTTGGTGCTTATAATCATTTATATCTGTTTCTGTCTTATGGTTGTTTCAGCACACCTATTTTACACTAGATTGACACTGGTTCAATAAATGCTTATTGAAAACGTCCCCACCGTTTATTCTGTGTATCTCTCTGAGACAAAGTGAGCACCAGTGACTGAGCGAAAAGTACTGTACTATTTCCACGATCCCTGATGGCACAGAGTTGTCATGTTCGATAGTTGCCAAGAACTATTCTCTCCTTGGTAAGAGGAGTTTACAGTGGCACTGTGAGCTAGCTGGTATACAGGTGAACATACCCGGTGGGGGTGTCAGGAATCAGTCTGGACACCAATCCCACAGTCTATGTTGTCTAAACGCGCAGATCCTATATAGGTTTATAGGAACTACATGACAGAGGATAAGTAGTACTGTAACATTTCCATATTTTTCATTGACTTTAAAGTACCTAGTCTATAATATTATCAGGAAAATGACAATATAAATACATGAAGAATAAAGTGAATAATTATATAAATATAAATCAAGGCTGTAGGAAAGTAGGATCTACTTTCATGGTTACCCCCAACTTTTGCTGGTGTTCTACTGTTTTTCTGACTAGTCTGACTCGGGTCCTGCCAATCAGAACCCCGGTCACTGCGCTTCCTCCCTAAATTTATTATGGTGAGTACCATGGTACATTCCTATTTGACTACTGGGGGACCTTTGTAAGTCCCTAGTATATGGTACCAAAGTACCTGGGGCATGGGTACCCCTATGGGCTGCAGCATGTATTATGCCACCCATGAGGGATCCTCCAAACTTTGACTACGGGCCTGCCATTGCAGCCTGTGTAAGTGGTGCATGCACCTCTCACGAAAGATATGTTTCCTTATATCTAACATCACTGCACTCGAAACTGATAAGTCACCCTTCTCGCAGGCCTTTCAGTCCCAAAGGCACAGTGCTCGGTACTGAGTGTGAGGGTGGCCCTGCATGAGCAGACCACCCCTACAAACCCCGGAGACCATTCTCCAGACTTTGTAAGTGAATCAGCCATTACGATATAGAGAGGCCATGCGTCATTACGCAATGACCATCTCTAAACTAGCTGGAACGAACCTGGGCATGTTTGGTATCAAACATGTTGGAATCATACCCCAACACCCTATCCGGTGTTGGAGGTATGATTCCATCCATGGTATGGCCCCTCCAGGGAGCCCTCCATGCTCCCGGGTCCGATCTTACAGAGCCTGACAGCAACCTAGGGCTGCTGCCGAGCACAGACCTGATTCTGTCCTCCTGCTGCTGTGCGAAGCCCGAGCAGGTGAAGGTAGGACAATAGGTTTCCTGTCACAGGGAGGTGTGACCACCTCCCAGACAGGATTTAGTGTATTAGGCCGGGGTGGGGGCGCTTGCTAGCGCCACATGGTCTGCTGGAAGGGCACATTTGGTGCCCTCCTTGTATACTCTAGTTCAAACTAGCTCAAGGAGCTGTTGGCTCCCACTCTGGTGCAAAACTGGACAAAGGACATGGGAGTATCCTCCCCACTGTCCATCCCCTCTTCTGTTAGGGACCCCTGAATCATCCCAACCCTTCCCTCAGGGTACTTAAGGGCTTACCTGTGGGTGGGTCCCTAGATTCGTTGTGGGATTTGATTCAGCTCCAACTCCACTTAATCTTTGACCATCTGGACATCCTGGCCGAGTCGTGCTGACCGTGCTGGACTGATCACATCCTCCTTTGCTTTGGGACCGAGACTGCAACTGAGAAGACTATGGAGCCGATTCCGATTCGGGCCGGAAATCTCTCCGACCGAGCCGGACCCGGAGAGATTTCCGACCGAATCGAACCCGTGCAGCCCGACCGAACGAGTACGATGCGTCCGTATGCTATCGTACTCGAGTCGGTCGGACTCCCATTGAAGTCAATGGGAGCCGGTCGTACAACGCGTACGCGGGCTCCCATTGCCTCAATGGGTGCGAGGCGAACAAGGGCGCCCCCTACAGCGGAGTGCGTGGCGAGCGACTCGTGCCATACACGCACAGGTAGGGGGACCCATGGGTCCCCCTGTGTGCGACTTCGCGCGGCTACGCATACAGAGGAGTCCGACACGGACCCGAGTACGGCTCCGACTGCTCTTTCGAGCCGGACGGCGCGTGTCGGTCGGACTGCTCGCGGCGCGCATCGTACTTACCCGGCCGGGGAACATATCCATTGCGCGGTGCGAGTCGTGTCCGAGCGAGTCGGTCGGTGCGGTTAGACCTGGGAACGAGTCGGTCGGAGCGGTTGGGACGCCCGAACGAGTCGGTCGGCGAATTCGCATTGTACTCCCTCGTCCGGACGCGCGTACGAATCTGTCGGGAAATAGGGCTCCGAATCGGATCCGGTTATGCCAAATCCGATTCGGAGCCCTACCGGCCGAGATCGGAATCGGCCCCTATGTCTGCTCCTGACCTCGTCATCCTGCAAACCCGCCGCACCATCAGTGTCTGTGCTCTGGTTCCGTCCTGGGCCTGTGGACATCTAAAGACATCCAAAGGAGTCTCCCTTGGAGTGAAGGAGTCACTCCCCTGCATCCGTAGGCACCACAACACAATCGACCGGTCTGCCAAACCTGGGCTCCGACCGTACTCCGAAAGGCTCAGCAACACAGGTGGTGGTTCTGTCTTCCCTTCAAGGCCTGAGTTGTCCTCTTGTCTAGTTGAGGCCAGCATCTCTTGTAGGATGCCCTGCAACCGAACCCCTGTGCACTCCGTCGCTGCATTTCTTCATCACACGGTAACCTCATCGGTTACCACGACCGACTCGTGTCAACGGAGTCGGACACATCGAAAGGTCTTGTTGACGAGTCTGTCCCTGCAATAACTGACCCGTGCCGACGTGGTTGGTTGGACGGATGGATTCTGTTGTCTTCAGCATCACAGTGGCTTAGGCAGAGCTACCGATTTGGTTTCCCCGTACTTGAAGCCTCTACATCAACTGACCTGTTTCATTGAACTTGAGTGGCCTTCGTCTTCCGTGCCTCCTGGACGCCCCCTGAGTGGCATAGACTGTGTCCCGTCAGCTTTCAGGTACCTTTCGACATGAACTTGCGCCCGGGTTCCAACAGACTCTTTTATCCTTCTGCAACAGCGGTCTCATCCTGAAGTCCTCAATTGTGCTTGACAGTGGTTGTAGGTAGCCTGATTTCGAGGGTATCCACGGGTGGGGTGGCTCTTCAACTTCTGTCCTCCACAGGGTGTCTTCAGGGTCCACTGGGAAGGGTCCTCTCTCTCTCCGAGACTGCAACCATGACTTACCGATTGAATAGCATTGAGTATGCAGCCTATATCCTCTTTGCATACGACTGTCTTGGGGTGCCTAGATTCTCACCTGGGGTGGTATTGTGGGTCCCCAACTCTGCTACGTCTCCTGGGTCCTGTCTCTACAACTGTCGTGGTTCGCATTCCACTATATTGGTGTATGGTTTGGTCTCCCCTTTGGGACCCCTATGTATTGGTGCTGCTTACTCTTCTATTTCAAAATATTGCGTGCATTGTCAGTATATCTTCGGGCAGGAAATATTGTATAGTGTTAGTGAGTGACTGTAATAAATATCTATTTTTATAAGTACACTGTGTGGTTCTTTTTCACTTAGCCTATACTAAAGATTAGATACTGGTGGACCGAGCTGCTTTACACTCCTCCTAGACTAAGCCTGAAGGCTACTCTCCATAGCTACCACTTGGGGAGCCTTTCTAAGGTTGTCTAAAGCACTAAAATCACAATAAGGGTCATCTGGATTAGGGCAGGGTGTTACACTTACATAATTGAGCATCATATACTAAGTCAGCCTCCTACAAAGGCGGCTTCAGCATTTCAACATATTTAGACTGCATTATGGAGTCTTTAAAGAGTTTGGAGAGAAAGTAAGTTACATGTGACAGAACAATACTTGTTTGATGGATAAAGTCAAAGGTGTTATATGTGCTTTATCCAACCTAGGATTATAGCATAGTCCATACAACCAGGCAAAAAAAAGTATGTTTAGAATTATCCTTCTAGTATTTTGTTATTTGTGGAAATGAAACAGCAATCAATAGATCAACTATACGAACATAAAAAGAACAAGCTTGAAATTGTTCCGATGAGCTTACTAAAAAGAGATCTCTAACAGTAAATGTTATGTTGACTTGGAAGGTAGTTAATTTTATACCAAACTTTATTCCAAAAAGCTAAGATATGCGTAAAATGGAACAACATATGTGGTAAATTTGCATGAGCAGCATTACAAGACCAACAAGTATGTGGCAGAGAGGGGTTGATTTTATGTAGAGAGTCTGGACTGATTAATAATAGCCTATCATAAATAAAGAAAAGGGTTTGTGTTGCTGTAGTGGGCTAGAAGATTTATGGAGTTTCCTCCAGATTCAGGTCCATACTGAGTGGCCTCATGAGATATTTAGATCATTTACCCAGAGAAATTCAATGTGAGATTTCGATTGTTTACCACAGGAGGATGTTCTTAATGACCTATAGATAATTGATGCTTTTGGGGTGGCAGAAAGTAGCTATTATATGGAAGAATTTCTTGTATTCCAGGAGGAAGTCGGAGCACAGCTCGCAAGTATATCAGAGAACACTTGTGTCAGCATATCGTCTATTTGAGGTAGGAAGGTTAAATAGGACTTTAGCATTTAAAAAAGGGATAGGTGTATCTTGAGTGAAAACCTGATGTACCCAAGTGATTCCTTTGAGTTTCCAAAAGGACCAGTAAATAGAATTATGATTCAACGTGATCATTCTGTTGAACCATTTTGTGGAATTAAGAAAAGTAAGTTGTTCTATGTGATCAGATAAAAGGAGTGGTTGAAATAGTGCAGTTGCTGTTTAAGTATGAGATTACAGAGATAGGGAGGATTTTTTGTGAGGAGACAAACAAGGGCATTATCGCCGCTTTAGCGGCACTTTTTGCCGCTAAAGCGGCGATATTTTTAACGCCCTATTAGCAAGCTGTCGCTAACAGGCGTTAGCGACAGCTTTCAGGCGATAGCGGCCGGGTTTACATCGCCTTGCATGTCAGCGATAATTATCGCTAATGACATGCAAGGTAGGCGTTCCCAACTAAAAGCGACAGAAAACAGTCGCTTACATACCTATCGCCTATTAGCAATACCCGCGAAGCGATAAAAAATGCGCGCTAACCCGATTAGCGCTTGTTTTTTAGAACTGATAAAAACATGACTTAGCAATGAAAGTCAATGGGAGGTGGATTGTAAGGTTAAGTCCCCAGAATTAGCGATAGGATTTTATCGCTGGATTTCTCGCGTTAAAGCTGGGTTTCGCCGCTATCGCTGGATATTTTATCGCAATGGAGATAAACCTTGCTAATAGCATGTTATTTCCGTGGTAATATCCAGCGATAGCGGCGATAAAAGGCGCGCTAAGCAAGGTTTGCGATATTTATCGCATGTTCTTGCTAATATGCCCCAAAATTCTTTGAAAATAAAAGGATGTAAGGAAGATTTTTCCATGTCTAGCTATAAGGGGAAAAAGGGCTGTCAGAGTCAGACATCCAGTAAGAAGAACTGTCTGCATAGGAAAGCTTTATGATATAAGTTACAATTTGAAAATTAGCTCCACCTCCGTCTTTAGGTCATTTCAATTTCGATAAGAGAAATGTGATCTTTTATTTTTCCATAAAAAGCAAAAAAAAGAGTCAAATCTTTTCATGTAATAAACCAGAAAAGTTACAGGGATCATAGCAAGTGTGTAGAACATGACTGGGACCATCTTCATCTTTATAGAATCAAGAATGTGGTGTCTTGTGTATTATAGAGCACAGGACCCTTATGTTCCCTAACTGACTCGACTTAAGTGTTTGGGTGTGGTTAATAAAATTCAGGACGCAGTACATGTCAGTTACCGGTTACACCCTAGAGAATAAAGATGTGTAATACTGATTTCCGTGTGTGGCATGATTCATTTACTTGCCACTGGACTAGGAAGGATGCTACAACTGGTGACGAGATAGGGGATATTTACCCCACAACCCAAAGAGTCGAGAGTGCTTGCCAAGAGAGTTTGCCGAGGTCCAGCAAACTGCTTGTGCATTCCACGTGCACCTCAGTCGAAGTGAAGAATATACGGTTAGCATATGTGGAGTCAAAGCGGAACTTCAGCCAGTATGAGACCTTTGATGAAAGTGAAGGCCACATGGAAAGTTCCATTTATTGTCGGTCAGAAAACTGCCACTACGACCAAGATAAGAAGTGCAACACCAAAACTCAACACAGAGCCATCATTCATCCAGTACGATAATGCTAAAGACAGTGACAACCAGGTACAGAAAAGGGAATCAAGCGGCGACAGCCAGGTGCATGAGAATGCTGCAAACAGATGCAGATGAGCACAAAGAAGTACTAAGAGGCAGAGGTCAACCAAAAGTAAGAAAGCATGAAGGAACGCCAAGTCTGAGGTGCCTAAGAAACAATAAACAATCATCTACAGTAAAAAGAGCCATCTAAGCACAGCGCCAGGCACAGTAACCCAGGTGCAGGCATGGGGTCTGTGCTTGTGAGGCTGTCAAATTCTGCCAAATTGACAAAAGACCCATGAACAGTGGTTGGAATGGTGCAATCTTTCAGCTCCTCTATGGCTGCCAAAGAGAGTGCCCGCTAAGGTGCTGCTGGCTTTCTAAAACCACTGTCTGCTTTCTATGTTGCCAAGAAACAGAATATTGGTGCAAGATGGACTGTCTGGATCAAAGCTTTCGATGACTTCAATGATGCGCTGGAAGAAGCAGATGACAAAAAGATCATCAAATATCTCAAAAACTTAGCAGGTGATGGAGTGAAAGAAGTGATAAACAAGAAAAATACCCAGAGGAGAAGAAACTTTGTACAGTCAAATCATAGAAATGCTGAACACCAAATTCAATCCAATGCAGAATGTTGACTATGAACGTTACAGCTTCAATCAAGTGAGACTAAGAGATGGTGAAACAATGGATGAATTTGTTGAAAGACTTGAAATGCTCATCAATCTCTGCAAGTTCAACTAATTCAATGACTAAGAAGCCATTCGTCTCAGAGTTATGGATGGTTAGCTGTCTGATTCCTTCAGATGCCGAATGCTGAGAGAAACACTTAGGGGCCGATTCCGATTCGGGCCGGAAATCTCTCCGACCGAGCCGGACCCGGAGAGATTTCCGACCGAATCGGACCCTAGCAGCCCGACCGAACGAGTACGATTCGCACGTATGCTATCGGACTCGGGTCGGTCGGACTCCCATTGAAGTCAATGGGAGCCGGTCGTACAACGCGTACGCGGGCTCCCATTGACTCAATGGGTGCGAGGCGAACAAGGGCGCCCCCTACAGCGTGTACGCGGGAAGCGACTCGCGCCGTACACGCACAGGTAGAGGGGACCCATGGGTCCCCCCTGTGTGCGACTCGCGCGGCTACGCGTACAGGGGGATCCGACACGGACCCCCAAAGTGCGGCTCCGACTGCTCTTTGGAGCCGGACTACGCGAGTCGGTCGGACTGATGGAGGCACGCATCGTACTTGCCCGGTCGGGGAACGTCACCATTGCGCGTGCGAGGCGCATCCGTGCGAGTCGGTCGGAGCGGTTGGGACCCGCGAAAGAGTCGGTCGGCGAATTCGCACGCGCTCGCATCGTACTCGCTCGCCCGGACGCACGTACGAATCGGTCGGGAAAAAGGGCTCCGAATCGGATCCGGTTCAGCCGAATCCGATTCGGTGCCCTACCGGCCGAGATCGGAATCGACCCCTTAGTCTGGAGCATGTGCTCATGCAGCAAGAGCTGAAGAACAAGCCGACAGGGTGAATCGGCATTGAGTATGAAAAGCGAGAAAAAACTCAAAGCAGAAGGCCTCAAAGTGATGTCTCTGAGGAAGAAGAAACTTTGTTTTCGATATGGATTTTCCTTTCCACCAGAAGGTAAATGCCTCACGACTAGGCAGTTATTTAAAGGCTGTTGTAAAAAGAACCAATTTGTAACAGTTTGCAAAGTGAGAGAAAAAGTGGATGCGTCAAGTCGTTACGACAAAATGGTTGCCAGTGCATCACATTGTGAAGACAAAATGGCTACCAGAAAGTTCCAGAAGCATTCCAGTCACACCCACCGAAGTAACCAGCAACATCAGTTGAGGCAAGTAGAAACTGAATGAGGTCGATTGTCATCTAATTTCTTGTTAAAAGGTTCTTCAACATCACTGTCAAGTGACAGTGAAGAAGATGGATGTGTGATGTCAATGTTGACTACTGAAAGATGTACACATGTAGGTCTGATTTCTTGCAAGAAACAATACAAGTTGCAAAAGAATTGACAAGTGAAGTCACAACATTCACTTGGACATTGTCCCAAAAATAAAATTGAAGGTTAATGGCTGCTTTATACTGTTCATCATAGACAGTGGTGTGTCGATAAATATGATGCCAGCTGATAAGGACCATCAACCGTCTCCGGTGAACCGTCTCACACCATCGAAAACCAAAGTATACACGTTGGCAGCCTCAACACCACTGCAAAGTGAAGATTCATTTATGGCGACTATGAAACATAAAAAGACGAAGGTACAAGTCCCAATCCATGTTTTTCAGGGCACTTCGTCGAGTGCATGTTTGCTCAGCTTCAGCACTGCTGCTGACATAGGACTTATTTCTGTGAATTACAATATCAATGTTATTGCAACATAGTGAATTAATTTACGTCATTGTTTCATGGATTAAGAACGTTTAAGACAACGAAAGTGCAGCTCCACATTATGAGGACATTTATCCTGCTGCTCAACGACATTGTTGAATTGCATTTCATCATCACAAGGCTGTTGAAAAAGAAATTGAGACAATGCTAAACAATGATATCATTGAGCGCTCTACTGGTCCAACTCCATGGGAGTTGCCGATAGTGGTGGTACCCAAAAAGGACAGTGCAGGGTCTGTGCGAAACTGTGTTGACATGCGTCAAGCAATCAAGGCAATCAATCAAACCTTTTGCCACTCACCTTTCACTCACTTGGTCCTGAAGAAAGCCCTCACACTTGTTTTACGGGCTGAAACATGTAGACCATCACACATAGTCAACTTACGGTAATAAGTCCAAATTAGTTGTACTATACACATTGTTTTTAATCATATCCTGAGCCGCCAAAATTAAAACTAAGGGCAAGGATTCTCAGAGATATTTTTAACTATAGTATTTCACTTCACATCACATAATTGCACCACACCAGCTCTGCTGTAATCAGGCGTCGTAGCACAACCGGGCAGCATTCGGCCGCCCGGTTGGGACTCCAATGATGAAGCATGACACCAACTAGGTTGGTGTGTGAGGGGTCTTTTAAACACACCTAATGGGTCCATGTTCATACCACATACAGTGATAACATTATAGATACATAGTGGGGTCGTCCACATTGTTTAAAAATCAAAAGTGAATGACACCGAGGTCCGCACATTGCTGATATTATTACTCAGTTGAATGGTGCCAAAGTCTTCTTGTGCCTTCATCTGAACAAAGGATTTCATCAACTCAAACTGGAAGAAAATTGCTGGTACATTACTACCTTTTCACCTCATGTTGGTTTGTTCATATACAAAAGATTGAGTTTCAGAGTGTCTTCTGCTGCCGGACTTTGTTAAGATGTAATTTGTCACATTATACAGCCTGTCACACATGCTTTCAATTACAGTGATGATACACTAGTATTTGGGGCCACACGAAAGGAACATGATAGATGCCTTACACAAGTGCTGTCTATTTGCTGATGCCGGTCTTATGTTGAATGCTGAAAAATGGGAATTTCACAAAGCAAAACTGAAATTCTTTGTGCACATTCTCTCGGTAGGGGGAATGACTCCAGATCCATCCAAGGTTCAGGCTATCATCTACCTCCTCTCCACAAGATGCAAAAATGTTGCGTTCTTTTCTTGGTTTGGCCAGCTACTGTTCCAGCTACATCTGTGACTTTGCCACTGTGAGTGCCCCATTGAGAGAGTTAGTGGACCAAAATGTTTCATTTCATTGATCATGGCAGTGTAATCAAAGTTTCAAGACAATTAAGCATGAAATTGGAAATGCTACTGAGATGGTTTATTTTGATCCGAAATTGCACACAGAGATTGTTGCAGATGCCAGCCCAGTGGGCTTGGGCACGATTCTTGCCCAACATAGTGGAAATGCAAATGCACGAAGGTGTATTGTAGCTTAAGCTAGCTGCAGTTTGTCACAGACTGAACAAACTTACTCGCAACCTCAGAAAGAAAGCCTAGCTGTTGTATAGGCTTGTTAACACTTTCATGTGTTTCTGTATGGGAAATATTTATTGCTTGTTACAGATCACCAAGGATTTCTCACTATCTTTGGCAATGCAAAGGCCAAGATGTCCCCTCACATTCAGAGGTGGGGGCTGAGACTGCAAGAGTATGACTACACCATTGTGGACTGGCTGGGGAAAAAAAACCCTGCTGACTACCTTTCTCAAGTGACTATGCAGTGCCAAGGAACCCCTTCCAAAATGGCCGATTCCTATGTTAACTTCATTGTGAGATCCAGCACTCCTGCAGCTGTGTCCGTGGAGCAAATAAGTGCTACTACCAATGCAGACAGGAATATGCTCATCCTCAAAAACATTATTATGCATCAATCCTGGAGAACACATGCTCGACCTCTTGATAATGACTGTGAATATCAGAAATTCAAAAATGTGCGTGATGAATTGTCCGTTACACAAGAAGGAATTATCTTGCGAGGGTTGAGAATTGTCATTCCTGAAAGTCTACGACAGCAGGTCATTGAAGTGACACATGAGGGACATTGTGGGATTGTCGCCACAAAGCAAGCTCTTCGAGACAGTGTTTGGTTCCCTCTTCTTGATGAGCATTTTGAGAGAGAGCTCCAGGCTTGTCATTTGTGTAACTGTTTATCTCCCAAAACAACACAGCATCGTTTGAACCAGTTGGATCTTACAGGACATGTCTAGGAGGAAATTGAGGTTGACTTCTTTGGACCCCTTGAAAATGGCCATTACCTCGTGGTAATTGTAGATGAGTACTCTGGGTTACCTCTTATGGAAGGCCTTTCATCAATTACTCATAATTGAGGAATTGAAAGATTAGAAGGCATATTTGCAACCATGGATGTTCCGTCCATTGTAAAATCTGAGAATAGCCCACCATTCAATGGTCAGGAATACAAACACTTCCTTACTCATTGTCATGAACCTGAGAGTGCCAAAGCTGAAGCTGGAGCCGACTACACTTTTCTGCCCCGTCCTCTGGAAACAGGAAGTCAGGCCGAGGGGAGGGGCCACGTCCTCCACCGAGCGTAAAGACAGACGAAGGGAGCAACACGTAGTCGGCGTCGTGGGGAGGAGAAAGAGGGGACGATTACAGGGACAGTCGGGGAGACGGACCTTGAAGAATCCAAACAGCCGGAGAGAGGAGCCCAGGAGGACCCGTGGTCGAGAGAGACTGCAAAGCCACCGGAGAGAGAGCCGACGACTCCTGTCTGCCGGACGGTTCCTGGTCCCTGCCACGTCCCAGGAGGGACTGGCTTGGCCAGGGTACCGGCAGACCAGAACTCTAAGGACCCTACAGAAGACAAAAAGAAGATAATGTGTTGCCTTCATACCTTGATATCTCTCTCAATATGTTTTTGTTCTGATGGTTGTACCTTAAAAGATAGACTCCTAAATCTTATAATAAAGCTGTGTGGTGTCAAACATCCTGGACTGACTTATACTCATTTAAATATCAAGCATCAAAAAAGCACACTTTTATGGTCACAGGCTAATGGCATTGTTGGACGTTTTATGAGCATTCTTAAAAAGGCTGTTCAGCATGGTGCGCTAGAGGGACTTGAACTCAAGTCCATTCTTCATTCTACTCTTTGTGCCTACATTCTACAACCAGTTAATGTAAGTCTCACCTGATGTTTTCGCAGAGACGAGATGGAAGACCTGATGCTGGATCCCAACTTCCCACACCCACCACGATCAGCCCAACCTAGTCAAAGCCAATGAGGTGAAGGTGGGGAAGAGGGGAAACAAAACAAGGAAAGGGAGAAGGAGATGTGTCACGATGAAACATCCTGCCAGGATTCAGTATAGGTTGACTGCATGCCCCTCCTGGTCAAAAGTAAATACCACAAGTTACTCTACTTCTAATGTTTGAAAGGGGTGTGTAATTAATCATAAAATACCCTTCTTATATATGTACCTGGTCAACATTCTTCTAAATATGCAACTGATGGATAGGGAAGTAGGAAACAATAATATTACTGAAATGTCTATGGAAATAAAACGAACTAAGTGTGACACTTATCTATACTGGATCAACACAACGAAAATGCATGAAAATGGCAAGATAACTAACCTGAACGGATGACACCGTACACATCCATGAGACCCAAAAAATATAATTCCCATACTGCTAGGAAAAAAACACACAAAAAAATTCCCTAGACAATAGATAAAACACTACACATAAAGGTGCTGGGTCTGATAGTAAATTGTAGCTCCTTGTACAATCAGGAGTCTAACTTGTAATTTATTTTGTTTTTTTGTCTTTCTTTACACCCAGCCAGAAAATCAAATGACTCGACAACAAAACTCCACTCACCGTGGAATCAGAGCATTCAGATAAGTATTTCAGTTCATAAAATTAGAGCTATATAATCCTACCGTTAATGCCAAAGAGACGTGGATATTTTGTACACCGTAATTTTTTTTCTCACTTCTGTTTCAGTCACAGAGTGAGAGGCGAGGAACTTCAGACTTGAGAAGCAAAAAGGATCTGCAGCGACCCGAACTTAGCAAGAGGGAAGTGGCGCCAGACAAGAAACAGGGAAGGAGAAAGCCACGACCCGGAAGAGGAAGTCCTGAGCGTCCTGTGGAACAAGTTGGAACTGCCCCAGGTAAGGAACCAGAGAAGAGCTGACTGCAGAGATGAGGCTTGTACAGGTAAGTGGGGATTGAGGGTAGTAAGGCACGACAAGGCGGATTTGTAACTGAACGTGAAGTGCGTTCCAGTCACGAACTGCCTGTTTTATCCGTGCTGTTTCCCGCCCCCCCCTCCCTCGCCAATTGAGTAAAGCACACGAGGGAGCGGGCACGCCCGACAGTGAAAGCCTGGCCATCCTGATGTTCAGGAGAGCCATGGTTAACAAGCTCCCCTAATGAAAGAACAATTGATGCTCAGAAAGTTCGACTCACTGATTCATCTCACAAGTCCAGAATAAAGACTTAAGCTGACAAGCGTTGATGTGCTTGTGACATCACCAGTGGCGGCTCGCAGAGGGAGTGCTGCGGGGCGGTGGTACGGGGCGGGGGAGGGGTTGGGTGGGGGGGTAGTGGAGTCAGACATACGACGGGCAGAAGTAAGGTAAGTAAATAAATAAATAAAACTATTTACCTTGCGCTCGCTGCATCGCCGAGTTGGCGATGCAGCGAGAGCAAGGTAAATAGTTTTAATATTTTATTTACTTACCTTACTCCTGCCCGTCGTATGTCCGACTCCACTACCCCCCCACCCAGCCCCTCCCCTGCCCCACCGCCCCACAGCACTCCCTCTGCAAGCCGCCACTGGACATTACGTTTCAGAAAGGAGGCCATGTCCTTGTCAAGCAGAGGCGAAAACGCAAATCTGATGCATCATTCAATGCTGATCCATTGCAAGTTATGACTAGTAAGGGTCACATGGTGACTGCTAACCATCCTGGAAAGTCCATTAAGAAGGGCTCCTCACATTTCAAGCACCTGCCTCAGAGTCTGTCAGTTCCAGACACCCAGAGTGAGACTCTGTCATCAGAGGGCCAGGAGAGCACTGGGACTGCCTCGGTGGCTACCTCACCAGTGTCCTGTGGGGCTATTTCTCCTCAGCCTCACACCACAAGATCTAGAAGAGTGGTTTGAGCACCTCAATGACTCTATATATATTATGTATATATATTTCGTTTGTATCTTTTTATTTAACAAAGGTGGAGATGTAGTGTCTTGTGTATTATAGATTTCGGGACCCTTATGTTCCCTAACGGACTCCGTAGTCTAGTGACATAAGTGTTTGGGTGTGGTTGATAAAATTAATGACGAAGTACGTCTCAGCTAACAGTTACACTCTAGAGAATAAAGACGTGTAATACCAAGCTCTGTGTCTGGGGTAATACAATTGCATGATACCAGGCTGGGGAGGACGCTACAAAATGACCTAAACCAAGAAAGAAAAAGGGGATTCTATCTAGGTATCAAAGAATGTAGATTAATATAGGCAGCATCAAAATTGAGTTTAAGGGTGTCGTTAATAGAGTTAGTGAACCACAAGCGTAGATATTTAATTGTATTAGGCTTCCAAGAAAAATTCTAAGTAGCAAACATTTGTTAAGAAAAAATCTGTTTAGTGGCAGTATATCTGATTTATTAGAGTGTAATTTGTATCCAGAAACTGCAGCAAACAATTCAACCTCTGTATGAAAATGAGGTAGTGTAAGTTCAGGATTTGACCAAAATAGCAGACTGCCATCTGCATACACAGATAATTTTAATTGATTTTGCCCATAGTGAAATTGGTATGAGGTTTATGATAAAAACCATTGCAAAACTGTACTTTTGATGTTCATGCGCTAGTCAAAGAGTAGGCACATTTTTCTTGGGCAGTGGTATAAATGCTGCCTACAGACAAAGGAGGATAAGTAGGCAGCTCTATCAATGATGAAGTGTACATTATGTAGAATTTCTAAGGTGACAGTTTCTGCACTGTGTGCCTTGCAGATCCCTTACTGCTAAGAGGCAACTATATTATGATTTTTAGGGAATGCAGTCAATTCATGCTTCCTTATGCTACTTTTAATAACACCTAATGCACCATTCTTTTTACTTATTTTATGAAAACGTTCCATTTTTGATAAAAATATATCTACGCTTATCTTCAAGAAATTAGCATGCACACCATTTCATAACATATATCATATCTTACTACCACAGTGCTGTCTGTGTATATTTTATTACAAAACTCTTCAGGTTCCTATTTTCCAGAAGCTTTCATTCACTAACACGTTAAGTTGTTTCACAAACATTTTGCGTGACTTACTCTAGCAGATTTGTGAATCATCCCCTTGTTTCTTCCAAAGAAAATCCATACAAAATCACTTCATTTTACCGGCCACACTGTAAAAGCCAAAGGGCGGTTATTTAATGAGGTTGAAAATGGACGGCACTGGCCAGCAGTCATTCATTCAGTTGAAATGATTCAATGCATGATTCATGAGCCGTGGGTTCAGGGCAGAAGCGCGCGCAGCACCGTACCGCAATGTACGGCGATGGCAATGCGAGCAATAACGTGGCTGCTATTAAAGCAGGTGCTGAAAAAATTCCGCTGCTTCTCCTAGAGGAGAGGAGTTGGAAGGGAGACACCTTTACATCCACTGTCAATTGATGCTTTACAGTCCATACGTCGGTGAATCAGTGATGATTACAAAGCGACTCACACAGAGCATCACCATCTTTCTCACAGGGTTAATGCAAAATGGTGGCCAGAATCTGTCAATCGAAAACATTCTTGTTAATTGAGTATCATGAAAATCTGCTGGAAAGAATGGCCAACTCTTCCCAAAAAGGATACATATATTCAATACGGAAATAAGTTTAATCTCAATTAGAACCATTGATATCTGTATAGTTTTTTTGCATTGGTCGGCGGGTTGGAATCCATTGTAAAAAGTTGCACCAGCACCTAAAACAGGTTACACAAGTGCAAGCAAATCGTTTTAGTTAAGAAGATGAGATTGCCTGGAAGGAAATTATATTATTTCTGATTCAACTCTTTCTGTCACTCATACATCATGGGGAAATGACTGCTGCACTATGTACCTGAATGATACCTTGCTTTTCTTAGGAATGTTGCACATCCACAGATAGGCTGGCTCAAATTCTATTTATGTGGTCAGTGTGACTTCTGTGTTTATCACAAAACAATGTACTATAGTCTTTTAAATATATAAATCCATGTTTAATTTCTTCTTCGTTTGATTTTTCACCCCTGTAGCTTCCAAATAAAAATCATGTCACGAAAAGTGACTTGTAATCTACTTGAAAGGGGAAAGATAGAAAATGAAAAGCAGAGGCATTTAAAAGTTCAGAAAGATGTGGGGTACATTAAAAAGAAAAAAACTATAAAGCCATGTGAAATCACATGCCCAGATTTTCCAAACTGCTTACAATACTTATGGTTTTTCAGCCAACTTGCAGTGAAATGAATTTAAGCATACACAGTTTTGTAATATTTTTCAAAGTTTTATTGGGGAGGGTGAATCACTAACAACCTGGTTGAAGTCCAGGCTTGCTTGATACACAGTCAAGTAGGGGGTTACTTCATCAGTGCCTCTGGAATCCAAGGCTTTTTAGCTAATATTAGCAAAATGATGCTCTAAAATGAACCATTGGACTACTGGTATTCAATTTTGTGGGGAGAGAATTCCCAAACCACCGAGTAGCAATTTAGACTCACTTCCCTTTCACACTTACTGTGAAAATTGGGTGAGGTATTTACGGCTCACCAGGGTAGAGTTGGGCCAGATAATAGGCCCAGGCACCAAATTAAAAGTGGCCTACATTAGTGAATCAGATAGCTATAAAAGTGTCCCACATTTTCAAAGCAGGGAAGTTTTAAACTTCTAAAGGAAGGTATGCTGTATAGGTGTTTTGCACAGTATAGGAGAATGTCTGCTTTATGCAGGCAATATTTGTGGTAATTTCAGAGAAATCAACAGTAAAAACCGGGACTCCAGACCATACAACAGGCACACAGGCAACAAATAAAACAGCCCATACTCTGATCTGTCACACTAAACATTCGGGCGCTGCCAGATTGCTCTATAGCCCGACCGTGTGGCTCGCCACTTTTAAACTTAATCAGTTCACACTGCTCAAGGCTGCCTTTTATGTCCCACTACTTTGAAAGTTGAACAGTTGCTGCTCACTTATTGCCGCTTGAAAAAACCTGTCAGGTCTGATACAAACTTCCCTCCACTGCTAAAAACTGTCTCTGATAGTGTATGACAATATCTACGAATGCAATGTCATGCAACTGAGCAGGTGCAGGGTTGTACACTGGTTATGCTTTCCTCAAAGTTTCAGAAATCAAGGTGCTAGAATGCACCATTATTAGCCTGACTGTCATGGCTATCACTGTCAGGTGGATCAGCCTCATGGTCCCAGGCCAACAACTCTACTACACAGCACAGGACAAGAAAATAGTTGTATTTGACCTTTTTTATTCTTTCCACATCCTAGCACTTTGGTGAAGTTGTGACTTGCTTACTCATGGGTGAAACAGCATGAAGTACTAGAGTGAGCTTCTCGCCTTTGTAACATTGGAATGTGCAGCACTGTCGTTGTTTGTAAGAAGGCTTGTCAGTATGTGCCCAGGTATTGTATTGTATTGTATTGTAATTGCATTTGTATAGCGCTTACTACCCCTGACGAGGCGTCGAAGCGCTTTTCAGCGAGTAGCGCGGTACTCCGGGACCCATAGAGGATTAGTGTTGAATTAGTATAGTGAAACATGCAAGTAAATTTTAAGTGGTGGATATGTTAGTCAGTTATTTGGATTCGGAAGGATAGCAGAAGGATAGAAGAGGAAAAAAGGTTTGTATTTATATAGCGCGTCTTACCCCTGATGGGGTTTGATGCGCTTTTTTTTTGGGTGAGTAGCACGCTACTCCGGAAACCCATAAAGGATTAGTGGTAAATTAGTATGGTGAAATATGAAAGTAATTTGAGTGGTGGATATTAGTCAGTTATTTGGAGCGAGAAGGATAGCGGAGGGATAGAAGGGAAAGAAAGGTTTGCATTCATATAGCGCCTGTTACCCCTGATGGGGTGTTGAAGCGCTTTTCTGGCGAGTAGCAGGCTACTCCGGAACCCATAAAGGCTTAGTATTGAAAATTAGTATAGTGAAATATTAAGTAATTTGAGTGGTGGATATGTTAGTCAGTTATTTGGATTGAGAAGGGTTGGGGAGGGGTAAAAAGGGAAAAAAGGTTTGCATTTATATAGCGTTTGTAACCCTGATGAGGTGTTGAAACGCTTTGTTGGCGAGTAGCACGCTACTCTGGAACCCATAAAGGATTAGTGGTGAATTAGTATAGTGGAATATGGAATTAGAGAAGTGAACATGTTAGTCTGTTATTTTGATTGAAAGGGATAGTGGAGGGATAGAAGAGTGAAGGATTTCTTTTTTAGGTCATAGCAGTAGGAGGAGGCTTTTGGATGAGTAAAAATGGTTTTTGGAGGGGAAGAGTCAGAGGGAAGAGTTTAGAAAGGTTTGTTTTGGGGGATCGGTATAGTAAAAGAGGTGTCAGATGATGCAAGGAGGGGTAGAGTAGGAGAGAGTCAAGAAAGGGTTATTTTGGGAACATAGTAGTGGTATGGGGTTTGGGATAAATGAGAGAGTGGGTGTAGAGGATATAATGATAGATGTATAGGGTGAGAGATAGGGTAGTGCATTGGAAAGAGTAGTAGAAAGAAGTTTGAGATGAGTCAGAAAGTTGGGCTAGAAGATATATTGAGAGAAGTATAGGCTGAGAAATAGGGTAGTGCATTGGAAATGCTAAATTAGAAGAAAGTGATAAATATATAGATCCACAAGTACATTGAAAGTATATAGATGCATAAAGGAGGTAAGTATACGCAGATTAAAGATATTGATAGAGGTACAGGATGAGAAATAGGGTAGTGCATTGGATATGCTTTTTCAGGAGAAAAGTAACAGACACACAGATCCAAGTACATGGAGGTACATAGATGCACAATGGAAGCAAGTACATGTAGACCAAAGATGATTTAAATTTTTATAACATAATTATTCTACATGTTTATACAAAGCAATACACAAAGATAGGTACATATCTATAGTGAAAATAAATGCTTCTATATAGAGGGACACATACATAGGGTGGGTATTAATGAATGGGAATATGAGCAGCATTTCTGGCCCAGGTCCCGACCAGTCCCGAACAGGCTCAAACAGGCACTCACCCTTGTCCTCTCCACCCTTAGCCTCGACGCCCGGGCTGAGACGCCCTAAGCCTTGGCCGTTTATAGCCCTAGTAGTCAGGTGACCCCTTCAGCCAATGGGAACCCTAGCCCTAACACTATCCAATCACAACACTAGCCCTAAAATCTAGGACCAATAGGAGACCAGGACCTTACAGCCAATCTTAGCCCTAGTCCAAGCACCCAATCAGTTTCAAAACCCTGATCTCTACATCCAATAGAGGCCCTAGCCCTACCAGTAGTCCCAACCCTAGTCCAAGCAACCAATGGCACAGGAAGCCCTAGTCCCTACTTCCAATAGAAAGCCTAACCCTACTCTTAGTCCCACACCTAGTCCAGCAACCAATAACACCAGAAGCCCAAATCGCTACTTCCAATTAAAGGCCCAACCCTAGCCCTAGTCCCACCCTAGTCCCAACAACCAATAATACAGGAAGCCCTAGTCCCTACTTCCAATAGAAATCCTAACCCTAGCCCTAGTCCCACCCTAGTCCCAACAACCAATAACACAGGAAGCCCTAGTCCCTACTTCCAATAGAAATCCTAACCCTAGCCCCTGTCCCAACCCTACATTGATTGAATCACAGACCCAGAAACCAATCAGAACCCTCAAATACCCAACCAATGAGGACACTAACCCTAATCCAATAGAAACATCAGATACAACCACCAATCGGTGTACACATGTACCAAACAATATCAGACTATATAAGGTCCCAGCTACCTCAGACAAGGTTTGCTGGCCAGGGAGTTGGAAGCTGCTCCTCTATTCAGAAATCTCCTAGGAGACAGACAGGCTCAATCCACACTTTGGACTTCTGCAGGTAAAGCCCTAACAAACTTGTCCTCTAACACCACTATTTGTATAAAGCTTTACTCCCTCTCCTGGCCAAAAAACGAAGTGCACAGTCCCTATTAAACACAGTTTAAACAACTTACAGCAGATTACTGCTGTCTCAGAGAGAAAGGGGGGCTGGTTTCACTGACTTGTTAACACAAAATGGTCGCTGGGGGTGCACTGCTTAACATACAGGTCTTAGCACAGAGCAAAGGAGACATTTGGAGGGAAAAACTGATAGTCACGGGGAATGAGAGGGAAAAACTACAGAGTTTGGACTGCAAATCCCACAATTCAACAGGTTAAATGGAAGCAGTCACGGGCAGGAAAAACCACAAGTTTAAACACAAAAACATGGGATAAATTATGCAATCACTGGCAGGTTAAAACTACAATTTTAAACTGTAACAACCACAAGCAAAGACAGGTAAAGAAATTTAAAAAGAAAAAAATAAGATGATGCAATCACAGGTGGGGAAAATCGTTTTTTAGAATTTTTTAGGAAAGAGACAGCACTAGTCTGCCGCCTTACCACTTCCTGGACTCTGCTCACTGCAATATGGGCACAGGTAGGCTGCAACTCACAAGATGGAGGAGAATTATTTTTGGTGCACCCAGCAAAGCCTTAAGGGGCCTGGGCAGGTGTGAGAGGAGGGCTCAGATTTGCTTGGAGCTACGGAAAACCAATAGCAGTCCTAGGTCTGCTAGCCTGGGGGTGGGGCTGGGACTGGGGAGCTGCTCTATTCAGAGATCTCCTAGGAGACAGACAGGCTCAATCCACACTTTGGTAAGGCCCTAACAAACTTGTCCTCTAACACCACTATTTGTATAAAGCTTTACTCCCTCTCCTGGCCAAAAAACGAAGTGCACAGTCCCTATTAAACACAGTTTAAACAGCTTACAGCAGATTACTGCTGTCTCAGGGGGGATGGGGGGGGGCTGGTTTCACTGACTTGTTAACACAAAATGGTCGCTGGGGGTGCACTGCTTAACATACAGGTCTTAGCACAGAGCAAAGGAGACATTTGGAGGGGAAAACTGATAGTCACAGGGAATGAGAGGGAAAAACTACAGAGTTTGGACTGCAAATCCCACAATTCAACAGGTTAAATGGAAGCAGTCACGGGCAGGAAAAACCACAAGTTTAAACACAAAAACGTGGGATAAATTATGCAATCACAGGCAGGTTAAAACTACAATTTTAAACTGTAACAACCACAGGCAAAGACACTTTCTAAAGACACTTTTGAATGACCTTTTTAGAATTTGCTTAGAACAGCTTTAGCTGTTGCAGAGCATATCTTTTTGATAAATAAAACACGGGGTCACAGGACAGTGCCTCTATCCATTGGCTTTGTGTCATTCACAAATTGCTCAAAATACGTTTATGAGACAGTAGTAGATGAAAACCCTCATCTGAGTCCATTTGTAGTAGTGGGATCTCATGGATACCCCTATACAAATGCCCTTTGCAATCAGCAAAATGTGAAAAGCAACACAGGCAATCCAGTCATCAGGCACCCCAACACCTCACCAGCTGTTTCATGAAAAGTCAGCTTCATAATAAAAAAACCTGATTCACTGCTATGACACACCCTTTCAAGGAGACTTCAAGCACAGCCACTGCCTCATGCCGTACCAGTGAGCTCTGTGCCTGGACTCAAGCTTTCCTGCCTGGCTCTAACTCTCCAACTATCTCTGTAGGCTGAATGTTCTCCCCTCGACTACCTTTTCTTCACTTTGCTACTTTTTCTTTTCAAACCCATCATGTAATTTGTTGCAGCACTGAAGCAGCTTCTTCTTTTTGCACCCTGAGTTTCAGATAAGGCCCAGGCTAAACACTGCTGCTTCTTCTTTGGAGCTGCCTGGATGTTGTCTGCCTTTGGCTTGTTTAGGCAATGAGGTAGAGCTGCGATCACCCACTGCTTTGTGACGCCTGACTTACAAGATAGGCAATATAAACTATGGACGTGCCACGCCTGACTCTTGAGTTGCACCCGACAACTGGATCATCATTGGACTGCATTGAGAGCGTCCTACTCACCACTGACTGACTAGGGTCCCCGCAGGACTTTCTACATTTCTCTGTGGCCACTCTTCTCATACCCTCAATGCCATAGCTAGCTACCGGTTCTCGGACTGCCTGAAGGCATCACACCAACTCTCATACCTAGAGGCGCAAAGCCGGTGTTGCCCTCCAAGCAGGACATGCGATTCGTAAATACATTTTGTGAATGGGCTCAAAAATGTCTGAATTCAAAGTCACAATAAATAACCTGTCCTTGGAAATAAAGTCTCTGAGCACTGTTTTCTCCACATTACACAAACATCTGGATACTGTTGATCACTGCCTAGAGTACCTCGACAGGAAAGGGAACCAACAACCTGACTGAGGCACAAAACTATTGCATCTCCAATAATAGCCGCATCCATGGTGTGCCGGAAGATGCTTAAGGGAACAACTCAACAGCCTTCCTGCAGTCCATTCTGCCACACCTTTTGAACATCCACTTCCATGAGCCCTTGGAATTTCAGAGGACCCACATGCTGCATTACCGTCAACCTACCATTGCCTCACAACCAGGGCCGGTCTGGCCATAGCGGGCATCGGGCATTTCCCCAGGAGACTGAAGAGGTGGGGGCCGGTTCTGAAGCGCTGGGGGCTGATTTTGTTATTGGGGGCCTGTTTTGCAGCGGTGCTGCAATATCGTCCCCCAGTAACAAAAGCAGCAGTGCTTCACACTTGCCCCCACTCCTCCCTTGACTGGGCTGACAAAATTGCCAGGGCTGCTTTGAGTTCCCAGTCTGGCCCTGTACACAACCCTGAGTGATCATTGCATGCCTCCTTCATCACACAAAGGCATGGGCCTTCATACGGCTGCGAGAAAAGCATGACCGCCCTTTTAAATTGAATGGCCAGCATAGTCAATGAAATTTCCAGACCAGATGCCCCAGCTCTGTTCACATAATAAGAAATATGGCCTCCTTCACCCTGCGGTGATGCTTATCACCCACAAGGGCTGCACATTGGAGTTTCACAAACCGGAGGCCTTAGCAGACGTCTTGAATGCTGAGGGCCACACCTCAATGGAAATGGAGCAGCAAGAACCAACGACAGGTGACGAGTCAGCATGACAGTGGGCAAGACCAAAGAGACAACTGGGCGGATTCCTGCACTAGTCCCCTCACCTCACATTATAGGAAGTCAGATAGTGTGGGTCTCAGCAGAGTGATTGAAATCCTCGCACAGGAATAGGACAAATCATGCTCATCCATGAATGACAAAAAGTAAGGGGACTCAGAACCCTCCACTGAACATATATAACAGACAGATGTCACCCCTGGGTAGTCTAATTTATTATAATGCTCCTTTCTTCCTCAGATCCCCCTCTCTTGGCACCCAGGGATGCAAGAAGCCTGAACTTTGCCCAGGTGCTCCTGAAATATGACTTTTTGATGTATTGGACCCTTGGCAGTATGCTAGTCTATGATCGCTCCCTCACCTACCTGGGTCCTCCAATGCCATAGTAAGTCACTGTGTCCCCCAGTAATATCCTAATAGCATTAGGTACTTCACCCCAAACATGTGTAGCTCTATTACCACTTTCCCAACATACCACTAGGGCCTACAGCCCACTTGCTCTGCGCTGCCTGGGTGCCCATGGCTGTGAATTGTTCCTCTACCACACTAGTTAATATACTCTCTCTAAACGCCAGTGGACTCAACAGTTATGTCAAGCGGTAAAGGACCATGACTTCCTTTAAGCACAAACAAACTTATATAGCACTGGTCCAGTAGGCACACCCTTCCCTGATGGAGGCCGACACGTTGGAGAGATACTGGCTAGGGAAGATTGTTCATAGTTTTATTTTTATTTTTTTATTTATAGCATTTTACAATATACAAACAAAAACTGATACAATATCTTCTCAAAGATAAACTAAATGAAAATACAGACAAAAGCAAAAAGCAAGTGGGACATACATTGCAGCATTGTTGGAATATATTTCCAGAAGCATCAAATTGTTATTGATCCTGACATACATTCTGAATTCACCCTTCAAGGTATTATGCAGAACCCAGCTAGTATCTAAGGGGGGCAACTCTCGACACAGGAGTGGGGGGGATCCCCTAGGGATCGAGCAGTGTGCAGTGTTCATGTGGAGTAGTCAGGGCTGCAATTAATGGAGGCGATTAGCATTCATTTATTTCGTCGTTTTGGCCTACCGGGAATTCAGCCTCTCTCTCACTTAAGTGCTGCAGAAATAGTCCCCAAAAACCCTTAGGACGGCACTGTGGGGGTAGTTGCTCATTGTATATATCAGATTGCGTATTGCAATAAAGCATATCTGCTCTCCAGTCTTCTATTAAAGGCGTTTGACCTTTAGCCCAACGCATGGCCACCCTGCGCTTCGCCAGCAGCAGGCCCATTGCCACCAGCTTTCTATAATTTTTATCTATTACCTTATCGTATCCGAGCAGTGCAAGTAGTGGGTCTGGTCTTAGGTCGTGTCCGGTAATCCCGCTCAGTGCAGAGAAGATCCTACCCCAGAATCCAAAGATCTCAGGACACTGCCATGCGACATGAAGGAACCCAGCATCCCGCTCTGAGCAACGATCACAGCGAGCAGTATCGCTCAACCCGTATCGATACAGTCTGTCGGGGTGTAATAGACTCTGTTAATATACTTGAAATGCATTAAGCGGTGTCTACCATTTAAGGATAGATTCTTCATAACTTCACAGCAGTATTTCCAGCATTTGTCGTCAATAACTGTGTCTAAGTCTCTCTGCCAATCTAGCCTGTCCTTAAGAAGTTGCATACGTTTGGACTCCAGTGAGAGAGAATAGAGTGTAGTTATTAATTTCGCGAAGAGTCTGCACGCACAATGTGTGTAAGTGCAGGCATTTCCGGCGGTTCTTGCATATCTTCAACAAGTATCCCCCTCCCTGCATATCTAGCTCTAAGATACTGGAATTGATCTAGAGGTGAACACTTCAGCCCCTCACCTGTTAAGTCCTCCCAACTATGTACGTCACCTTCCTGAAAGAAATCCCCTAACTTAAGTATGCCCAGTGTCTTCAGTGACCGGAGCACATCCTTTTCCATCCCTGTTGGGAACCATGAGCACCATTCTACCGGAGGTAACGGTGAGTACATAAGGGCTTGGATCTCTAATAGCCTGTACCCAGCATGCCTAGTGGAGTTGATGGAGTCTAAGACACTGTGTCTCCTAACTGGGAGTCTAATTAGGGTTTGTAGTAGAGTGTCTGGATCAGTCGCAACCCTCTCAATACCCAGATGTGGTAAGTCCCGTGGGCAGTGTATCCAACCATATGCATGTGAGGCCTGTGCCACACGATAAGATAACTCTAGGTCAGGGGCTCCAACCCCCCCCGCAGAGTATGGCAAGGTCAATGTTTCCAAGGTTAACCTCGGCTGCTTACCGGCCCAAGCCAATTTTATTATCAGTGCTCTCAGGGTAGCAAATATATGGCGAGGTAGTAGCATAGGGATATGTAAAAAGAAAAACAAGAATCTAGGGAGGACCACCATTTTCATGATGGAGATACGTCCTATCAGGGACAGAGGTCATTTTATCCATCTGGAAATGTCATCTTCATTATTGGAAATGGCCTTCCCATCATTTTCTGCCATCACTATATCAGGAACCGTGTGGATTTGTATTCCGAGATAACGTACGGGATCTGTGGACCATTGCATGGGGAAATCTAATCTAGGAGGAGTAGCTGCAGGGGACAATGGGAAAATCACTGATTTTGACCAATTGATTTTAAGGCCTGACAATTGCCCAAAATGTACCACCTCCGAGAGTATAGGAGTAAGGTGTGTATCAGGCTCTTGAACATAAAGCAGTGTATCATCAGAATATGCTGAAATAATTAAATGGTATCCCGGGAACCGCAATCCTCTGGGGCTGTGGTATTCTCGAAGTGCACATGCCAAGGGTTCGGCTACTAGAGCATAAAGGAGGGGGGACAAGGGACAACCCTACCGGGTGCCCCTGGAGATAGCGATGGGGGATGTGACTATCCTGCCCAACCGTATCCTAGTGATGGGGAGAGTATACAGTACTGTTACCAATTTAAGGAAAATCTCGCCTACACCAATTCGCCTCAGCACTGCCTTCATGAAAGCCCATTCAACAGAATCGAACGCCTTTTCGGCACCTAAGAAGACTGCCACTGCTTTAACTTCCAGGTTAAGTCTTTGAATAGTGCCAAACATTGATCTCAAATTAAGGGTCAAATTGCGGTCTGGGACAAATACCGCCTGCTCCGGGCGGACCACCAACAGTATCAAGGGAGCCAAGCGTTTGGCTAAAATTTTGGCAAATATTTTTGTGTCTACATTCAGCAACGAAAAGGGCCTGTATGATGCGCAGGCATTGGGAGCCTTTCCAGGTTTCAGCAGCATTATGATCAGAGCCTCTCTCATGGAGGGGGGCATGACACCAGATCCAACCATGTCTTCATATAGTGATATCAGGTGGGGTACTAATTTGTCCTGGAAGGTCTTGCAAAAGGTTACTGTGAGCCCATCTATCCCCGGGGCACTTTTAGTGTGCATGGTTTCAAGTGCTGCCCTAATTTCACCAGGAGTGAGGGGGGCCATAAGGTGCGCTCTATGTAAATTAGTAAGCCAAGTAATTTGAATATGTTCCAAGGGTAAACAGCGTTTACTTTGCATGCGATACTTCGCATGCCATTACAACGCGGTCGTTACAACGACCGCGTTGTTAGTTCGCATACATTTACTACGCAAGTCGGAACAACGACTTGCGTTAGGGGGGAGAAGCTGTTGGATTTAAAATCCAACACCTTCCCTAGTGTCCGCAAAGACTGGCGTTGGAATAGTAAATTATACTATTCCAACATCCAGCGCCCCCTACTGCAATTCGTTGTTCCGAATTGCGTAGTAAAGGTATGCGAACTAACAACGCGGTCGTTCTAACGACCGCGTTGTAATGGCATGCGTACTAAATGCATGCTAAGTAACGAGTGCTATTCGTTCCAAGTAGTCTTGAATAGCATCGTCACACGCGGATGCTTGCATTGTATACAACTCAGAGTAATATCTACTAAACCTACCTGCGATGTCTATATGTTCATGTAGGGGGCGGCCCTCCTCGTCTAGTATCTCTATGATTGTGTCTGCTTCTCTTTTGGGATGCAGTAGTGCTGCTAACGTAGCGCCCGGTCAGTCGCCCTCCCCATAGACTCTTGCCGTAGCATATTTACCAAGATGCTTCACTTCACTATCCGCGGTGTCCTGAAAGTCTTCGAGAGCGACCCTTATTTCACCTAAAATATTTTTGTCACCTGTTCTCTGGAAAGACTGTTCGAGTGCTGAAATTTCTTTTTCAAGCCTAGATAATCTGTCCCTCAGTGCCCGAAGTACTCCCGCATGCTTGAAGATGGCTAGCCCTCTTATATAGACTTTGAAAGCCTCCCAAATAGTGGCAAAACTATCTACTGAGCCAATATTCTTTAAAAAAAAATATCTATTGATGTGGCTAATTCTGCAGCGAATACCGGGTCCATTAATGAATAAGGGGGAAATCGCCAGAGGAATGATGCAGCCTGTCCAGTAGGTGTCTTTAATTCTAAAAGTACTGGTGAATGATCTGAATATGTACGTGTGAGGGGGCGCATGAGGTAACACTGGGAAGAAAACTTTTAGTGACCAACCAATAATCAATGCAAGTGTAAGTGTCGTGGGGTGCAGAGTAGTGAGTGAACCCCCCCTCGTTCGAAGAACCCCACCTCCATACGTCTAGTAAGCTTAATTCTTCAATAAGATCAGTAATGGCACTAGCTGCCGCAGACCGGTGACGGGTGGGGCCCTTGGAGCGGTCTCTATCAGGGTCTAGGATGCAGTTGAAGTCTCCTCCCAGTATTAGACTTGTGTTAGTGTCCTGCATTAGTCAAGAGCCTAACCTATTATAGAATTGCGGGTCATCATAGTTAGGTCCGTATCCATTGACCAATTTAAATGTTAGGTTATTTTTTGGGCATCTTGCTATAATATATCTTCAAATTGGGTCGGCTTCGACTTCTTGCAGCTTAATCCCTACCTTAGGATTGACCCATATTAGGACGCCTCTAGCGTGTGAAGCAAACCCAGCAGCACAAAAACTGCCCTGTAAGTGTTTATGGGTGAGCATACTACTATTAGGAGGCAGGTGTGTCTCCTGGAGCAGAGCAACATCTATACAATGCCTCTTAAGGTACGCTACTATTTCCCGCATCTTTCTGTGTTCGTTTAACCCACTGACATTCCATGTTAAAAATCATAATCCCCTATCCTGCCTTGGGTCTGTCATAGGATCTGTCGTGTCTTTTATGGTCCTTACATATGATGCTGTGAACTGTAAACTTATCCAATCCAACCGTGAATCTTTGAACCCACTTATATGTGTCCCCAGCTTGCAACTCAAACGCACCTACACCCCTGCCCACGCTATGCCAGCCCCAACAGAGCATAGTCGAAATAGCTCCCACCCTTCCAATTAAAAACCCTCTAATTGAAAATGAGAAAAGGAAGGAAAACAAGTCTAACAACACAACTAACAGCAAGAAAACTTTGATCACACCCATTGTGGTTCACACTACGGGGCAGTTGTCGTGCAACTCAAAGTTCTCTTCATTCTGGCATGTTTAACCGTGCTAACGACCACATATCCTCTATGATGTACATATGTTATATTCATAATTCCTACCAACTTGACTGCCCAATGCATACGCCCCCCAAAATAGGCAGCTGCTGACTGGTATATCATCCTCTTTTCTAGAGGCCTAGCGATGCTCGACAGATTGCATTGAGTTCTGTAATATGGCATGCAATAAAGTTAACAAACTGCCTAACCAAATCGCGCCGGTGTGGCCACCGGTGAGTCGCCTTCAGAACGTAATGTCTCGACTATGAACACCAAACACCAGGCTAGGGGTCAGATCCTTTTAACATCTACTGCACCTCTTGACCTAGGTCCTCCGGGGCACACCTCGTCTGGGCTTTATTCTTCTTCCTGCGGAGTGTCGTTCTTTCCCCCTGGCGGAGGGCTAGTGGAACCCTTCTTAGATTTAACGCCATCTCTCCTCTTAAGGAATTGCAAGGCTTGCGTAGGGTCGGTGAATATGTGAACTTTCCCATTGGCATGGACTTTCAACTTGGCAGGATACATCATGTTATAATCCAATTGAAGTTCACGAAGCTTCCTTTTGACTTGTGAAAATTGGCACAGAGCGGCCTGTACTTGTTGCGTAAAATCCGGATAGAGGGAAACAGCCATGCCTTCATACTGGAGCTCTTGTAATTTTCTAGCCCTCCAGAGCGTACTGTCACGATCCCTATAATTCATGAGCCTCACTATGATTGGGCGTGGTGGTGCTCCATGCAGAGGCCTTGGGGCCAGCGAGCGATTCGCCCGCTCCACTACAACTATAGTAGAAAAGCAGTCTCTCCCCAACAGTGTTGTTAGTAGTTGTTCCACAAAGAGTTCCATGTATGGGAATGTTGGTGGATTCTGCTATTCCAATTATTGGTATATTATTCCGTCTTGAGCGGGCTTCTGAATCCTCCGCCTTGGCCTGCACGCTCTGAAGCTGTTTATCCAGGGCCGTGTGGGAGGGGGAAGCAGAATTCAAAATATCCTCAGGGTCGGAGACCCTTTTCTCAACAGTATCCAGGCGTTCAGTATGTTTATCGAGCCTTTCAGACATCCTATCCATGTGGATAGGAATGATAACGAGTCTATTTTACCGTCTATTTTATTCAGGCTGCTTTGCATTGTTGCCAGAATATGTTTCAGATCTGAGTCAGTAGTATAATCCCCAGCCCCAGAACCTGACTCCGAGGCATTTTTTTCCTGATCAGCTGCCTGTGTGATTTCCATGGTTCTAATTGTAATTTGGATTGGGATTTGTTGGTTTTTCCCATGGTGGAAGTTCACAAACCTGCCCAGTGGTGCGGTGAGCGGCAGTGGTGCTCAACTGCGCGGTGGCTGCAGTCACCCTGCAATATCTTGTTAGGGGCGGTCAAACCCCTGGTTAAACAATGTCCACAAACACGGGGCAGTCGGCCCTCCACCAAGTGTCCTTTATTCTAGGCACCACACTCTCCGAAGGCAGGGGGAGGGGGTAGAAACAAAGTCTGCAGTGCAGTGCCCCTCGTAGATACGCCAGCACAGGCCCAGGAAAAAAAAAAAGTGAAAGGGCTCACCAACTCCGTACGACAATGTCCTCAAGCGGGGAGGACCACCGCCGCAGCCAGAGGCCCCAGGGGCATCCACCGACCGTCACAACTCGCTCTCCCCGAGGCCCGGGGGGCCGGCCACAAGGTAGCCTCCGCTGCTCTCAAGAATCGCGGCTCACCATCAGGGGGAGAAGGGCCTAGGCGTCGTGGCTCCGGCTGCCGCAGCAGATGCCAACCAAACACCAGGACCGATAACCGGGCCCCCCCTCAATGCAGGAGTCTCACCAATGTCTCCCCCGAGGAGCAGGTCAGAGATGGGTGACCAGCCCGGAGGCCCCCTCCGGCGCCTCCAGCTGCAGCAGCCTCCTGGGCGGGCTCAGGCCTTCTCCTCAGCACCCAAGGCAGCAGGGGATGCACCCGGCGAAGAAGCTCAGAACACAGAGCTCCCCTGCAATCCACGGGCTGGAATCAGGAACGTCCGCTCGACGGCCCGTGACCTCTCCGCCAGCCACAGTTCCAGAAGCCGAGTCAGCGCGCTCCCTGCATATATTTGCCGGGCTATGTTTCATGCCACCATCAGGCACTGCCTGGGTCTCCACACCGGCGCTCCCAGCTGGGGTCAAGCCAGCCCCCACTTCCGATCTCTGGGGAACGATACCACCAGGCAGCCAGTGGGAGTCAAAGGCAGTAGCGTTGAGGTAAGTTGCATGCAGTATCTAGCCAGATCATGAAGGATAGTGTGCCGGAACGGCAGAGAGATTCTAACTTGCGGCTATTTCGTAGCCAGGCAAGCTCCGCCCCCCAAGATTGTTCATAGTTGTCAGACTACTCCAGGAGTCACGGACCACTCACTATCAAGAAGCGTGAGGTTGCCATACTCTTTAGTGAATCCTTCCCACATAAATTACTTCCAATCACGAAGGACTAGGAAAGCAGATTTATATTTGGCAAGATTAAAATTCTGGTACACACACTCATCCCAGGGCCAGTCTATGCCCCTTACATAAATAAACTCACTTCCTATCACACCTATTCATTGAATTCAGCACCATGAGGGTGGCTGGTAAGGGAGACTGGAACTTCAACATTGATCCAGTTATCGACAGAACAAGATCCCCGACACCTATAATGAAGCACACAGGGCTATTCTGAGTGATGTCCTCACTGACCATGGCCTGGTAGAGGCCTGGTGTCTCTCCCATCCTATGGGGAAGGACTATTCCATTACTCATGGGTTCATAACACCTCCTCATGTACTGACTATTTTCCTATCCAAGGCCCCCTGTTGCATCACTTTTTACACTCAGCCATCCTACCTGGAGGGATTTCTGATCAGTGTTCTATCGGGTTAGTCATCCGCTTGGGACATGGGTCACCAACAGAGAGGGGGTGGAGAATGAACACTGCTAACTATAAAACTCCTAAAGACAAGTGCCTTGTGAATTCCTATGTTTGAGTCAATCACGCTGAAAATAGTGCCCACTTGGTAACCTAGCCAAGATTCTTTGACCTGCAGGGAAGGCCACATGGTAGGATCTCTTTATTGAAACACTACCATTAATAGAAAAAAAGTGTTGCTAGAAAGTAGACACCAGGACAAGACCATGACAAAATCTACCACTGACTACAATAGAGACTCCTCTTTCCATAAACAGCGGCTACTAGAAGCAGAAAAATTCGATCTCAACCAATATTACACTTCGGCTGTGGAGATGGCCTTGATGAACCTTAAGTAGAGACATTACAAGTTGGTTGAGATAGACGGGCAGGATGCTTGCTCTCCAACTGCACTAGTGGGAAGCCCAGTTGCCAATCTCTAGTATCCATGACTCCCAGGAAATGCTCCTTACCCACCATGATGACATCTCTGAGGCCTTTGAGCAATGTTAGGATACCCCTATATTCAGCCGCACCCTTTAATATTCACAAGGAGGAGGATCACTTTCTTGACTCTTTTTATTTTCCCTTTCTTTCCGTGGAAGGCCAGGTTCTCCTGGATGATGAAATTATGCCTGAGGAATCAGCAAAGTGATTTCCAATCTGCCCACTGGCAAATCTCTGGGCAATGACGGGTTCCGTGGGGAATTTTATAAAACCTATAAACCCCTGATAATACTGATGCTTCATGAGGCCTTTAAGGTAGCAGAGACACATAACTCCCTGGGTGCCCTCTCAAACAAGGTTTTCATTAACCTACTGCTAAAAGTTGATAAGAAACCCCCCTGAAATATGGGAGCTACAAGCCCATATCCCTTATCAATGTTGATATTAAAACACTGGCCAAAATCCTGGTGACCAGATTGGGCAAGGTAATCCTGTCTCTCAGACACCCCTCTCAGATCTGATTTGTGCTGGGGCATTTGTTCAGAAACCACCTCATAACACTTGCGCCCCTACTGTGGACCTCCTCTGACTCGAATGAAGTGACTATTTCCATCTCCCTTGATGCAGAGATAGCATTTGCCCAGGTAGAATGATCATATCTTTTCAAAATCTTTAATGGATTTGGCATGGGGGACAATTCATTCCAAACATCGGGTGGCTGTACCAGACACCAGCGGCTCAGTTGGCTTGCGGTTGTTTCCTCTCGTGTGGCTTCCCTATTGGACACCGAAAGCGACAGGGCTGCCCATTCTCTCTGCTCCTGTTCTTATTGGCATTGGAACCTCTGGCGATCAGAACCTCATGTCAGATTTACAGCTTCACAGGGCATAACACCACAGTAAAGATACTCCTCTACATGGACAATGTTCAAATTACTGTGACTCACCCAGGAGACAACTTTCCTGCCCTCACTCTGATTCTGGATGCCTTTTTGCAGTTCTCTGGGTACAAGGTCTATTGAATAAGTGTGAGGTGAGTCAGATGTCTAGGACCTCTACTCGAGTCTACATTGAAGGTTATAATATCCGGTGGGTGCCTAAGAAATGAAATTCCTCAGGGGTTTTCTTAATAGAGGCCTATCCAACATGGTGGAGGATATCGTGGCCCCCCTACTTGCCAAAAACCAAGCAAACTTTAACAGATGGTTGGCACTTCAATTATCCGTCTGGGCTGGGTTCATATAGTGACAATGGTCATTGCCCCACGTTTCAACTATCTATTTGGAATGTTTTTAATCTTAATCCACTAAATCTTACTGTCTCAAACTGACTCAACAATCAAATACTTCATCTGGGCTGGCATGAGCCCCTCCCTCAAACTAGACGAGCTCTATTCCCACACTGAATCTGGAGGCTTACATCTCCCTCATGTGGCTATTTACTATTCTGCCCACCATCTCTCTCAGCTAATCAATTGAATGGCTAACATCCCCAGATCCACTCACCTTGGTTACCATACAAACCAACATCTTAAAGAGCGATAGGTCTTTCAACGTACTTTATAAACATAAAGCCCATTCCTCGAAGGTTAGCAACCAGTTAATCAATGCCATGGTGTTTGGATGGAAGTCAACTCAAGGTCCACTGAAACTGAACCATCTGCCGCCCATGGGGCAATAGTGGAATACAAATAGGTGGCCACTCCTGGTCATGGGATTCTGCATCTTGACCAACTAACAGCACCACCTTTAAAGCTTCCCAAGCGCTTCACTCAGAGTGCGGTCTTTCTCGGTCCCAGTACTGGTCCTACATCCAACTGAAACACTGCCTCAGGGGGTCCTTACGTAATGGTGGTATTACAATCCACCACTCACCCGTACACCGAGACTTGGGATACTCACCGGAGAATTGTGTCTGGCCAGTAAAATGTGGTGCATAACTGGTATTGGACGTCCCAGAGACTGCACGTTGCAGGCCTCTTGCTGCACGGTCTGAGCTGGAGATGTAAAACTGGAGGTTGCCACCTCCTGCAAATTGTCTTGCAGTGTAGTGTGCTTCAGACGTTCTTAGCAGCCATGTGCGTGACCATGGGCATCCGAGGACTACAAATTCACCAGTCGAAGCATCTGGCCCTTCTATATGACATGACAGAATGTATGGTGCCAAATAAACACACTCAGCAATGGCTAGTGGCAGCTCTCTCAGCAGCTAAGATGTGCATCCTGAAACACTGGAGGCTATCCTCTATCGCCACACACTCAGAATGGTTAACAGAGCTGGCCAGGGTTGCGGACAGTGAATGGATAATAAACAGACTTAATGACCAAGTGGGTGGACTCAGGGCCATAAAAAGAGACCTTTCTCCCCCGCACCATGGCCGGGCCTAGTACGGTCAGCCTGAGAGAGGGGAATTTTACCCCAATCATCACATCGGGCTGGCTGGACTTAATGGCAGATTGAACCCCTCCTTCATCCATAATAGGTATGTGGAGGCGTACCATTGTCCCTATTCATATTCGACCCTTTGCCCCATGTGATTTGCTGGCTCTCTACCAACAGATCTTTTTTACCTTGCTTGAGTGGCCTGCCACTGCCACTGAAAACTTTGAATCTGATGCTAATCATGAGTATAAACTGGCTCTGAAGTCCCATTACACTAAAGTCTATGAGGCAAAAAAAACGAACTGACAGTCAAAATTGAGTCATCTAGCAACCAAAGCAAGGAGATGTTTAATATTGTGAAAGCCTTTACAGCCCCGTCATCTGTGGCCAAGGCTCTCCCACTCTCTTCCGAATGGACGCACCAACTAGCGACTTTCATTCACGGAAAAATTGTGACTATTCAGGAATCCTTCACTAGGGTGCCTCCCCATGATCATGAAGTCTTGTTAGCCCGACTCCGGAGCTTCCACCTGGAGATATCCCTGTTCTCCTGCAGTTTCCTTGGATGAAACCTAAAGTATCCCTTGGTATTATCAAGGGCCTCAAGTCAGGCTCCCCTGCCGACCCAAGCCCTGCAAAATTGTTGGCAACAGTGGCCACGGCTTTAAACCCTGTGGTAAACAAAATATTTAATTCCTCGTTAGCCGCTGGCCATATGCCCTCTCTGTGGAAGCAGGCCAAAATCCTTCCACTGCTTAAGAAGCCCTCAGCTGACCCCAAAGTGTCAGCGTACTACAGGCCCATTTCACTGCTGCCGGCCTTTTCCAAGGTCTTGGAGAAATACGTGAACACGGTTGACTCGGACTATGCGGAAAAGAATAACCTTTTGCATATCAGCCAGTCTGGCTTCAAAGCCAACTATAGCACTGAATCCGCCTTATTGGAGGTTTCTGAACATATCAAGGAGAAGCTTGATTTGGGAGGAAAAGCCATCCTGATCTTATTAGACCTGTCAGCGGCCTTTGATACCGTTCCCCATAATAGGCTCCTGGATAGGATGCAGGAACTCGGAATTGGTGGCTCTGTTTCAAAACGGCTCTCTTCCTTTCTGGAAGATAGAGGTTAGAAGGTATGGACTCCTCCCATTGGGGCTGCGATCCCCAGTCTGAACGTCGGTGTGCCTCAGGGCTCCATTCTGAGCCCCACGCTGTCTAATTTGTATATGTCCCCTCTTGCACCACTGGCTGAAGCATATGGTGCTAAAATTAGCTCATATGCTGACGATACGCAGCTCCTTTTTACCTGTGACAGGGGAGAGGACTTCGAGGGTGAGAAGATCAGAATCTGCCTCTCGAAGGTGTTTGCGTGGCTGAGGACCAACCAACTGAAATGTAATCCGGAGAAGTCCGAATTTTTTTTTTTGGGGCTCCCCACCTCCGGACGAATGGAGACACTGGTGGCCAGAAGATATGTCACCTCCGCTCTCTGCCCAACAAACGGTAAACAATCTGGGCATTATGATAGATGGCACTCTCTCTATGAGAGCCCAAGTCCAATTGGTAGTGGGAACTTGCTTTGGCCTCTTGCGGATGCTGAGGATATTTCTTCCACTTTTGACTCTGGATTGTAGGAAGACCGTGGTCCAGGCACTGGTTACTTCCAAACTGGACTATGTCAATGTCCTGTATCTGGGCCTTCCTGAATACCAGCTTAGGCGCTTGCAGGTGGCCCAAAACGCAGCCGCCAGAGCAATTCTTATGCTTAAGCCAAGGACCCACATATCCCCACATCTCAAGGCTCTTCACTGGCTCCGGGTAAAAAATAGGATCAGGTTGAAAGCTCTGGTGCTATTCTTCAAGGCCTTTAATGGGAGTGGCGTGGGCTACCTCAGTAGGAGAGTAACCCAATACGCGCCACCCAGAACCCTGAGATCCTCCTCCCTGAACCTAGCTTCTGTTCCAAGAATATACCGTGCCCGGGCGTTTCTACTGGGGAAAAACTGTTTTCGCTTTATGATTGCTCTGTACTTGGTGAGGTAAACCTCACATTATATTTACCGTAGTTTATTGATAACTCTGTTCCGGTTGTATACTGTTTGCATTGCTTACACAGAATCTCATGTATCCAGTATATTGTTAATGGCTATATCTTTGAGTGTTGCATCATCTTGTATAGTCTGATAATCTCTATAGAAATATCTGGAAAAAAATACATAAAATGTGATTTGCTAAACTGAAAGTAGAAGATAGGTGCACATAAATTAATAGGACTATACAAACTACTCACTCTTGGATAAAGCAACTTTCCAAACATTGAGTTAAGCTTACCTTGTTGCTGGCTTGAAAGTTTGTGAGTAAAGCTTGATCGGCTATTGCTGTATGTGATAAATGGTTGCACTGATGCCACTGTGTGTACACCATACAAATATCAAACACACTTGCTCAGATGTGTAGTTGACTTTTCATGTCCAATCAAGCACTGCTCTCTTTGCTGCAATTTCAAACAGCTAGCAGTATGAAAGGGTCACTGCTGAGGATGTCTGGCATTGCTTAATTAAAATTATAGCACATCTGCTGAACAGTTCTAGCACTGTTCAGTTAAAAGTATTTCTGGTCTACTGGGACATTCTTGTACTGGCATCTTAAAAGCAATGCAGTCATGCTCAAAAGGTTTGACAATGTCTATTTAAAGTAGTGAATTTCAGATATTTCACTACTGTACTATTAAAACTATGGCAGCCCTCTTGGGAAGTTTTGTCAAGAACCTATTAAAGTATAGAACATCCTATTTAGAGATTCCTTAACTGTCCCCTTAAAGCATAATTTCATCTGCCAAAGAAAGGGAACTGTTCCATTATAGATAAGGCAGTCATGCTGTGAAGTGCATGCACAGACAATCAAATGCATAGCCACCATGCTGAGAAGTGGCCCAGTGATCCCAATTAAATTACAACAGCCCTGTTTAGTACTGGAAAAAGTACTCTATTAAACTTATTGCAACCCTGCTAAGAAAGAATGGTAATATTCCATTCAAAGTACAGCATCTCGGAGACATGTTCTTACTGTTCCTTTACAAGCACTGAAGCACTGTTGAGAAGTACTGCAGGATTTAAGATATATTTGCAGGGCTCAGAAGCAGTGGCTCTGTTCCATTCAAAGTGGGAGCCATGCTGAGGAACTCCTATTCTTTGAATGGGATGAGAAGCACTAGTGTGCTCAGCAGACTGAATGGCAGTTCACTGCCACTTCTCCTTCTATCCCTTATCCAGCTTCCCGAAACAACTAACAAGTACAGGTACCTTTCCCGTAAACATATTTTACAATCCTTGACTCACAACATCATACATGCCAATAGACCCGATTCAAGCAGGACACTCCCACGTCCCACCTGAAATTGCCTCTGCTTCAAAAGAAGTCAATGGAAAAAATTCATTCTCCCAGTAATTTTTTTAAATCTCTCACTTTTTTCTTCTAAAATGTAGGCAAGTATGCAACACATCTTCCTGTTTTCCTTACGACTCCTTTAACAGTAGGGCTTGCCCTTGCTGAAGAGCTGGTTTGAGTAGAAGTGCCACACAGGAACTCTGGCACTGGATAAGTGATGTGTGTGCCAGTGGCGTCTCTAGAGGGGGGCCAGAGGGTGCCCATGCTCCAGTTCTATTTGTCCTGCCCACCCACACCCTTGAGCTGCACCACCACAGCTGTTTAATGTGCCAGGAGGTGACATAGAAAAAATAAACAGGCTCTGCACCTTGCCATACACATACATTTGCCCAGCCACCTTTCATTGGAAAGCAGTGTTGTTTGCATAAATCTTTAAATCTGACTTGGTATGTATGCTTGAATATATCTAGTCAGTCAGATTTAAACATTTTAAGTACCTACTTACCTGTCTGCCTGCATGCCTGCCTGCCTATCTATCTATCTATCTATCTATCTATCTATCTATCTATCTATCTATCTATCTATCTATCTATCTATCTATCTATCTATCTATCTCTCTATCTATCTGTAGCTGGCCCCAACAGTTGTATCTGTGGCCAATGTGTACGTTCGTAGAATTCACTTCTCTAGATGCCACTGGCATGTGCTATTGATTTTCAACATGCAATTTTTAGACAGTGGGCAGTGAATAGTTTCAAGGGAGAATGTACTCGCAAGAATGGGACCTTGCAAAGAAAAGCATCACGAGAGACTGCACTTGCATGCGGATGAACGCGCTGACATAGCAAGTGTAAATCCTCTTGCTCTCATAGGAATTACGGTGCTAAGCAACATGAACACTGCACAACTTGGTTTACCTCTACTTTTAATAATTATCTACGAGTGTCACTCGGGCAATCTTTGGCTAACATAATGATCTGTTGGTGAAACACAATGACAAGAGATATTGGAGACATGGAACTTGGAGGGGTGGACTTGTCTTGGTGGAAGGTAACATTATTTTTTCTGTGAGTAAACACTAAAGGGTGCCTTGGTTGTAAATGGGTTTTGAGATGGACCTGAGCAGGAGGACCATACATCTGGGTTGGATCTTTCATGTCTACCATAAAGGGTGCTTACAACCTACCCTCTGACTAGGTAGTAAAAGCCAAAAGTGGGGTATAGTGAGCCCCTAAGCCCAGGTACATCTGCACTTATTGCTCTAATGAAAGCTATTCCCCTGACTGCTCTTCAGCTCCAGCCTCTCGTACCAGCCCTTAAATCTAACTTATGGCCCCAACATCTACCTACAGGACATTCATCTCTCTTCATTCCAACTCTCTAGATAAACAGCATATGTACCCAGAACTCTCTTCTCTTCATAGATCCAGACTCTCCACAGCCTAGCATCTCTCAACTGTCCCAGGGTCTTTTTATAGCTGCATATTCTACACAGCAACTCTCCAAAGTCTATTCATCTCTGTGTATATCATGGTATCTCTTCACAGTCCACTCTTATCTGTACAAATCCTAAATCTCCCCAGAGTTCCTCACTGTATTCCAAGCCCCTGACTCTCTCCACAGGGCACTTTACTCTCATTGCAAACTCAGGGCTAAATTCTTTTCCACAGGCAAAATTCCTTTTTCCACATGGATCAGAATTACGAGTTGTTTAATAGTTATCACACCATCACAGTTTTCCCGTGAGAGATCCCAGCAGGTCAAACCTGCCTAAATGTATCAAGGGAAAAGACTCAGTGAAAGGCAAAACACGAAATACTGACTCTGCGTGTTATGCCTCAATTTAAGGGTGAATTTACTGCACCAGGTAATGCCTCATCCCGAGACAATGGTGTGGTAAATACCTCAATATATTCTGCACAACCTGTAATGAGGGCCTGTATAGCTTATTTTTCAAATCATCCAAATGAAAAGCACGTGCCCAAATTTAAACAAAAAATATTCTGTGTGTAGGAGAGGGGTGTGTAAAATAGAGGTGGTTGAATGAGCAAGACCGTTGTATGCATAATTCCAGAAACAAGGTATTTTCAGAAAAGGAGCAAAGTCAGGCCTTTAATGAACGAATCAGATACAAGTGGCCATAAACTCCTAGTCACCCTTGGAAAAGTGGCTGCATTAAAGAGATCTTTACACGGTTCACATTCCACAACCTGGCAGCCGCTCCTATTACTCATTGAATTTCTTCTTGTCTTTGACCCTGTAGAGCACTCCACTCATTTTGGCTAGGTTTCCTCTATAGAAATACCTTACACATACATGTATACACATCCATTCAGTGCGGGTGCGCTTAGCTTCTTGAACTCAAAGGGCTTGGATTTCAGGCCACCTGACAGAGCTGGAAGTAGAGGAGCAGTGAAAGTAGGTGCAAAGATTATAGAGAACTAAGAAATTAGAAGCTGCCACCTGTGTTCAATAAATGCCACCTGTGTGCAATGAATGAAGAGATGCCTTTATGAAAGAACATCCATTTGCAGCTTCCTTTTCAGTCACAATCACACCACACACACACACATGCACACCTTAATCCTATTGCTTATGTATGACTGCCCGTTGTTCTTTGTTAGTTCACATAGGGGCCGATTCCGATCTCGGCCGGTAGGGCTCCGAATAGGATTCGGCTTTACCGGATCCGATTCGGAGCCCTGTTTCCCGACCGAACCGTACGCGGGTCCGGCCGAGCGAGTACGATGCGAAATCGCCGACCGACTCGTCCGGGCGTCCCGACAGCTCCGACCGACTCGCTCGGACTCGAACCGCTCCGACCGACTCGCTCGGACTCGACTCGCACCGCGCAATGGAGACGTTTCCCGGCCGGGTAAGTACGATGCGCGCCGCGAGCAGTCCGACCGAGCCGCGCACTCCGGCTCGTAAGAGCTGTCGGAGCCGTACTTTGGGGGTCCGTGTCGGACCCCCCAGTACGCGTAGCCGCGCGAGTCGCACACAGGGGGGACCCATGGGTCCCCCCTACCTGTGCGTGTACGGCGCGAGTCGCTTCGCCGCGTACCCGCTGTAGGGGGCGCCCTTGTCCGACTCGCACCCATTGAGTCAATGGGAGCCCGCGTACGCGTTGTACGACCGGCTCCCATTGACATCAATGGGAGTCCGACCGACTCGAGTCCGATAACATACGGACGCATCGTACTCGTTCGGTCGGACTGCACGGGTCCGATTCGGTCGGAAATCTCTCCGGATCCGGCTCGGTCGGAGAAATTTCCGGCCCGAATCGGAATCGACCCCTTAGTGTCTGTGTCGTCACCACTTATATATTGGTAGAGTGTTCCATTAATTTGTCATTTAAACATAATTCCGTTCTCTGATTCCTATTCAGAACTCTAGTTCAAGGATCAGGCATGCACTGACAAAGCAACCTCTTCACGTGAAACTTAGAGTTTAACTTTAGATGCATATCACAGGTACTGTTTTTACCATTCTGGAGATTTGGCCTCCAGAAATTGTCATTTTTTCCAGATGTGGTTTCTATAACTGGACGCATTGCAGTGAGGACCTATTCAGAAGCAATATTCAGTTGACTGTTTCATGGTTAAAGGGCAAATTGTTAAATTAACTCATAAACCATCTATCTACCCTATGCAGGCAATTCCTGATGGGTGTCATCCACAACTTCATAATGTGCATCAAGGATGAAAGGTTTATTGTATGGGAGGAATCAATCAGAGCCCCAGGCCGCTGGGAGTCTAAAAGGTGCTTGTGTAGATGATGTGCTAATCCTGGAGATTGCTCCTTTTTAGTTTGTTTTCTTTGCTGTAATGTTGGTTTATGTTTTCTCAATAAAAAAGATTTATATAAAAAATTTTTAAAAAAAGGTGCTTGTGATACAGGTGGGGCAGCACCAAGAAAATAAGGAGCAGAGGTAACTCAAGCTTTCAAGGAAAGTCTCCAACCCCCTCAAATGTCTGAACCTAAGTTTAAGGAATGACACTTTGCAAGCAGGGTCTGAGTAGACCCCACACCTTCAAACCCCACAAAACTGCCACACTTTCACTAAGTATGCATTTCTTGGAAGTGCAGGTATGTTAGTCATATGAAGAGTCGAGACTGTCTTGCTGCCGTTTGATCTTTTGACCTGAAGATTTCACACAGAATGCTGCAACTGCTGTATCAAGCTGCCTAGAGAACATCACTAATTGTTTTACTTCATAGGGGTCGATTCCGATTCGGGCCGGAAATTTCTCCGACCGAGCCGGATCCGGAGAGATTTCCGACCGAATCGGACCCGTGCAGTCCGACCGAACGAGTACGATGCGTCCGTATGTTATCGGACTCGAGTCGGTCGGACTCCCATTGATGTCAATGGGAGCCGGTCGTACAACGCGTACGCGGGCTCCCATTGACTCAATGGGTGCGAGTCGGACAAGGGCGCCCCCTACAGCGGGTACGCGGCGAAGCGACTCGCGCCGTACACGCACAGGTAGGGGGGACCCATGGGTCCCCCTGTGTGCGACTCGCGCGGCTACGCGTACTGGGGGTCCGACACGGACCCCCAAAGTACGGCTCCGACAGCTCTTACGAGCCGGAGTGCGCGGCTCGGTCGGACTGCTCGCGGCGCGCATCGTACTTACCCGGCCGGGAAACGTCTCCATTGCGCGGTGCGAGTCGAGTCCGAGCGAGTCGGTCGGAGCGGTTCGAGTCCGAGCGAGTCGGTCGGAGCTGTCGGGACGCCCGGACGAGTCGGTCGGCGATTTCGCATCGTACTCGCTCGGCCGGACCCGCGTACGGTTCGGTCGGGAAACAGGGCTCCGAATCGGATCCGGTAAAGCCGAATCCTATTCGGAGCCCTACCGGCCGAGATCGGAATCGGCCCCATAGTGTGTGGATGTGACAATTGTCACAGTGCAGACTGCAAACTGGACTGTGTATTAATTCAAATTTGCATAAGATAATTTATCTGTGAAGAGAGCATACTCGTGTTTATTCAGGGTTTGCTTATAGCTTTAAATGAAAACTAGAATGCTACCATTCTTTACTGATGACAGAACAATGAGGTACACAAAAACAGCTCCCCTAGACACCGTGCTGCTGATGTAAAAGCTCCCTTGAAGCAGGCTAAGAACTCTGCTGAATATAAGAATTTAACCACACCCAGAGCCCGATTCAAAAACGTTTTCTGCCAGTATTTGTGCCTTATCCCAAGCTTGGTTCTAATTTGCTCATCTATGTCCAGAAGCACAATATGTTTACTAAAACACAGCTTTATTTCAAGGAATCTAGGAAATTCATGAATAAGTCAGACCTTAGCCTGGCAAAGACACAACCAATCACAAAAAATGCTTTGTGGCCAGGGCCGTGAGTAAGCATCTCTTTCTCCTGTAATGTCATGAGTAGGTCACACCTTGGCCATAAAGAAAGGCACAAATACCGATAGAACCACCTACACCTAGCAAAGGACAAGGGTACCCACAGAAAAAGATTTGTGAATGAATTGCACACTGTTCATTTGTGAATGTTAGTTGACACCATAGTTCAAATATTAGAGAGGATAGAGTTTTTAGACGGCTATGACACCCTAGGGGAAAGTGTTTGTTTCAGACAGAAAAGTAGACGGGACATGGAGAGTTAACACTAAGCTCAGAGCGCCACTAAATTGTGGCTAATTCATAAATTTCCAAAACGAAAGTTAGAAATCTATAAATTATGGGCCTGATTCAAAAAGAGCTCTATTCAATATGTTTTCTATGAATGGCTGAATATAACTCCTGCCTTAAATATGAGTTACACGTGAATATTCAGGCCTGATTCACAAATAAGTTTCTGTATGTTTCAAGAATAAGGTATGTTTACTGACAAGAAATGTAATCATGGCTTACACATGGACTAAATGATCGTTCTAATAACAGAAAATGCATGTTTAAGAAAAATTGGAAGAAAGGGAAATTGCGGTCTATTTGTAGTAGGCAAAGCTTTCCTGATTTCCCTCTTTGCAAATGTGTTTTTTCTCTTGCCTCCTAATTTACCATGTAAGTCTCCTTGATGACCTTGAGTGATGAATTGTGGAATAAGAAATAAAACAAGGGTAGGCTTCGCCCTCCCACAAGCACTAGTAGAAGCTGGAGAGAACAGCAGACAGTACAGTCACAATGCTCAGAATAGGGGGAGTGTGGCATGAAGACTGCAGGGATGTTGGGCAAGAATGTGTTTAGGGGGCATACAGTCTTATCCAGCCTAGCCAGGAAACAATTGTGGTTGGTGGGCTAGTTTGGCGGCCATGTCAGCAATTTTTTTCTGAGGACAGGCTCACAGAGCAGAAGACACTCAAATGCACTGTAGAGAAACAATTGTTTTGTAACTTTGTGGCTACATGATTTGAATTTCTATCCATCCTGAATTAAAAGGTCAAGAGGATCACACCTCTTTCAATGGTCTCATAAGTACTCTTCTTAGGTCACACCCTTTGAGAATTTTCTTTAGTGAAGCTTTAGCGGCTACCCTTTTTTTTCTACAAATAAAGCATGAAAATTATTATTTCTAAGTGTATGTAGGTAACTTTGCACCTAGGGCTCTTTGAAATGAATGTGCAAATAAATCATGCTTGGCAAAGAAAGAGGTTTTGCATGTATGGTGATTGAAAGTATGTTTCCATATCTCCTCCGTTTCAAAAAACAATCGTAAAACTTTATAAAAGATACATAATTGCAATTCTTCAATCTCTCTCCTTCTCCCACTTCTGACCCTCACACACCACTCTTTGCAAATCAGTAACTTATACTAATGCAGAACACAGTGTCATGTCAAACTATATACTTCGCCCCCTTGGTTGATAAACATCAGGTCAATATTGGTGACTGCCACATTGGAAGTTTAAATCAGGAAGGCGCTGAATAGGTTATGTGCTTTCACAGAAGAAGCTCAGAGTCGTATCTCATTCCTCATTAGTCTGTCAAACTGCTTATAGCCTTCTCAGAAGGTCACATCATATTAAAAGTGTCTCTTCTTGCCACTCTTACGAACAACTTGTGATTGCAAGCATGCAGCAATCCAAGACATTCCGAAAAACTCATTCTTGTGAGGAAGAAAGCTAATTCCCAGTTGGATCAGAAAGGCTTTTGCAATGTTATCTGCCTGTAATGCAGTTTTGTTGTTCTCTCCAGGCCCTACACTTAATCTGGTGTTTGGACACCTGTCTACCCCACTTTCTTTTATTGTCAAGAAAGGTAATGCTCTCCTTGCGGAATTGCACAAGGGTGGTCAGATGAGCATACGCAAGGAATGGCGGCACCTCTGTGAGCACTCTGTGCTCAACTGCAATGACAATTGTATTTAAGATGATTAAAGGATGATAATTTATTGGAATAGGAAGTTAAGTCCTTTCTTGTTGCTGCAATACAGTTAGAGCTGTTTGCTGCACCTGGGGAGTGCGAATTGCAGCTCATGGACTCGAGCCGTCTGTGACTCGTCTGTGCATGCAGCCCGTGCTGTAAATCCTGTCAGCAAGGCGGGTCTTTCACGGCAAGGATTGTGGCTTGATATTGAAGGACCTCCACAACACATTTTTACTGCTACACCTATTTAAAATTTTAACACAGATTTTAGAATATTTCTTCACTAAATACTGAGCTTAGCAGCAGCTAATGGCAAATCTCTTTTTGATACATTGCATGATATTGTTTTTTTTTTATACACTGCTTTTTACACCACAAGAATTGTTATTATTTAAATTGTTGTAGGTTTTCTAAGGTTACAATTACTATTCCGACTCTCAATAATACATTCACTCACTCTGGACAAATGGTGGGAAAAGCTACAACTCAGCAGTCAGACAAAAGAAAACAAACAGGGTCTCTAATGCTTGTTAAATTTAAGGTTGTGGAAGCTCCTGACCCTCATTGAGCAGAATACTGGAGGAAATATATGCAATCGGTGCAATGTTTATGCCATTGGCGCCAATATTAAAAACATCCAGAGAGACATAGCTGCATTGTAAGCGAAGTTTCAGACAGCAAAATAAGATAAGATACAAGAAAAACATTTTGACCAGATGCTTCTAGTTATTTCTAAAGGTCTTCCTAAGAAGAAATTACTTTTTGATTTAGGGAACTCGAACAGACAATATAATTTAAAGATGTTCAGTGTGCCAGAAAACATAGAAGGATCAGACCGTAGATTAAACCTGGAGAACAATACCCAAGCTGCTTACTATAAAATTTACAGAGAAATCTGAAATCAATAAAGCTCATTGTGCTCCTGCTCTTTGTAAGCCCAACCAAGTTAAGCCTCAACAAGTCATTTTCAAAGTCTTTAAGCATAATCATCTGGTGATGATTTAGAAAGTTGTTCGTGAAATCCCATCCATAATGATTAAAGGAAACAAAATCTATTTTCATCACGATTTTGAAAAAGGGACTGTTTCTACTAGAAAGGAATTCACAGCTTTAAGGCCCAAGTTAAGAGAATGTGGATATAAATATGTGCTATTTGAACCTTCCACCATGAGGATGTGGAAGAATTACATCGCAAATGTTTCAATAACTCCACTCATCTTGATAATTTTCTGGATCAGCATCATCTCTCATCTATGAAGACCCACTCCTCAGATATCTGAATATCCTGGCTGAATAAAGCCAAGTTATGAACTTAATGATGATTTGCCCTATGTGTGTATAATCAGATGCACAGGATGTTTGAAGTGCAGTCACTCTGAGTGGGAGTCTTTGTGTGTTATGCTTCAGTTGTATGGTCACTGATTGCCTTTATTTGTCGATTTCTCTTTTTTATATTAAAATGAGCTTTTTTTCTACTCTTTTTGCATGTTATCTATGTATGAATACTGGTTCCAATTCTCTGAGATTCATTGTTATCTCCATTTACTACTGTATTAACTATGGGCAATTCATATAATCTTAAAATTGTTTCCTTAAATGTTAAAGGATTGAGGAATTTGGTAAACGTACAAAGATTATCTGACCAGATGGAAAAGTGATATCAGTTCATTGCAAGGGCTACATATAGATGATAAGATCTTAGTTAATATGTTTAAGGGGTGGGCAAGGGACATTGTATCATCTCTATGAATTGGAAAAAAATGGTGTTGCAATCTTATTTTCTAAGAAGTTTAATTTACAGATCTTAGAGAAACAATCAGATGGGGATGGTAGCTATGTTTATGCTAAAGTTAAAATTTATAATTTTGTTTTACTCTTACTTCATATGTTACCCTTTATTCTAGAATATCATCACTACAAAGGTCATTGGTCTTGGTAATGCTCCTATAATTGTATGAGGTGACTTCAACTTCATAAATGATCCTTTATTGGAAAGATTATCTACTGTTAAATGTAGACCTCCAAAATACTCCCAGATGTTTAAAGCCTTTTTAAAAAACACTAAGCTAGTCGATCATTGGATTCATAATTGACATTATTTTCTAGTTCTCATCTATCCTATTCTCAAAATAAAAGTGTTGCCATCAAAACATGTATGTTCATTAATTACACAACATACAGTTAGACAAATAGATACCTCTGACCACATTATGATAGCTCTAATTCTTAAGGTTGGTAATTTCACTATCTTTTCCTCTATATGGAGAGTGAATGTAGATGTCATTTAAATGATAATAATATAAAGGTAGAGGTGCTGCCCTCTATTGAAAACATTTTATTTGTAATAGCACAAGTGCACATTTCATGATTTTCTTTTGGAATGCTTTTAAACCTTACATTAGATGTATGACAATTTTAATGATATTTGACAATAAGAAATTTTATACTAAGTTTGCAGACTCAGAGAAAGAATTTACCAAAGCTGAAATTTTCTGTATGATATCCAATAATAATACATACACCCTGAAGTTACAGAAACTCTTTTATAAATAAAACTCATTGCTCAGCGAATGTGCTGGTCTACAGATTTGTAATGAGAAAGAGAAATTTCATTTTTCATTCTAATAAAGCAGGCAAGTTACTTAGTAATTATCTGTGTATCAAAAATACAAACTCACATACATGCAATAAAAGATGATAATGGTAAGATCACAACATTAATATAACACATTTTTGAAGAATATAAAACATTGTGCTTAAAACCACATAGCAATGCTGAATCAATTGATTCTACAGATATGGATATCTTTCTACAATCTTGTAAATTACCTGTTCACTCTCATTCTGACAGATTAAGTTTACAACATCCCATAAATATGAAGGAAGTCATGACAGTTATTAAATCTCTTAATTTAAAGAAGTCTCCTGGACTTGATGGAATATCATGGGATACCGGCAAAAAACTTTTCTGCTCAATTGACATCGCATTTACTTGAACTTTTCACAGAGTTCAGAAAGGTCGGTGAAATGGCTGGATCATTTAAAGAAGCTCTGATAAGTGTTACCCAAAGCTGACAAAGATCCTATTATCAAAGTTAATAACTGCATTATTTCAATAATTAAAAAGATTGCAAAAACTATGTCAAAATGTAAGTGAATAAAGTACTTAACCTTGTCATTAATGTTGACCAGACTGGTTTTATGAATGGTAGATTCGATGCTAAGAATACTCGGCTCATATGACATATATTAGAAAATATCTCTTCTATACAGGATTCTATAGGGCTTCTTGCATCATATGCTGAAAAGCACTGATACAGTTAAACTCATAAACATTTTATGCTGCTGTGTCAGGTTATATTCTTTATTAAAACAATATTTTTTCCATTAAATGTTTATTGTACACCAGACATTCTTCTCCAACCCAATATTTTTTGGTGTAAGGGGAAATGAAAATGATGTAGTACTATTTTTTCAAATTCACAAAAAAACACCCGAAAAATTGAATTGTGATCATTCTAATATAAAATCAAAGAGAAGATTGATAGATATTAATCCCTCCGTTTACATTGGTGGGGCAAAATCAAAGTCTTCCAAATGGTAATTGGCGAATAAATATTATATGTGCTTTCTATGCTTCCAGTTCAGTTTCCTGTTCCTTTCTTGAATACTTCAGATAGAATTATTTCGAAATGTTTTTGGAACAATAAAACTCCTTGAATTGAATACAATAAATTGAGAACATGTAATCTAAATGTTGTAACTAATTTACCAAATTTTTTCAAATACCACAAAGCCTTTTTTATTTAACAGGACACATTATGGTTCCATGGGCCTAATTTATCATGGTTATCTAAATGGGTTGAAATGGAACAAAATATAAGCAAGGCGTTTCTGTTACACCCTCTGTTCTCTATGGCCAACTGTAATGTACTTTTTTAAAATCCTCTTCCATTATTAAAAATTGAAACTGGCACTCTTAGACCTAGATACGTTATTTAAAGTCAGTATTAAAGAGTCTAAAATATTTATTTGTGAAGAATCCTTTAAAGTAATTAAGATAAAATTTTGGCGTTCATAAACAGAAGGCGGGATTATCTACTTGCATGATATAAGCGGAAGAGATAGGTTTTTATCCTTTTCAGAGTCACAAAATAAGTTTAGTTCAGTACCTTCAGATTATAGTAAATATGAATTATTACCCAGTACAATCTTAAATGATTTTTGCTTACATTGCTGCTACCCAAAACATTGGGTATGGAAACATGTCTGAATATTTTTAACAATACTGGACATGCAATTTCTATGATATATTTTTAGAAAATTGCAACATTTTGAAGAATCGAATTTATCTACAATTGGATAGTTCTGGAATAGCAAACTATCTCTATCGCTTTCTGAGGAAGATTGGCAAAAGATATTGTTGATTACTACCTGAGGCTCACCACCTGCCATGTTATATCAAATGCATCTTTATATATTACAAAATTGTTTATGGATGCATCACAAGTTATTCAAAGCCAAATTTATAGCTCTCTCATTTTGCTGCCATTGCAAATCAGCTGAAGGTTTATTAAAGCATATTTTATTTGACTGTCTCCATATCTCAATCTTTTGGTCTATTGTTACAAATATTTTTTGTGTTACAATATAAATTGATTTAAAGTCATTCTTTTGTATTAATGAGTCACCTTTCTCATCACAAGAAAGTATTTGATTTTTTAATATCCCCAACTATCAAAATCAATTGCATCCAATTAGAAAGATATAATTCCACTTCCAGTACACAGATTTTAGTCCTGGATACTTTTATGAGACAAAAGGTGAGCTTTTTTCATTTTTGGAGCTCTTAAAAATTCACCTTCATTTCAAATGTTTTTGAAACCAATTGATGGCTATATTGATAGGTTATTCACATATGATTGTTCTAATGCCCAATTAATATGTTTATTAATGTGAAATATATATTCTATGGGTAGCTCTATTTTAATTACTTATTTATTTTATTATTCTATTTATTTTCTTGTAATGTCTTATTAATGTAAAAATGACTTCTCTGCAATGCATTAATTGATAAATAGGGTCGTTTCTACATATTATAAAACTTATCTACCGTATATTTAGTATTTTTCTGTATTGCCCAAATAAAAACATAATAAAATTAATTTGAACTCAAAATTACATTCTTCTCACCCTTTTGTTGCGATTTACAAAGCCCCATGGAGTTCAGCAACCAAGGTAATACTTCAGCTTTATGTTCCAAAACAGTGCGCAACAGATGGCCAGCTGTATGAAATCACAAAATGCATCATTTTACTAATCCCCTCACTAAATGCTAGACTGCCATCATCCATGAATAACAAGCAGAATGGATTGACTTGTGTGCCCATTTTGATGTCAATTGTATCACACATTTACTTCTATTAGTAAGGCTGCAAATGAGATGTAACGGGAGTGGGTTGGGAATCAAGGAATTCATTAACTGTCTGAATCTTTCTTTATATGGGCCAGCCCTGTATATTACTATAATGGGCAATATCCAAGTCATTATTGAATGCCCTCCTAAGTCTAAAACGGGGTTTCTAGACCAGAAAGCATACACTCTGCTTTGCCCTTGCCAATATTGAAGGAAATTGTTTCTCTGGTGTTAACTAGGATTGTGCGAAGCTTCTGTCACCTGATTCTAGCCTCGCAGAGTTCCCGTTTATTAGCCTACCAATAATTTGTTCAGTTTATACGTTTTGCGTATCTATGCTATTGTCTAGTGAGGTCTCAAATACAGACCACTTTATTGGTATATCATTGAGTTAAAACATAATATATCATGTCAACTGCCAATAAAATGTTCTATAATGCTGTATGAATCACAGCAGTTTATAAATGTAAAACATATACCATGTAAAAATAACAAATGCCCAACACATATAATATATGTAATTGTAGGCACAGGCGGTACATAGGTTAATGCTGAATTTTAAAAACACTATAGTTTTGAGAAGATGAAGAAATAATTGCAATTCACCTTCTACATTGTGGAAATAATGCATGAGTACCATTATAGAGTAATTTAAAAAGAAGAAACTCAGGCTCGAATCACAGAGATTTGTAAGTAAGTAGTTGTGACCTACTCTTGTAGTGCTCTGGGTTTACTCCTGGAACATGAGTAGAAAGACCGAGTACCCTTGTTTTACTTTTGGCTATTCCTAAAATGCAGGAGTACTAAGAGTTAAGGTCATAGCAAAATCTATGTCAATAATTCCCTGCAACATTTTTGCTGCACGGCATTATGCCATGTTATTTAACATTGATTTCTGAGGAAGGCCATGTAATAATGCAAGCACACGCCAATGAGAACATGAATTATTCATGCTTTTAAGAGAGAAATTTCCTTCCATTTTTTATTTGCATGATTTTCTCAACTCATTTTAATTATAACATGACCATATGTATTAAGATTTAAATACGACAATAAGCTGTGTAGTTAAGCTATTTTTGTGAATAAGGAAGAATTTGTGAACATATCACTTATATGACCATATTTTCGTCAACCATTGTTTGTGGAAATCCTGTGAAAAATAGGGAAGGGTATATTTTTTCACCAAGTTTTTTCTCGTAAGCTTTAATTCATATATGGCAGCAGTTTAGAAAACAAGTTTTTCTATACCTTTGTGTTTTTCCTATAGATCAATGCAAAGCTCACATTCTGTTGCTTTAAAGCAGACTCTCTCTATTTCAAGTCCAATGTACTATTTTGAATAATTGAGGAATGCTGGAAATTTACCCTTTCTGGAGGGTCATCCCAGTTTTTTTGCCTTTTTGCAGAACCCTATTTTGCTGGCTATAGAAGTCTGTGCACTTTACACCTGCTAACTAAGTAAGTTAAATTAAGCCTGTTTGTTCTGTGTCATAGCTACCAGAGGGTTGAGCTCAGGTTAATTTAGTGACTTTAAGGATTCCCCCTGATAAAGATTGTGATTATTACTCGAGGATGTACTTACCCTCCTCATCTAATAGCCCTATTCCCTTATAACAGATATTTTAACTGTACCCTTTCTCTGTTGTCAACTTCTCACTACAGTGCAGAACATTTTGAGCAGATACAGAGTGATGTTGGATAATAACATTGTTTATTTAAGGTATTTGTAAATGTCAAATGTTGTTACATAAAGTGTTGTACAATTAAGTTATTGCTATTTTTTTAAGTTTTATATTGCATCATACAGCACAAATGGTCACCTGATGAGAAACAAGTGGGTAGGTGGGAAAGGCACTAAGTAATTGGCTTTCACTCATCATTTTGTGTGCACTTATCGCCCATAATGCCCTTCCCAACTATATTCAAATTGCAAGGAAAAAAGACTAATTTCATTGGTAATCAATACTGTGCTAGGAGGACTGTGAAAAAGTCCCTAGTAGTTTAGAACAAACTGAATGCTTGGAATCAGGTAGCTTTCTGGCTTACCCATGTAGTGTAATTGTGCATTTCTTTGTGTGCTGCCAATGCTGCCAAAACTACATACCTGGTTCAGTCAAGTCTTAGGGCCTTATTACGAGTCTGGCAGTCCATGGACCACCAGACTCATGGGGGCGCAGCAGTGGCGGCCTTCCTACCCCCCTATTAAGATCCCTGGCGGTGGTGCGGCGGTCTTGATGCCACAATATGCTTGGCGGAAATGAGTTTCCTCACTGCCACACTTTTCATGGCAGTGCGACCGCCCTTGATGCAGCTAGTAAATGATTGTTAGATGTTTTTTTCTTAACATTTAGGGATGTAAACATATAAGGAAGCAGTTATCATGTGTATTGAGGGACGTGACCCTCAGTTGATAAGTTGTTTTATGCTTTTCATTGACGACTTGGCAATGAAATCAATGAATGACAGATGTTAAATTTAAAGTTTTTCATTTTTTAATCAAGTCTGCATTAGTCTTATGACTAATTTTGTTTTTGCTTCTTTATGTTTAGGTCCAAGACAAACACAGTTTGTTTTACTTTTGTATTTTAGTTTAGAATTTTTTGTATCCACTTAATTATTTGTATATTGAAGTGTTTTTAAGTAAGAAAAGCAATAAAGTATTTCATAATATCAGCCCCCCATGAAATATTTTCTGCCCATATTAGCCCCTTGCAAAAAAAACTGTGTGACATTCCACACCGCAAAAACTGTGAAATTTCCCAAATTTTGTGTAAATAAATGTTGCAATTTTCATATTTTCATGACTTTAAAAATCTTGCAAGGGCTTAATTCAAATTGCGTCATATTGCTGAACTAAACACTGATCAGTAGTCACTAATGGTGTTATAATCAATTTCAAGATTGCATCTGCCATTAAGCTAATAGAGGTGCATTGTTGCTGCTTTCTTTGCCATTTATGCTTTTGATGTTACTTAGTAGATCTGGTTCTAGGATAATGTGCAGGGCCCAAGATTGCAGAAGTGGGGTGATGGGTTTTTTCAACTGAGCGGTAGTACATAGTAGAGAAAATGTGAAAGTGTTGGAAGTCATGAGGCTGGTGGTGTGATTGCTGACTGTGGTGCTGTTGGTGATGCCTTTTGGGATGGCAGTTTAATTGCTCAGTCTCCCCAAGAAATACTTCTACCTATCAGCTATTTTTATTCTTCATGTCTTTCCAAAACCCAGAGAGAAATCTTGATAAAGCATTCAGACAAGTAGTCAAGAGATTTGAATGTAAGAAAGATTTTCAAGGGAAAGAATATCCAGGAAAAAATCTAAGGCTACATTTTGGGTATTCAAATGTCTTCAAAAGTGAAATTCTCAAGATAAAAGAGAACTCCAACCTCTTCTTGAACGCTTTCACTAAATCCCACACACAACAGACAGCCATTTTCAAGTGAGAGGAAAAATAATGCTGCCCATGAGATGAAAGTCCTGCCTCTTTAAAGTCAAAAAGTATGGTTATTCATTGGGGGTGCATGGAAAAAAATCCTATTAAGGAGCATGATTTCCTTTCTCCTTTGATATACATCATGGTGTGTTTCTGTTACTAGCCCAAATTTGTCCTCGTTGGTAGAAATTAGAGATTTCTTTTTATGCATGGCATGACACGTCAAAAAAAGCTGATGCCAACTTTTAGCAAAGGAATGACAAGGCCTAAGTGTACAGTAAAACAAAAAAGAAGTGAGGTGAAGGGCTAAAGCCGAAAATTAACTGTAATCGCTCTTCGGTGAAAGGATTTTTAAAACATTTGGAGATAATAAAGGGTAGATTTCTTGACCTGAAAACAAACTCTAGAGTCCGCCCATGATACAAACACTAGAGTCCCCATGATGTGAAAGGACTCAAATATATCTGAAGTCATTCTGGACATTCTGCCCCACTTACAAGGGATTATATTATGAGTTTCTGCCTCTAGTTAGGATCCCATTCAGGAGAACCAGAAGCTCTGCTTTTGAGGTAAATTTATAAGACCTTATCTACAAACACAGCTTTGTGGCTGTAAATGTCTCTATTTACACCTAAGCGCAATCCAGAAAAGGATACCCGCCATTTGTAAATAGTTTTACCTCATCGTAATTCTCTGCAAGAAGTCAATAGAGTTGCGCATTGGCAAATCCAACACTAGGGATAGGCACTGGGAGGAACAAGGTGTGGACGTCCTTGTTTGTTTGTGAACACCCACAAACTTGCAAGTGGCCATTCAAAAAGTCCTATCGGGCAATTTTACACACTGGAATCTGTTTTACTTCAGCAAATGGCTGGATTACCCCCCCCCCCGAGAGAGAGAGAGAGAGAGAGAAGGAATGGGAATGGATCACCCCCAAACTTGGTGGGATGTAGGGAAAGTGGGTTCGTCATGGGGAATAAGATTCCCTTGGGGAAAAAAGAGAAAATAGGAAAAGATCTGTAGTTGCATATTAGACTGTTTTTCAACAGTGTGTAGTTTACAATTAGGCAAGACATAAAAAGGCAAGACATAAAAAAATGCCACATGGCTTTCTTAGTAGAATGTCTGGAGAGCTGTGCCTGGCAGTGCAATGTGTAAAAGCACATTTAAAATGAGGTGATAATATTCACATAAAGTTTTACACTTTCTACAATCTCTTGAGGTTGTAGAACATCACCTTACTTGTTGTTTTCCTATTTTACTGTTGGAAAGGTGTTAAAATCCCAAGGAAGTGACGAGTATTCCTTTGTTTTGGCAGTGCTGGAATGAGTTTGAGAAAAAAAAGTTTTCACATTCTGCTCAAAATCAAATAAGTGGCTGGTTTGGTTTTGATGAGCTTCTGCTGTCACAGAGTAATCAGTCTATGTAACGCAGTCAGAAGCACCGGAGAAAAATTCAAGTGCAAACGATACCACATCACTCGCAATTTTGTTACTAATCAAAATGTGTTTTCTTTAAAGGAGAGTATGATTATCATGCAGATCCTTTTGATTTTGTGTTTGGGGATTTGAAACTCAACCACTTTTAAAAGTGTACTGTTACGGACAAATGTGCTCTCTCGTGTACATATGGTAGGCTATATCACAAATCTAACCTTTGCAGAAAAACTTTGCCCATGACAATGTATATTAAAACACTTTGTAAACTTTAAACCATACTCATAATGAGCAACAAGCAACACTCAATCAAAAAGTATCATAAAAATAAGAACTGACTCTGCTTGTCACGTGCCACAGGATCTCATAGGTGCAGGATTCAGAACAGCTGTAGAGGAGAGCGATCGATTGCAATTGGGGCTTGGCCATACAGCCGCATCGGCAAATCACATGGGTTCTGGGCACTGGTTTGAAGGCATCGTTTACGGCAGTCTGGGTCATATATATAGTCTCAATGAGACCCCAAAATAGTCAGTACCTCTATCACATTAGAATGAATATCCAGGCATGGTAGAATGTTCATCAAAAAAATCAAATCAGTCAGCATGATTTACATAGTGGGAGCCGACAAATACAGATATGGACATAAAGAGACAGGTGCATGAAAGAGACAATCAGATGCATTTTGAAAAACAAAAAACGATGAATAATGATAAACATGTTCTTAACGGATGACTGGGGCTGCCTGGAAAATATTAAGTGACATAAATAGATCTAAACCAGGAATATACTTGATAAGATATTGAATGATGCAGACAAGATGAACAGAGGTAAACAAACCATTAAATAACACATACTGGCAAATTCAAGCAGAATGACGATGGCTTTTCAAAAGCTTGTGTTTGAAATGCTGGCGGCCACTAGTGAGCAATAAAGTATTCCAAAATGATTCAAAGATTGCCGCCAATCCATATACATGCGCAGATAGCCATCTTTGAATATTTTTAAAATAATTTAGCATCATGTATTGCTCCTAAGTGGTCGAACTTGGATAGTGCATAGGTCATCTTGGAAAGCTAAAGAAATATAAAGTATTGAAAAATATTGAAAGATGGCCCTCATGCATACACACATATGGGTAGCTATTCTGGAATGAAAAACATTCAAAGATAGCTGTCTGTGAGTGCACATGCAAGCGCACGCACGGACAACCAACTTGAAATGTGTTTTGTCAGATTATTATTTATTTATCAATGGTGGTAATGAGTATGCTGGAATGGTAAAATAATAATAGGGAATGCACTGAATGCCATACACATCAAGATGAGTGAGCGGCCAGGTGCTCATGAGCCCTTGCAAAACAACTAAAAAAAGGTCACTTGCAAAGTCAATAGGTCTGGGCTTTTTTCAGGTGAAAATGTTCTTGGTATAATTAGGCCTGGGAGTAATTGTAATTATGCTAGAGTACTCAGAGTAATTTTGGTAATTATGCATTACACTTTGATGTGGAATTAGCAATAATAATGCAATTACACCTGCTTGCATAATTAGGAGAAATTTATATGAAAACATCCTACAGTGAGAGCACATTTAGTGAGTGTGAGTGGCTGTTTGTGTTGCTGTTTATGTTCTGTTGCATTTAGCGCTATTTTCTTATCGCAAAATTCATCCTCACTTCCATTTTGGAGGCAAGGCTTCATTTTGAGGTAAGAAACTATCGATAAATGCTGAGAGTAAGTTGGGGAGAAAATCCTACCTCAAATGCACATTTAGCAAGCAGAAGCAACTGCTCACGCTATTATTCAAATTATGTTCCATTTAGCTCTATTTCGTAGCAAAACATGCATCCTTGCATCCATTTTGATCAGAAGTGTACATTTTCGCACTAAGAAAATAGCACTAACTGCAGAATTGCTCTTCTTGTGTAATTATGTATAATCTTGTGGACCTCTTAGGTAATTGTGCCGGACTGCGCTACACAGAATTACACGAGTTATGCCGACCCCTAGATAGAATGTCTGTATATTGTATTATATGCGTGGATGCACAAGCAGACAACACGCCACACCAACATACAAAATGTATAGAAGCACATTGGCAGCACACAGACACCCATGCTGACACAGGTGTATTCTATAAATAGTGTTACTCAGATCTTACAGTCTAACACCATAATCTACCATATATCTCCTAGACAAACAGACTAAGCTGCAATGACTTCAGACAGCAAAACTGTCCCTCCTAGGATCATCTAACATTTTTATAGGCTGTTGTCACACTGCAAAGTTATTCTGATCTGTCAGGTGTCAGTTCATGCACAGCAGATATACATCCCATGTGCTGCAAACCTCTCTGCTGTAGGCTTCATACCAACAAAGCCAACCATTCAGCAGCACAGAACACAAAGACATGACCAAGAATGAGTGAAGATGTAAGCATATGGGTGGCTAAGTCTTGGTGTTGAATGACAAATTATTATGTACATGGCTATACATGTACCTCTGTGGTGTGGTGAATGAGTGGGCAATATGTAACTGATGTTGAAAGTGAGGTCTGTTGTAAGAGTGGTGGTGAGTGAGTGGTGTTAAAAATTGGGTTTGACATGTTGGGTGCTGATCAGAATATGAGGGTGATTGGTGTTGCTGAGAAATGTGTTTAAAGTAGCTGAGTAATGTAATTTGCTGAGTTAGTATATGAGGGGCTGTGGCTGAATAGGTGGTGGGTCAAGTATGAAGTTATGTTGCATGTTTCATCAGTTGATGCAGTAGGCGAGGGCTGGTCAATGTAAGCCTATGATGTTGAATGGTGTAACTGGTTGATGGTGAGTTTATCATGTAATTGACTCAGTGTTCTGACTAAGAGGGTGGTATGAGCAAACCAATGTTCAAGTAGTGGTATGTTTAGGTGTGAGGTTAAGTGGCAGTGAGCGATGGATAATTTAAGTGGATGTGGTGAGTGCTGTTTGGTGAAGGGTGTACTTGACTGATCTGGAAAAGAGTAGTGATGATTGGTTGTGGGTGAGTGGTTAGAGAAAGTGATTTTAAGTGTTAAAGCAATCTTTAGCCCAAACCTAAAATGATTGTCTATGTGTGAGAAAAGATGTACTGAAGATGAGTGAGCAGATCTTGAATAGCAAATATTTCATGCTCATGTACCATTTTAGACCATCTGTATGGATACCTAAGAGAGGGAGATGGTAAAGTACTATAGGTGCGCAGGCATCCTCTGTTAGTGCGCCTGCACAACCACAGTCCTTTGCAAATTCAGCATCATATTTCTGGGGAGCACCATGAAAGGCATCTCTGCCATTTCAATCCAACAAAGAAACTGTAAAAAACAACTCCTTTCATGTGTTTGTAGAGAAAAACAACATAGTTGCGTTCTATAAAGTTCTTTATTTAGTGTGTACAAGCCTAATGTTTTTCATCAAGATAATAGGCAGAGGGCGTGCTAGCGTGCAACTTAAGGGTATATAGCACAAATTGTGGCTTAAAGCAGGTTAAACTTCATAAAAAATGATTAGTAAAGTCAATATCATTTTTTAGGTAGACTACATGTAGCAGAACACGTCACTGTTTAAATATTTAAGATCCAGAAAAGCAACCCAAAAACATTACAATGACAACCCCAATTGCCATTGCCATTCCACAGAACCTGCTCTCAATTTTAGACAAACATCAAATTTTGAAAGAGAAAGGCAGTCAGTAAATGACATCCCATAACAGTGCTGGAGTGGGGATTCCTGTATCTCAGTCTTTGAGTTTACTCATTAAATAACCTAGCTATTGGTCATATGGGCCTTTGTTCTTAGACAAGGGCAATTGAGAAGGAGCAATCAATTACATCAAACACCACAAACTGTGAATTCCAGGAGATGGTGTGAGTTAATGGGATTTATTAACAAATTAATTCAAAATTAATTTATTTATTCAGTAAGAATTAACATTTAGTCATTATCATTAAAATTCAAATAATCCATTAGTCGGCATTTCAAAACAAGATCAAATACCACATTAGTTAGGATTACAAATAAAATAAAGAAAATACAGCAAGTGTGTTCCATAAGGGAAATCACAAATTTAGATTAATCAAGTTTAGGCATAAGAATGGAAATTTCTTCAATAACCAAAGAAAGGTGCTTTGAAGAGTTCTGATGAGAGAATGAAAATGCATAGGCATGAAGCCTTAGCACTTAAGAAACAGAGATTAGCAAAAGATGAAAAGTATTCTCAGCAGTAAATCAGCAGGTGTACCCATTCCCTAAGTGAGAGACGGAAAGGGCTCAGATGGGTTTCTACTGAAAGAATCTCTACTCTACTGTAGGAAAACACACTAATGTAAATCTGCAAAACATAATTACAACAATTGATACATTCCCCGTACCCAACGTCCAATTAATTCTCAGCAAACTCTGGGAGCAGGTAAAGTCCCTAGTTTCTCACGTCTTCATAACACACTAGAAAATCATGTAGTTAAAGCGATGCACCATTCACATCTTGCGGTTCAGACAGTTCTTCCCACGAGTTGCGTTTCCTGCCATCTCCTCCCCTCCCGTTGAGAACCTCTCTATCAGTTCTCTAATAAAGAATAAATGCCTATCCACTAGCTATTAGAAGGCTTCTGGAAAGTTACAGCACCAGTAGTGGAAGAGAAAAGCATCATGTGCAAGACAACAGTTTAATGCAAAACACACCTTTTAACCCTAAAGTGTAAAATCAATGCTAATATAGCATCAGTGGTCAGGTTAACTTAAGTCAGTATATTATGATACTTCATGGTATGCTTGTAACCCCTAAGTATGATTACTTACTACAAAATTGCATTTTATATATTTGTGTTATTCAGCATAAAAATTTGTCCTTTCCAATTTAATGCGTTTCATTTGCAAAATGAGGAAATTCACTCAAACAGCAGCAAATGTGGAGACAGAAAATACTCATCTTTACTCCATTTGTTTTTTCTAAGAAACACATTGTTGGTGGGTGTAGCCAAGATGGTGGTTAAGTAACAGTGTTTTCATACAGCTGTATAACCTTGACAACCCCCCAGCCAACAACCTACATTTTAAATACCCAACTTGACAGTGAGTTTGAGCTGCACCATGTTTGAGTGGTCTGTAGCACTGTGTGTGATGCTTTGAAAGTGCTGAGTGGCACTGATGAGTGGTTTGATTAAAGGGCTAAGTAACAGTGCCCCAATAAAACAATTAGCCACTTGGGCTGGGTGAGTGACATTGTGCTGAGTGAGACTCTTATCACTAGAATGTGTCACTGCTACAGTGGCCATGTCATGAGTGGCATTGTTATGATTGACAGTTGGGAGTGCAGTGTTTCTAAATGCAGATGAAAGTACTTCTCCCAATGCAAACATGAAAGGCTAAGAGTCAACACAGGGCACTGACATAAAGGAAAAGCTTATACAAAACAGTATGTACCTGATGTTTTCAGCAGTCATTTCAGAAAAGACAATAATATTTAATAAAGAACATGTGACCTTTTATGCCACATTGCACATCTGAAAAAAGATTTACCCAATTAAACCTCTGAGATTAGGACATATACATACAATAAAAAATGATACAGCTGAGGGTTTATTTATGTATATATAATCTATAATTCATTGCAGATATCAATGTGGAAGTGATTGAAACATCTCAGATTACTATGTAATCATGAAGGACACTTCATGGCTTGACAGTTGCATCAGGAGATCGGAGTTTGAAGAGTTGTGCCAGACATGCAAATGGTAACTATGTTGGATTTTGGTCGAATGTGAGATTGATGCCGAACATTAAAAATTGACCTATGCCAGGTTTTATTGTCTCTCTCCTGTTTGGTTTCAAGAATATTCGTGTTTGAGGTTTGATTACTGGGAAGGTAGCAGCAGTACTTTTTTGTGTCTTTGAGTTCTACCTTGCCCCGAGGACTAGACAATATCTAGACACCCCTCTATTTACTGATTGTACATATTGCCAAAATTAGCAGTGAAGCGAGAAAGTCTTTGTGTTAACAAAAAAGTCCTGATGATCGTCCTACCAACTTGTTAATGGGACCAACATGTCGACTCTTCTATTAATGATTGGGCTTGAGTACTAGATTTATATTGAGCATCTTCACTGTGACAGGAGGCACACGTGGTCTGATGATGATTTTTATTATGTGTATTAGTTGTATATAAATGGTATCAGTTATTTCTTCTTTGTGTGTATCTTTTCGTTTACTTGCTTTTCTGAAACGTTTGAATTTTATCTATGAAACATTTTGAAAATCCAGAAATAGGTTGTTTCACAGACATTGCCCCTTAGTATCCTTCATGATTAGAAACTAAACTTATGTGTTTCAGTCTCTTCTGCATTGATATCTCAAATGAAGATTAAATTACATATACATAAATGAACCCACATGTTATTATTTTTTGTTTTTACTTTTTGTGCTACAAGCATTCTACAAATAGAATCAAAATGTTTTTCTATTTGCACAGAAGGCAACATTTACAAATTTCTACTAAAAACATATAAGGAGACATACTATATTTTTATAAGATGTATGCTTGTGTTTTGGTCTAAAAAGTACATTATTCGCTCATCATGACAACAAAAACCACATGCAATACATGCACATGGTAAAACATTGCTAGAAGAAGAGCCACCACCATACAATAGCATCGAGAAACAATTATAGTAAATGTAGCGCCTTATAAATAGCCATTTAATAATTATGTGCACTTTTATAAACCGCAGTAGACCGAGAGAGACCATACACAATATGTGGACCTTAAAACAATGATAGCTTGACCTAGCTCCCATGCAATCTGTACATGCATTACTAGACAAAGACAAGCTACATGCAATGTGCATGAAGAACAACAAGGGGTATAAAAGAACAGATAGATAACATGAAATTAAGTCACAGGCCATGCTAACAAACCCAAAACTGCAAAGACTCATCGTCTTGTTCCATTAATAGGACATTAAACATGTATAATATAAAAGGGAAGGCGGACAGATGTATATTTTCACTGCATGTGTTTATTCTGTGTTTCACTCGTTTTTGTATGTATGTAATATATGCTAAGGACCAGCAAAGGCAGCAGAGCTGTGAGGCACAATATCGCTGTAAATATTGTTTAAACATTTTACAAAAAATGTTTGCGCCTTGAAACAGAGCATACATTGGCAAGTTCAAACTTAGACACATATTTAGACTCTTCGAGTCTCACCTTTGAAGACCACTGTATATCTTAAGTTTTAGGTTCTTGGTGGGGGTGCAAAAAAGTACACGGGGAGCATTATATTGCCCTGAAGTGAAGGTTCCAATGTGCGCAGAATGGCCGCTGGACTTCGCCAAGGACAACTGCAAGGCAGCACGAGACCTTAGGAAGGTGACCGCCGTGATCTCAACAAAAGCCAGTATTTGATACCTGTGATCTCAGGTGGGGTATGTGCTGTACGCTCAGGCGAGCAGCTCCTCAAGTACTTGTTGCCCCGCCCACACTTTAAAGAAACAAAAACAAAACAAACAGTGCATCACATGATGGAAACCCAGTTTGCTCCTGCAACCTCTGAAGAGCTAACTAGATGTTACAGTAGTCAGCAAGTTTGCCCAGTGACTGCAAAGGCCGGTTCAGGACTGCTGCAAGCTGTAGCATGATGCGAAGTCTTGCATTCCCTGACATTGTAGCACACTATCAAACTAGTTATGTGGGGATGACCACATTGTACATATACAAAATGCAGTCACCCAGAGAGAAGGGAGCCAGTGACTGAAGTCGGCTGACCCATTGTCCTGTGGTGTAAACTGAGGTGGGTGGAAGCAAACTGGTCATTCGGAAAGGCTCCGAATGGGATTCGGTTGTGCAAAGTCCGATTCGGAACCCTTGTTTCCGAATCAATCGTATACATTTCCCAGCGACCGATTACAGTGCCCGGAAACCGTTCGAGCAGTCCGAATCGGTTCTGAAAGGCATTCGGACAGCCCGAGGCTTTCAGAGCTGATTCGTACAGCTCTATGGACACAGTTACCGGACAAGCGATTACGATGACCGATTCGGACAGCCTTTCTGATTCGGTCTGCCCGACATGAAACAGCTGTCGGAATCTGTCTTTGGGCCCCACTTCACCCGGAGGCATACGTATGGGGCCCATGGGGGTACCCAAGGGACCCCTCTTCCCCACCATGCACAATGTAGCAGGCAGCATTGAAGTCAATGCGAGTCCGACCGAACGATGTTGGGAAGCATTGCAATCGGTCGTCCAGACTCGCAGGGCCTGATTCGTTCAGAAACGAGTCTGAGACCGATTCGTTCGGAACAGTTTCCTAATAACATTGTAATCGGGCCCTTAGCGGACCAGTGGATGAACATCACTGACCAAAATCCTCTATTTCTATGTATATATTCTATTATTTTTATGAACAAAAATTTGTCTGGTGAGACATTGAAAGCTGTCTCAATGGCCAGACATAAAAATGAACCCCACAAAAGAAGAAGATTATTTGACCAGACAAGCAGTTGATTAAGGTACAGTAACGGAAATAAGCGTATAGAAAAATAGAAACAAAGATCCATAGAGAAAAATAAACAGATTGATAGCCAAGTAGACAATTAAAGACAAGGACAGAGAAAGGAAGACATAAAACTGATAGATCTCGATATTTTCCATGAATACTTTCCGAATATTTTCTGCGTCTTAAAGTTTTTTTTTTACATTTAAGAAGTTGGCAAAATCGAAATTATTAAACACAGGTGAACAAAAGGTAGGCATTTCAACACGAAACTAAGCCAAGAACGAGGATGATGACTCTGATTACAATTCAGATCATAAACTCCAAATATATCAATATTTTAATGAGATGTTTTAAGACTAGGCCCGGTTGCAACAGTATTGATGGTAAATCACTCACTATCCTCCAATAAAATCCCAACATCTGAAAATGTACTTATAGCAACTTAGACAGCTCTTAAAATCTGACAACATTTCTAAATATTGCGTGTCATAAAAATACCTGCCAGTGGCCTAGAATCTCGCGATATCTGTCAAGCATGATCGTCAGCCATTCTGTCTTTTTAAGTCCACGTTTGATCCTGGAAGACGCAGGATAACATCTTTGAGAGGTGATGTGAACAGCCTCACTATCACTGAAGGCTGAACTGTTGCACCTATAAAAACTCCTGGCATGACCCTTATGGTGTAATAGGCTAATGCAGATTCAGCCAATGTGAACACCTGCCTATTACAATCAGATCCATTATGGCAGTCTGACCTCCAGAGGATGAGAGCTTTATTATCCGGCGCAGAAGCATGGTAAGTAGTGCGGGTACCAACAGAGCAAGTGCATCATCACTGCGTCACCTGTCACAACCGTCTCTTAAATGTGCACCCTTTCTGCGCTATTCATAAAATGAGTGTAGACAGAAAGGGAGGAGATTAATGTCTGTGCTGCTAACGAAGAGCGATGTACTGACACAATAAATGTTAATATTAAAACCCAGCTGGGAGGAATGAAGATGTGGAATTAAATCGTTTTTTTTCACCAAGCACATGCAAACAGCTATATACACGTGTGGAGCTTGAATATCCTGGCAGTAAATGATATTCTAAGCATTTACATATTTGTGCATTTGGTTGAATACGATTTGAATTAATGTCATGGCTAACTTGCTGATTTATATGTAAAGAGTGTCTTTTTCCGGGTATGAAATTCGAAACTCTTTGTTAAGAGCAGATCGTTTATGTCTGTGTGATATTTGAATAATGAAGTGAAGGTGGTCACATTTGATTCATATATTAGATGTGGTAGCAGCGTGTAGTAACAATAATTCATTTTAAAAACACAATTTTCCCATTAACATCTTTCTAACATATATATTATATCCATATGATGGACAAAACACATGCATGATCGTTTGGTATTGATAATATTGGGCACCCCACTAACACTGAATTCACAGTGCTCGAGTTAGTCATATTGTTATTGTTGGACACTTTACTTGCTGAAAACCGCGCCACGTGATCCCTATTGCGATTTCTCTGTTAAATTATGATATGCTGTTACTGCACATATCGGAATTGCGAGTGCTGCGTTCAGTACGGCAACACCAACACTTTTGCAAGGTAAACTTCAGCAGGTCAAACCTTAAGAAATTTACCAGATGAAAAATGGCTGCTAAATTCTGAAACCTGCAGGATTTGGTGAGAAAAGCAGCAATTCCACAAGCAATTCCCCTTTTTTTGGGGGGGATACTTGGAATGTGAGTTATTAAACTGACCTGGTAAATACCTCACTGTGGTGTCATCATCATCATCAAATAAGCTTTATTCAGTTAACAGACAAACCATAATAGCAAGCATGCATATAAAAACTAGTTAAAACGGGTTCATCCCTGTAACAGACTGTGTTAGAAAGCACAGATACAATTTCATGTCAAAATCAAACAAACAAACCCCTAAATTCAATTTCATAGCCCCCTAACAATTCAATAGGATTCTTAAAATTGAAGGAAAATTAATCATGAGTCTGACATTTAATTGAATAAAATGATTTAAAAAAATTGAATCCAACCCTCCATCAGACAGTGCATGCAATTGATAGGTTTTACTGACGAAAATAGGCCAAGCGTTGAAGAAAACCTATTTCCCCACTTTATTTCCTAGCTTTAACCAAGGCACAAATATATCTGTACATTTGTAGTGCACACTTGGTCAGTTTGAAGCAGTTACAAATCCATAAGAGCTTTTTTACAGTGCCTGATATTAAGAGTCCTTAAAAGAGGAATTAAAATCCAAGTTTTCTGCTCTTGATACAACCCACAAAAAAAACAACATATGTAGTTGAGATTGAGGTGTAATAGAATCACATGAGCATAATGCCAAGTCTTTTGCAGTACACAGGTTGGAAGGGTGGGCCACCAAAAAGTGGGCTAAGCCAAACCTAAACCCTAACAGAAAGTATCTGTGATGTCGAGGAACCTTTGAGAGATACGGCTCAATGTTAGGGGATTACATAAGGGAAAATATGATGCCCCATTCCAGCCGCGGCCAGTGCAGGTAAGAGCGGTGGGGCGGGGGGAGTCGACAGACAATGCCGAGGTAAAATACAATTTACAAAAATTGAAAACCACTTACTTTGTGCTCATCGAATTGGTGATGCAGCGAGCACAAAGTAAGTGGTTTTCTACTTTTTAAAATTTTATTTCACCTCTGCGTCGTCTGTCGAGTCCCCCCACCCCGCCCCCCCAGCCCTACGCTCTTACCTGCACCAGCCGCAGCTGCCCCTTTCCTTTCTTAGTTCAACTTTCCTCCTCTCTTCAACTATCTGGTTTAAATGTTCTCTTTTTACCAATGGTTTGATCAGGGAATTAATACACTCTGGGTTGGTAAATAGCTCAGATCTATCAATTGCGAGTAGTATGTTTTTTATCATGCATAAGCCACTTTTTCATGTGTACCCCTGACAAATTTAGGCAGTTGAAGATCAACGACTGCGTCAGTTCTGCTTCAGGCCTGGCCCAAACTAAAAGCCAAAGCAAAGTTGGGGCCTTCCATACTATATCTCCCAGATACTGCAGTCCTACTTCTTTGTGGGCTATGATGGAAGGGACACTACCAGCAAGAGACAGCAGTCACTGGTCTGTAATGGCGAGCAGTCAGTGTACCCCCAGACACCAGCGCCATAGGTAGTGATAGATATAGATCTAGCTTTATAAATAGTGATGGCAGCCTCTAGGGGCATAGAACCTAACCTAGAGGCAAATTTAATTTGTATAAGGATTGTGTGACCCTAACAGTTTTCAGTTGGACCCAAGGGCTGTTACTATCTGAAGGCAGCCACAAATAAGAAAATGTGGAAACAGATTTAAGGGGAGTATCATCAATATGAAAGGGAGTTAGTCTGCTTCTCTGGTGGCTGCATACCATGGCATAGGATTTGGCTTTATTGGTGGAGAGGCCTAGATCATTCATAAAATGCACAAAGCTGTCTAAAAGATTCTGGAGACCTCTCCCTGTTTGTGCCATGAGTACACAGTCCTCCGCATACATGAGAACAGGCAGGTGTTGCATCACTATCCCCTGGGTCAGCTGCGGCTTCCATCAGGCAATTCTTCAAGCCAATAATGTAGAAGCTGAAGAGGAAGGGGGCAAAGACACAACCTTGCCTGGCACCCTTTCTGATATTAATTCATGGAGTGCATTCCCCATTAAGCCCATACCTTATCGTTCCTTCTACATCAGCATGCAATTGTCAGAGAAAGTGGACAATTTTGGTGTTAGCACCGCTCTTTAGCAGCATAGCCCACAACTTGCCCCTCACAACATTGTCAAATGCTGTACTTTGGTCCATGAACGCTAAGAAGAGGCAAACCTCCTTGATGGTCACATACTTATCAACCAACAAGTGCAGATTGCAAAATTGGGCTGACGATCCTAGACCCAGTCTGAAACCATATTGGACAGGTGTTACAATATAATTATAATTTGCTCAGCCTTGCAATTGGTCAAAAAAGACTCTACCCAAGATCTTAGCTGTGACGTCGATCAACAATATAGAGTGATAGCAGTGGGAATCACTTCTGCCTCCATTATGTGATTCAGGACAATGGTAGCCCTTGACCACGAGTTGGGAGTGGAGCAGCACTGATCACGCTCCTTAGCATGTTCACCAAGATACATGCCCAGAAAGACAGGTTGTCTTTAAAAAGATTGTCTGGGACCCCATCTGGTCCCATAGCTTTATTTGATGGACATCTTTGGATTGCTGAAATTACGCCTCCCAATGTGATGAGTAAATCATCTGTATTTGTCGGACCAGCCAGGAGTGTAGCAGAGCTATGTTTGGGGGGTACCAATTCTTTGCAATCATATAGCTTGGTAAAATAGTGAACGCAGACATGGTCAGGGATTAAAAACCTCTATTCCAGAATTAGGATTTGTTGCAAAGAAAGAGGCATTGACAACCTTCCGGAACTGCATTGCATCCTTCTTTGCGGAAGTGCTGGCCAGCTGCTTCCATGCCTCCCCTCTAATAAACTCTTTCCTTCACTTAATACCTTCTTTATAGAGTGTCCTACACTTTCTTACCTCTGCTGGGACCTTTGGTGAGCCCTTCAGAGCATGCAAGAGGCTACAATGAGCATGTGAGCAGGCTTTATCAAACCATTTAGCAGTTCTCTGTGGGTGATGGCTCCCAGATGTCGCTAATTGCTATTTGTCTGACTCACAAATCTCAGAGAAGGCGCCCAAAATTGTCCCTGGCTCAGGATTATCACTAAGGCAGAGTTCAAACTGATCCTTGTGGTTCCCCACAAGTTGTGTTAGAAAGTCCTCAGGGTCAATGTCCCTCCATTTCCTTTGCACACCCCTGTTTCTAGTGTATTTGAGTGGGCAATCCATCCTGTCCATGGGTGTCCTAGAAAAGACTGCGTTAAGACTCAGGACCAGTGGAATATGATCACTTAGTACACTATCACAGATCTGGAAATCAGAAACATTGGTGTCATATTTACTGGGTATGGTGAAGGCATAGGCCCTCTCTGGGGCTCTTAAAGTCAGGGCTGTAGATGCAGGATTGACATACTTAGGAAAAGCCAGAAACGGGGTGACACCTCATGTGACTATTGAGCAAATGTACTAAGGTCACAAGCAAAAAATAGACACGCTATTTCACACACTTAAGTGGCTCTAAGAATAAGTACTATGTGAATGGGTAGGAAAATATTTCAAGCTACGGAGATGTAGCATGGTAATCTTTAGATGTCACATGTAAAACCCAAAGGATTTTGTTGTACTAGATAATGATACTGCCAACTTGTGAAGGCCCATATCATCTCCACAAAAAGCAGCATCACATATAAAAGTTGAAGCAACCAATGTGAAGCCTTACTCTTACTGGCACATGAACTCATCATCTCACAGCAACAAGATTCTGCATCTCAGGCTCTCCTGTACGGCATTCAATGCTTAACAAATAGGTTACACTTGACATTCACATCACTTCTTGTGGGATAGCTCTGAGTGTCTCTAGGCGTATAAATTCGTACTGAAAGAGTGTGCTAAAGTTCAAATCCTATGCTAGACTTCACACACAGCCCACACCTACGCACCCGGGAGAGAGGCTGTGAATTGTGCAGGGCAGCCTTGCTAATGTGCCTGCATAGGGTGTGACTGCAGCAGCAGGCCATTTTTCCGAGATATGGCTCTGCGCTGTATTTCCCCCTTGCTCAGCACAGCACAGTAAAATTGGTTGCTGTTCTGCGTGAAAAATTAGTAATTCGGGACCTTAGTTATTTCTTTATGGTTAAAGCTCTAATGTTTTTGCATTTCAACGTGTATGTCGCTCCTTGTTGGACCTGAATTTACCCTGTAGCCATTCGTGCTTTGAGCATCCGAGAACACAATGGCTGATAGCTGTGCCTTTCACAGAGCTTAGCTATAATTAATCGTATGTCGGAATGTCAGGTTCTTTGTCTTAACCTTGACTACACTTGTTTGTTGTTCTAATTAATCACACCATTCACTTCAGTAAAATTGAAATAGAAACTTCAATTGAGATATTCTAGCCCCTTTAGAATCTCTAAGGTGACACAGAAGAGCAAATTCAGAACCCAGGACAAATGAGCTTGGTCGCCGAGAAACTTTCCGACAAGAAATGAATGGAAGCTCTGCGGCCCTTCAGGCAGGCCTGAGCCACGATCAAAAAGGAACAATAGATTTACTTGGCTTCTTCGTCTTCCCTCCACTGGTTCTTTCAATAATGCCTAACTGTGGTGGATAACAAACAATTCCAATGAAAAGTAAATCCAGACTAAAGGTCAGGCAAACAGGATTTTGCAGGCAGCAAAGGGAAAATTCAGTTTGTTGCAGGTTGGTTGTATTCATGCTGAAAAAAGCCATAAACAGTAAAACAAGTCAACTATCCTGCACTCAGAAGAATCATTAATGCCAACACTCTCAGATTATTGGGACACCTTTTATTAATTTTCCCCATTCCATGGCATTCTTCCTTTTCATAAACCCAATTTCACCCTGTCCATATTGTACCCTGAACAGTGCTTACTTGTGGATGAATTAAAATTTGACTCTTGCAGAATTCCCGATTGGGGTTAAAAACTTCAATTGCAAACAATCATTCACCAAATATGGACCTGGTCCCCTCTGTAGGGTCACCCCAGACGTTTGCCTTTCTCTGCCTTCCTTTGTTGAACCCATTTTTGTTGGCTTTTAGGACTCTGTGCACTTTTTCCCTGCTAACCAGCGGTAAAGTTCTTGTGTTTTCCCTTTTAGAATATGGTAAATATGGCTTACACCTGATTGGTACATTTAATATACGTGTAAGTCCCAAATCTAGTAGATGGTACTACATGTACCAAGGGCCTGTAAATTAAATGTTAATTGTGGGCTGTAGCACACATTTTGCCACTCACTAAATAAAGTAGGCTTGTAAAACATGTCTCACGCCTGCCGCTGCAGCCTGTAGTGCAGTTTTAAAATGTCATTTTGACCTGGAAAAATAAATCCTTTGCCAGGCCTAAGCCTTCCTTTTTAATACTTATAAGTCACCCGTATGTTAGGCCCTAAAGTGTTATAGAGCAGGGTGTGTGGTATTTAGGAGGTAGAATATGTGTGTTTAAGTTTTACGTCTTTAAAGTGAAAAGCTCCTAAAGTCATTTTTCACTGTTATAAGATGTCGCTCTCCCATAGAGTAACACTAGTTTAGATTACTACACTTTATACATGCTAACTTCAGTTTGGGACCGGATAGAGGTATGCTGTTTACACTCAAATGAGTTGTAATTTAAAATCCTCTTTAATGGTAAATTCGGATATTAAGTTACTATTCTGAAAATGCCACTTTTAAAAAGTTATTATTTCTCTGCTTAAACCAGCTGTGCCAGCCTGCCAGTGCCCTGGATCACATGGCTGTGAATGGCTCTGCTGCTGTGGGTTGTGCATTACTTCCAGACAGTGAGACAAAGGAGGCCTAGGTGTGGAGGGAAAGTCTTACTGACAGAATGGCTGGAGAGGAGCTGTGCCCTCATCTGATTATACTTCTAAGGGCCCTGCCTGCAGCACACAGAAAGGAACCTGATACGAGGCCTGCCCTTGCCTTTGTCACCATAGACAGTTTGGAGCTAAACCCAGGGAAAGGAGAAGAACCGACTAAAACATTTTGGGGGGTAGGTCAGGTAATACCCCAACACAAAAGCTGGCACCAGGTATAAAAGTGGGACCCTCAGAACTGCTCATCAGAAAACTCCTGGATCTGTGGAAAATTCAGAAGGACTGCCTTGCCTACTGCAGAAGGCAGACTGGACCTGCTTGCCTTGAACCCAGGCTAACCAGAGTGACTCCAAGGGTCAGCTGGTTGACCATTTCTGTGAGCTACTGGGACACAGCAAGCTTCCAGAGGCCTCCCTGCAAATGTCCAGATGACCAGCCCGAACTGGACCTGCCTGAGCCCTGCTACAGGCCTCTGCTCAAGTTAGTCCTGACCTCCAAGAGGGGCCCCCAGGTCCTGGACCCTTGGCTGGCATCAGTAAGAATTCCTCCTGAAGAAAAGGTGAATTTACAGAACTTTTAGGCTAAGTGCAAAGTGACATCTTCGTGTCTGCGACAACCAACAACAGAAAGCTTCAGTTTTTGTTATAAGGCACCATCTCCTGTTCTAATTTTGCTTGAAAAACAGATGTTCCTTAATAATAAACCACTAGAAGTTGCACCCCAAAAAATGGCCACAGTTTTTTGCTATAGATGAATTTTTTCCTTTAGTCACAAATTTTTGGTTTCTTTTTCATAAAAACAGCCAAGGATTACAGCCAATGCATTTTGTTCAGACAATGCTGAACTTCATCAGGGCTTTCTATCATTTGTATTCTTTGTACATGCCTTCAAAAAAGGTCCTTTTAATTGATTGATATTTCGGTATTTTGCAGCAAAATGGTCATTTACGCAGGCTGGGGTCTGAATGTTCCCCAACTCAGACACCTGAATCTCTCTCTAATCGCAGTACTGGTCGAAAACCTCTCTATCCGATATCCAAGCTGCACCAATGCCTTTTCACCACAATATATATGATGTTATTTCAAGGCACAGCAAGTCTTGCCATCTGTGGGAGGGACATACTGGATGCAATGCCGAATTATTTGGACCTCAGATGGCAAAAGTTTGCTTTGGCAGAATCAGACGAAGTAAAGAACTTCAACAGCTTCTGGAAAAGTGTAGCAAGCCATCTTGCATGCTGTCCTGTTCATCAAGGACTTGAGTGATTTTAATCTCACACAAATCTTGATTTGCATAATGAAATTGACACATTTATCAACAGAATCAGAACATGGGAGGTATAGATGCATGACTGGAAGTACAGAGCTTAAATATTTCTGTGGGCTGCTATTTAGAATGATATGTAGAAATGGCGTAAGGAGGAAATGAGTTGTAAATAATTCCTGTGCCACATTACTTATTGTTCCTTCTGAGGGATACCAGGCCCTACGATCCTTTCTGAGGGATTTCTCACACATTTGCCATTTCTTTAAAAAGGTATCTATGTTGTTCTCCTGAGCCATGCCTACATAAAACTTCTTATGCACAATTTGTGATAAGTCCCAGAGTAGCTCTTTAATAATTATGCATTGGGAGAAGATTCTCTCACAGTAGATGTATCTAATGCTGCTATTGGTGTTAGATAACAAAGTAAGAGCCTTGGTCTTCCAATACAATGGTCAGGGGAAGAAAAGTGCAACATATCTTCTACTCAAGCACCTATCTCTGCAGGGATTTTAACATCCCTTGAGCCAAAAAAGAACCGGAGGACCAAGCTTTTCAGGAACTAATCACAATAACTATAGCCTTTGACTTTTACCACAGTTATATTCATAGTGTGTGGTATCTTCAACTGAAAGCCTCAATAATGTATTCTGTGCATCAGGGAAAAGTGATTCAATTACAAGGAATACAGGGGCTATTTAGAGTTTGGCAGACAGAGTACTCCACCACAAACATGGTTGACTACCTTGACTGGTAAACTGATGGTTCAATAACTCTATTTAGAGTCAGGAGGCTGTCATGTTTCCACTGTTGAAGCACCTGTTGGCTTCTCAAGCAAAAGAGTTGACCAACAGCCGTACAAACATCAAACAGGCAGTTTAAGTACCTCAAATCATCTGCCCCAATTAGGGCAGATTTTCTGACATCCTGTTTTTTTCAGTTTGTGACCAGTATGAAAAGGCTTGGTGGTCTTGAACAGACAAAAAAATATTAAATAGCCCACACACGCTTGGGAAAAATGACCCAGTGTGTCATGGCTATTGACTTTGGGAGTTGTTTATGAAAAATAGAAAGGTCTGTTGAGGTGCCCCAGGAAACATGGTGGTTGTGCAGAAAATTTGGAGTGCCTTCAGAGGAGCTGACGGAACAGAGATCTCCGACATGCAGGTGGAGATCTCCAAATATAGCAGTTCTGCAGGCCGCACAACAAATACTAATAATTCATATAGTTTGTAAACGCAGTTACTGCCCCCCACTGAATCAGTTTTAATAATGACATAAAATGGCAACTTTGTGAAATTTAAATAGAAAAAAGGGTGACAATTTTGCCATTTAAATAGCATACCAAATCATACAGCACGTTTTGTCCCAATCACTGCTTTACTGCACACTAGATGAATAATTTCTCACTGTTTTAAGGAAAATGGATCTGGTGTTTCAGGCTAACCAAAGAAGCCGTACCAGTGACCTTCAGCTACATGTCTGTGAGGTCAAGATGGTGTGAAATCGCACTTAATTTCATTAGCATTATTAGATTAGCCAGTTCAGTAAAAACTTTAATTATTACATTTCAATAACATAAAAGCACATGAATAAGAACCATCATGATAAAATACATTAAAACCTTAAAATAGCATTACAATTTTGAAGGTATTCCATATATCTTTCATCCTACATAACCAAAGTATCTTTTGTCGCTAGTTGTTTGACAGTAGACTATTAAATGTACAATCAATTCCAAAGGAAAAAGGCCAGTGGAACAAGGAGGACTCCTCTTACACTAATCCGTATTACTGTTAATTAATAAAATATATAGTTAAACAAACAATCTATCCCAAACTCCCACCTTTCCTAATTTTTATAATCTGCTAAATGTATAGACGTCACAGCAGACCAGTGAATTACTCAATTATTCCTGAAATAATAAAGCTGGTCTGCGTTATCTTACATTGTCTTACATTGAACACTTTAAAAAGGGGGAGGATACATTTCCTTCTAGGCACGTCATAAAAGGGACAAAAAAATACAATGTGCAGGTTTGTTTGGGCAGAAATGCTATCACAGGGACACAGAGAAAGACCGGATAAGGAGGGGCAGTTGGCAGGATAACCCACCAGCAATGGCAATATATTAATCCTAAATCTGGTCAGGATGAAGCGGTGCTGGGCATTCTTTACGCAAGGTGAGATAACATTGCAGATCCTCCAGGGTAGACATTGAGTTATAAGTAATAACTGAAGACTTAGATCCCTCAGTCTCCCATCTGGAGCTTTGGGCCTTAATCAGGGCAAGAGGTTTCAAATGCCCCATAGTGATAGTTCTGCAAACGTCTGTGTTGATGAGGAGATCCAGTAAACCGATCTCCTCATAGCATGATTTTACATATCCCAACCATGGGATCTCTAAAGCTCGATCTAAAGCCATAACATCCCTAAGTATGAATTTGTTCAGACCCGTATCGTCACCTGACCATATGGAATGCCAGAGTAAAATCGGGACCATCATAGTCCTATCTGACACGTATTGAGCCCCCAATTTGGAGTGATAAATAAAGTTAGAGAAGCTGGAAGGGACTGCTAAAAGATTTTTCATAAATGCATTTTCTGCTCTTTGAATGCTCTGAATGTTAATCATTCCCCATATGCCTGCACCATAGGATGCCACCACCATGCATTTGCTCTCATAAATTGTGAGAAGTTCCCTTATTGGCTTGGCACCCTTTTTTCCATGAAGGAATGAACCCCATTGATGGACTTCTCCATCTGGGCACACATGCTCGATACCATGGGTATCCATGAGTAATTATAATAATTAGACAGGACCCCAGATAGGAGAAGGAAGGAGCTTTACTCAATTTAGACCCTTCAACATAAAAGCAAGGTTTTTTCTTGGGTCTGGCCCCACAGGACATGATGTATGTGTTGGTGCCGTTAACTTTCAGATCCAGCCCCGACATAAATAAAATGTAATCATCAATGAGAACTTACAGCCCTTTCCCTGTTCTGGCAGTCAACAGCACATCTTCAGCATAAAGTAAAATGGGCAGAGGATGCGATCCAATGTATGCTGTGTCTCTCGCCCGTGTTTTTTAACCTGATTCCACCCGGTTAATATAAAAGAAAATAAAAACGGGCTAAAATGCACTCTTGCCTCACCCCCTGTTAATTTTAAAACTGTCCTTACATTCACCATCTCTGCCAAAAAGTGGGCATTAGAGTCACTATAAAGCTGCCAAATAAAAGATTATGCCATTATGCCACACCACGAAATTGAGACTTCATTTGGGTAATAATCCTATTGTGTGTTTACAGGAAGAGTGCAAACGGTTGTTGTTCACATCGTGTGGATGCATGGACATACTTTGGTTGAAATAAAATAGTGCACAATGCTGCAGCAGTCATTTTGCATAACAACAGATCATTTTTCATAATTATTTTGGCATTTCACTTAATTTTCACAAAGAGTGTATGTGTCTTTTGCCTAGGCCTAATAAAAGCCAGGACTAATGAAAAGAATTATTAATATGGCTGAGCTATGTATCAAACTGGAAGCAGGAAGTAGTTCAGGCAAAGCTTTGGCCTATTGCCATGAACAAAGCAAAGCAATGTTTTCTTTGCATCAACTGCCTTAAATGTTGAACACCATGCCCATTTTGTAACAAGCAATATCAATAGGCACACATTTTCCAGTTAGGGTTTGCCCTTTAGAAATCCCTCAGTCCCTACTGTCCTATACACCAATACAATACTTGAGCAATATTTGGCACAGCTGGACACGGAAAGAAAAGTAATGTTTCCTAGAATATCACTGTTCATGTAACAAATATAAGTAATAAGGTTCTTTGAAGTAGCTACAATGTGAGATGTCAAATACTATACAACCAAAGAAATAAAAAAAATAAAAAAAATGTCAAACGAAATACAGAAATCTGTAAAAACTCCCTTGTCCTTACTAGTTAGTCATTGGTATCTGAGGCTTGGGTCCTTCACAAGTACATCATTCTCATTTAGTTAACCATTCAGCCTAACTCTATGAAGAGATTCTGTACTATGGAAAGTATTTTATTTCTGTCCATCTTTTCAATCAACTACTCTCTATAGCAAGAATTTTCACATGGCCAAATGATGAGTATGAACTAGAATGTATGCATTAGCAAATGACATAACAACATAACATGACTTTAATCATTTGAGCCCAGACTCATACTAAGAGTGTATGGAAACTTGCTGAATTCATTGATCTTTGCTGCATTAGGTCCTCCACAATACTAACAATCTTTGGCAAACCCAATAAGCCTGACTTATAACTTAAAGTGCATGAATGTTTCCATCTATTCAATCACTCATCCATCTGTTAGAATGCTAACTCCTCGTTTAGCTCTCAATCACTCATCCTTGTACTCAAGTATCGAGTCATCCTCCCTTTGACTCATTTTGAAGGGTGATCCAGATTTTTGACTTTTACTAAAACAATTATACAAAGATATACACATTAAACAAAAAAATACAAAAGGGCTGCACACACCATACAGTCAGCAAATCGCTTACATGTGAAGTTCATGGCACAAATAGCCCTTTTCTTGTTTAAGACTTGATTTGTATTATGGACCTTATAGTCATGTAACATATAATTGCTATTTCCTGACTTCATTATACACAGTGATTTGGCTCAGTAGCCCATGCTAGTGCGTTATAGTCATTGTACTGCAACAAATATATATAGTGTAATTCTTGAAACATATTTTGAGCTTTTTGGAGCTTCTCAAAGAAATGCAACACAACTGGGCTGAAAACAGTTAAACATTCAATTTTTCACAAACTAATGTGAGTAACTGTTCAATATTTGCCTCTCTACAAGGGATAATTTTACCTCGATGTGCAGCCACTTTTAGCCTCTACAAAGCCACAATGGGAAATAGGAAATGCGCACACCTTCACGACAAACACTGTCCTGTGTGTCTGAGTCTTGTATACCAGGGTCTGGAAAAAAACATTAAAACAATGTCCTAGGGGAATCTATTCTCATTATAGACTACAGGCCTAATGGTTGTATGTCACTACCTGGGCCCTCTTTACTAGTGACCCGGTTTTGGGCCGATTAAAATCTGACTCCTCTGGTCAGAATTTATTGGGTCCAATAAATAACTCCCAATTAAGATTTTGTAGCTGGTCAAGAGGAATAACATGCATATTTTGGTTCTTAATGCATAACAATCCACATGACCTGACCGATGTTTTTTTACCAGAGAAATTCAGCATGGTTGACCTGTTGAAATGTATCAGGGAAAACTGTGGGAGTTTAGTGTTAGCCATCAAACTCCTTACTGTGATATCTGCGGTAACAGGAGTTACTCACATATCATAATTAACAGAGCCATGCATAATGATGGACACTGAATATGACATTGAAACACTACTGCACAGAAGCCTAAATTACACCTACTGAGAATCCCACTACATTGACAGAGCTAAGTGCAAGACTAGGTATGTTAACCTTATGCCTAGTCCTAAACCCTAAAATGTAACAATAAGAATCCCTAAATAAAACCTTAGACTAAGTCTAAATTTACTCTAATCCTAATCCTAAACCTATCCCTAAATCTTACCCTAAACTAAAATCTAAGCCTACCCCATAAACAAAACATATTTCAAACCCTTACACCTAAACCTCATACTATCCCTAAACCTAAAATGTACCTTGTTTAACCTAATCTGAAACCTAAACCAAACTCTAACTGCACTCTTTTTTTCCTAAACCTAACTATGCCCTTCATTTTAACTTGTACACTTACCTTTGCACTTTCCTCATTCGAAGTAGTGATGTTCTTAATTCTTAGTAGGGGTAATATTGATGTAGCAGCTTCAATGTAAAGATCCATCAATGTTATGGATTCAATGTTATGGATCCTCTGTAGCGAGGGTTCACCTGCCCATCATTTTTGGAATTTTCCATCCACAAGACAAGGCTTGAGCTTTAGGTATTCTTTTGATTGCATACATTTTGAATGTAAATAGTAAATGCCCATGGATATATCACGGTGTCTCATTGAGATTGACTTATGGAATACTGTTCTGTCTCTTGCCACCATAAAAAGGTGTTACATACCATTGCACTTGGTAGAACTAATAGAGACCAAATCCATGTTCTAAGTAGTGATAATTAGCTTGCTTCTTTTTTTAAGTAAGCAAGTTTATTGTACAGGTAGTTAAAACATTACAAATAAAAACTGAAAACATGGAATTAAAACCATGTAAAAAAGGTTTTCCAGCTATGTGCTTTTTGTGCCGTATACAATGCGCCAAAGATATCCAATTTGAAAAGGAAGAGTTATCGCGTAATAAGTGCTTAGTTCATTGCTATTGCCATGCTCACAGGAGACTTATGTCGCGGGTCTTTTTAAGTTAAAGTGCTTGGTGCATAAGCAGATAGCAAGGTCTTATGACAATCCAACTGGTGCAGCTTATTAATACTAGGTCGTACGCATAAAGAAGGTTTGAAAGGACCATGTTTTCCAGTTTTGGGGCATGCGACTTGCACTCATTCAGCCTCATTGACAAGTCAGCCATTAAGAGATTGAACAGGGTGAGAACAAGGACACACCCCAGTTTTAGCGCTTTGGTGTTGGGAAATCGCTTAGAGAGGTGCTTCCCAGCTTGACTTTTACCCAGGAGCCCATGTGCAGCAGGACTAGCTGCATTAGAAGGGCTGAAGTAATATTCCAGTTGTTCAACTTCTGCCATACTTTTGCTCAGTGAACATTGTCAAAGGTTGAGTGATAATCGATGATGAATAAGTATAGTGATTGTTTGGCTTCTTTTGCAGCATCTATCAGCAAGGATAGGGCCATAATGTTAGTGATTGTTCCCATATGCTTGCAGAAGCTATTTTGGTTTAAAGGTATGGTGAAGTTGCTTGCGGCCCAGGATGTTAATTACTCCATTCCTGCATAGTATTTGAAATCATTATCGATCAGGGTGACCAGGCTATAGTTTTTTGCACTGCTCTTTTTGCCACGCTTGTAGATAGGGGAAATTATAGATCCCTTCCAGGATGCCAGGATCGATTCTTCCATCTGTATCTGTTTAAAGGCTGGATCTAGGATCTCAGACAAGACTTGCTTGAACACTGTAGGTGGGATCCCATTGGGGCCCGGGGCGCCTTCTCGCCTCCATTTTGCTATCTGTCTCTTGATTTGATGAGCAGTGATGCCAAGGGCTTTCCCCCCAGTGGATTGTAGAGACTTGTGGTTTAGGATTGCTATGCCGGCTTTATTATTGGTGGTGTTATATATAGGATTTAGGACTGCTTCTTTTGCTGATTTTGTGCAGATTGCTCCGTATGTCTCCCACTGCTCGGGGCAGTTGAGCTTCCTCTGGAAGATGAGAGTTTATTTCTAAATGGGATGTAGTGAGTTTATTGTTCACCAGAACTGCGCACTATCATTGCTCTTTGTGTCGTAAAGCAACTTTGCCCACAGTTACTCATTTTCCTGCCTCTTTATGGTCCAATTTACCTTTTTTAAGGTGGCTTTGTGACATCTCAATTCACACTGCAGAGTGAAATCGTGTGGTCTCCAGTGAAGTTTTCTTAAAGTTTTGTTTATGGCACGCTTAAGCCTTATAGTTTGGAGTTAAGGTTAGGGTTTGCTGGGTGTCTCCCGGCCTGGGGGGCACGTCAAGTAGTTATGTTGGTGGCAAAAGTATCGCTGAAGTCCTTGGTGAAGGTCTCCCATGCAGCTAAGGGGTTCCCCGGTGTAGTTCGCCTCTCATGTAGTAAGCTTTTGACTGATTCTAGGAGTTTATCCACAGAAAAGGGGTGCACTTGACCCGCCTGTTAGTAGTAAATACTGAGTTGATTATTTCAGTTGGAGGGCAGAGAGGTGTAGCTAAACCAATAAGGGTGACTTCTTGTGGAAGATGGTCGCTCAAATCTGATACGCCCAGGTGGAAAGAGGAAATTTTGTGGGACATGGGGAGAGTGACAAACATGCAGTCAAGAACTCTGCTGGTAGATGTTGCGTGGAACGTTGCTGCTGGTGGATTGTCTTCCTGGAACCATCCTTTCAGGGCCTGGAAGCTGAGGTTCTCCAGTTCCCTCAGAAGTTGAGTGCCTAGCCTGGATTGTTTGCCTGATTTGCTTATCCCCTGTTCTGGGATATTCCATTCCTCTAACTGGTCAAGTTTCAGGTTTTCATCCACTGTTAAACCCGGAAGGTGGAGATTGAAGTCCTCAGTTAATATAAATTTGCCTGTTTGTTCCTCTTCAACGAGCCTCAGTAGTTCACTAGTCAGTTGCTTTGCGCACATGGTCCTAGACCTGGGATGCAGATAGACGTTTACTATCACTACTGTCCGTTTTTCGTTATTGCTCCTGAGTTTCGTTATTACTGCTTGCATTTCACTTGGGGCTGTAAAGTTCACCTTCAACTCTTTGGTAGGGCGTGTGGTTGCTATCGATGTATATATCGCCAGGCTTCCCATTTGATGGCTGTATCTGACTCCTTTAAGTGCGGGAACATTATGGTTTGTGAACCCCTGCACGTGTAGCGGTTGTTCAAGCCAGGTTTCTTGCAGAAGTACTTTATCAAAAGATTGGAAATAGAGCAGAAGCTGAGGATTTAATGCTTTACTTGCCAGGCCATTGCTTTTTCAGGAGCATAAGCGTATTGGTCTTTGCCCAGCTAGGGTGGGCCTGATACATTGGATTTTTTGTCATTGGGTGTTGCTGATGCGTTTATTGTTGCTTCTTCCCTTTGTTTGTTTCTGCTGGTTTGGTGGTTAAATTTGGCCGTTTTGGCGGGAGAAGTACTTCTTGCGCCCTTGATCCTGAATAGATAGTTTTGTGGGCCTGCGGAGTCCACCTAGGTTGATTTCCAATTAGCAAGGGTGTGGGATAGCCAGGTTTGTAGTGGAGTAACAGCCTTATCCCCTAGTGCTGGAATGTAGGCTGTTTATCCAAGACCATCACTGCTATCTCAGTTGTTGGCCATGTGGCTTTAGTTGCCTCATTTTCCTGCTGGTTGTCAGTATGGACAAATTCGACAGACACAAGGTCATGAGCACAGGTTTTCCAGTCCTTTGATCATTCCTAAAAGGTGAGGTATGTTTCTCCTATTTAGAATGTCTCCTCTCCTCCTGGATTTACATTCTGGCAGGAATATTATAGTGTCAGTGTCCGGTTGTTCCCTAGCTGGTTCACCGTTGGACTGCAGAGTAACACATTGGTGTTCTTGTAATTGAAGGGGTTTCAGTGGAGTTAGGTTCTTGGCTGGAGTTAGTGTCCAACTGTCCACTGGCTAGGGCATGACTGAGCTACAGATCCACGCACGTCATTATGGGATTAGGTTCTTTGGTTATACCAGTTATGATGACCTTGTGCTTCGTGGCTGGAAGTGTTGCTGCTGTCAACAGGTTTTCTCTGTGGGGTGGAGTTATTTTTCCTTTTGTTATTGGGTGCACATCCTGGTAAAGTTGGTCCGATAGTGTGATTTCTTTGCATGGCAGTGATGCCTGCCCAGCCTCTGGGCTTGGTGTAGGTCCCGAGAGGGTTTCTGGGCTCTGGTTTGGCACATTTTGGCTCGGGGTAATTGCCCCGCTGATATATTTGTTGTAGCCCACGCCGATTTTTCTGAAGTCTACTTCTGACATTGTTGGGGGAGTCCCTTCTGTCATGGTTGCTGGCTTATCGTGCGGGGGTCTAGTGATGCGGACTGAGGGCTCTGCTTGAAGTCTATTGCCCTCCGAATGGTAGTTTCCATCCGGAAATAACCGGCAATGTCATTCTTTCTGTTTCTACCTTTCCTTCTTCGTTTTCTGTGAGCTTGAGCGTTTTTCAGCTCAGATTTGCAGTTTGCCTGCTGAGTTGGTGGAAGGGAGGAAGGCAGGTGTTGCGCTGGATTTAGGAGTGCAGGGGAGTCATTTGAGTGTTGGATCGTGCTTGCCCTATCATCCTCATCCTGAATTGCTACTTGGGATAGTTCGGCCCGATTGCCCCCAGCTGTGAGGTCGAAGGGTCGAGCTGGGCATAATTTCTCGGTCTGGTGTTTTGTTTCAAGTCCGTTATTAGATCTCCCAACATAATAGGGAGAGTAGATGATTTTTCCAAAATTGGGGCGCAGTTGCAGTCTGCTTGCACTACTTGTGAATCGGACTGCACTCGTTTGATCAGACCATTCAATTCTGCGAGCTTCTCATCAATTCCGGAAACGTATACTGCTAGAAAGTTGAGAACTGATAGGTGTATGTCCATTTTGTCTGACTGGTATTGCAGAGCAGTCACAGAGAGCTGCACAGTGTTGAGGAGAGATGTCCAGATAGAGTCTGTTTGTTTTTCCTTCTCATTGCTGGTTTTGTTTTTATGGCAGCATGACTGGCTCCAGGGGAGATGTTTTGTGTGTAGGAAGCTACTAGCTCCTCCCACTCCTGGGTTGCAAGGTATGAGATATCGCAGTCTGTGCTTGAGGTTTCGTCCTTGGTTTGATGTGTAGGAGTTTTCTGAATGGTACTTGCCTTAATTGATTCTGTGCATGCTGCGGTATAAGCAGGACGCATGGTAACTGTGGGTAGAGTCCGGCTTCTATTTGGACCATGACAGACTCTGACTGGCCTGTCCCTGATGATGATGTTGAGTAGCCATGTGCAACTGGCCTGGGTAAGTCTAATTCAAGAGGTGTTCTGTCTGACTCACCTGAGTCTCTTGAGATGAGGCTAGGGGATTGAGCCCGGTGATGTTTGGGTGTCTTTCCCCGAAGCAATTCAGGACACAAAGAGGTGTCTGCCTTGATAGGATCTGCCCCACTTGCTCTTTTCACTTTTTCCAGGCTATAAGTATCAGTGTCCACCAACCCGCTTTTGCCATCTGGGGTTGTAGCATTCAATCTCATAGATTTAAATTTCTCTGTCAGGGCAGTAACAGTAGGCGGGTACGCCTCCGGGCAGTGAACAATGGCCTCCTGTTGTAGGGGGGCAGGAGGACCCTTAATCTCCTCATTACTAGAATAAATGGCAGTTCTAGGGTCCTTTAGGAATGCAAATTTTGTGTAGATTTTTGGTTGGTGGGTGCAGGGCCCTGTCTTTGAGGTCGCCCCATTAACGCTTATGAGGACTTCCCTGCTTTGATCCTTAGGCCCCATTGCCAGATTATCTGGTGGCTCAGCAATTGTGGGGCTGGTGTTGTAACATTTCTTGCTCTTTTTGTATGAGAGGGTTGGCCCTCTCACTTTGCCAGATCTCATAGTGCAGAATCTAGTTATGATAGCGCTGGTGGTGCTATTTTAGGTCTTGGTATGGGTCCCGTGGCTGGTGGAGATGCGATTCGTGAGGGGGGCATGGTGGGGGAGTGGCCAAGGGCGGGGGGTACACCTGCACCTGGGCAGGCCACCTCTGCCCGCTGAAGCCTGTGACTCTCTGGCATGGCACCTAACGTGCTGCACTCTCGCCCTCTTCTCCTCTTTTAGCCCCAAGGCAAGCACCTTCAGGCTGGTAACTGCCTTACCTCCTTCTCCTCCTATGAGTTGTATGGGTTGATGCACAGGCTCCGGGCAGGCACAGGATGCAGGCACTAGACTCAGGTTGCCTGCTGATGCAGCCTGTCGGGGGCTGTTTGTGGATTTTTTCCTCCTTCCAGTAATGTGCCCCTTGAAATTAATGGCTTTTGTGGACTTGTGGCCTTGTGCAAGTGCTCAGTGCTGTGTCTCGCTCAGGCAGGGCCAGCTGCCAGTGTGCTGCGAGGGTAAGATGGGCCAGCTGGGGCAGCAGCGTCAGTCAAAGGGGATGACAGGCTCCCTGTGGCTGCAGGCAAGGCCCCGCTACCTCCTGCCAGCCTCGTAGCACACCCGTACCCAGCACAGCCCTGCATTGGTCCAGGGTCGATGGCTCCTGTGCCCCTACAATACCTGTAGCCCTCTTTCCTCCGTTCCACAGCTCGGGCTGATGCCGAAAAAGCTGCCGCTACTGCCGAGGTATCGGAGCTGGCTGCTCAGGTGTGATTCATTGTCCTCCAGTGGGGGCGGTGCAGGAGGTCAGGAGCTGTCCATGAAAACCAAGCTGGGTCCAAGTCACTGGAACTCAGTGCAATGGGGCGATGGGCTCGATCGGCCCGGTGGGCTCAACCCTTGTGGCTCAGGGCTGAGCAAACTGTCAAACCACTGGAGCTCTGGAGCAGCTGCTGTGGCTCCAGTGTGTTGCGCTGCACTCATCGCTTCCAAACTCCACACAGCAGGAACAGGAAACCAAAGCTGATTCTGTTTTTAAAACCTGGATTTAGATTTGTGGTGGGAACCAAAACCCTTACTTTTATCTCTACTTTGTGTGTGAGACTGTTTCTCTGAAATTGTCATCTGCAGTGGTGTCAGTGTGGAGGTTCGTTCATTTGATGAACCACATATGGCTTGATGTGATAAAATGATGTTTTTCAGGTGGCAACTTTAGCTTCTGTAGAACTTGATATAAAATTACCCATGATGCGGTATCTGAGAATGTCATAAAATCCATGTATCACCACTCACATGTGAAGATGCTGCTGACAAGTAACAGCATTGGTCTGCCCTGGTTTCACTTTTTATCCACATCTCTTTTAAAATAATATAGAGCAGATCTACTTTTCAATGTTAATTCAACTGTTTATTGTAATTCCATTCAATGTGTTGTTTTTTACTGTAGAAGCTCATCGGATTCTTTATTGACTGCTTGGGATTGGATACATGCTTTAGTGTCTGAATACTTACGCGGCAGTGAGCTTGATATATGTGTTTGGAAGTCTGGAGAAAGTAACTATTTATCAGTGTCAATGACTGAATGGTTTGTTTCTAAGTAAATAAAGTATGTATAAATGTATGTAAAATAGAGTAGATATGTGTTGTGCTTATATCTTTGTCGCTTGGAATAGGGAGATATGAATAATGCGTTAACATTTATGTGTGTGTGTGTGAGGGAGAGTGAGCTAGGACTGTATGTTGTTCATTAATATTAGAAAAAAAGTATGCTCTCTCAGCAATGTGCATGCATACAAGGGTGTCAAAGATGACAAATATCGTATTAGGCAGAAGTAATTAAGCCTGCTATTAGATGTGTAATTACTGAGTTTATACACAGAGACATTTTAAGACATGAGCAAAGTGAGCAATTGCCCAGGGCCCCCACATTCCAAGATGCCCCCTGGGAAAGTGAACTTTCTCATTTTTTTACCTCTGTCTGTTCTATTTCTGTATCTAAATCTCTTTCCCTACTCCTACCTCTGACCCTGTCTCTCTACCTAGTGTCATCTTAAAGATTTTTGTGGTCACAGGCAAGACGTTTCATCTGTTTTTATGTGATCCTGTTAAACTTGAACATTTAGTTTAGTATTGTTTGTCATCTTGTGGGCTTGAAATAGCAGGGGATGGGTAAGAAAATTAAAAGTTGTTCTGTACGAGGCCCCTCAAAATATGTTTTGCCCAGGGCCCCTCGGACCCTTCAAATGACACTATGTACACATTTAGCTTCAGCATACTGTTTGCCTTCGTCTCAATATCAAATATGAGAAAATATTCTTTCCTTACACGCTGAGCCACCTTGGCAGAAGGTTGGTGTATTCTAAAAGTATCATCGCACCATGTAGCTAGGTGTGCTGTCTGATATTCTACTGAGAATGGGTACAATGTGGTAACTTAATTGAGCAACCCTTGAGTTGGATTACTCGAATAATTGTCTCATCCTCCAAGAGCACCACTTGTCTGACAAGGAGGCCTGGCTCAAGGAGGGCTATGTATCAGGAAATTAAAACAGGCTCTAAAAGAAAGAAGAGGGTAACCCCACACTGTACCTATTTAGTAGTTTTTTATACAGGTTGGCAGTGCTCTTTACAGAAAAGGATTCTTAGACATAATATACATTGTAAAGTAGCAGATTGAACAAGCATTGGAAAATGCGAGAGGTCTGGCTTTCTGTAAGAGCACGTGTTCGGTGATAGTCTGGCAACTTTGTGTGTTTAACTTAATCTGTCCTAGATAGAAAATCCCACAATGAAACAAGATCTTGGGATACAACAATATAGAAGATTGGAGTAGGGCCCCATTGGGGAATTGACTGCTTTAGTATAGTTAAGCAGAAGCCTCAAAGAAAAGTGTTGTGGTGGTACAATATTGCATAAAATATACTATTTGTGAAAGGACTACTATTTTCATTGCATCTTTTAGAAAGCCTATGTGCATGCATGTCTTTACATTGTAAACAAAAAGCTATAAATCTAAAAACATTTTCTCATGATAGCAAAGAAAAATAACTTAATGGGCAATTGTGATTCATGAATAGCACTGTGTCTTTATGACAAGCTAAGGCACCCAAACAACAATCAATTCTTTAAAAAAAAAAGCAATAAAACAGCAATTAAAATGTTGTTTCATCAATTAAATCCATTAGATAACACACACTGGTATCAATTACAAGCTGCATGACACATCTACAGTCTAGAAAAAGGGCTACTTGATGCACCATCACTAACTCCTAATGGAGACACAAATGGGACAAGATAACCATTCTCAAAATGTCATAGCCTTGATGAACAGTCCATATATACAATAGCAAAGTAAGATAAACACATGAACTCCAGCAATGCAAGCCAAGAAGAACACATGAATGCCAATGTTGTAAAGCACACCCTGTAAATCAGATGAGGAGACAACTAGTTTAAAGCTGATAGAGAAACGTCCGATTGAGACTCAGGGGGTGCATGTGTAGACCTTATGGTGTGAATCAGAAGATCAGGGTAGCCTAGAAAAGGGACTTATGTGCACTTTCATTGAAGAGGTTGTCTAGTACATTTAGTGTGCGGAGTGATTAGGTTGGGTTTATCATGTTATCTTTTCGCTTGGGTTTGATGAGTTGGTGGCCTGAAATGCTCGCCACAGTCAAAATCACTATCATGTCCAATGGGTGGCAATAGAATGTATTTTGAAACTGGATGGTGTCTATTGAGTGGGAAACCAGCATACATCAAATTCTGCTGCCAGATGAACAATGTAGAATTAAAACCCAGAGACAAGTTCGCTGTTCTCAAATGGATATTCCGGATGAGTACTTGCACCAATTTGTTGTGAAAGATCACTACTTGTATGATTCAATGAGAATCAATCCATTCTATCCGTGTGTAGGAAGCAATGAAAAACAGATGCAACAGCTAAACACGATTCCTCGCATCCCCTAATGAAAAGCCATTAAATCTCCCCTCCCAGCAATATTCGAAGCTGCAGTGCTGTATTAAACAGTCGTTGCTGTTTATAGTAGCTTAAATGTCACGCAGATCCTTTCTCAATTTTGCTAAAATGTCAGATACGTTTTTTGGTTTCATCAGAACCCGTGTAAGTGCTTTGAAATGACAGTCAAGCTGTAAGAGTGATGCAAAAAGACCCCAAAATGACACAATGCACAAAAATGATTTCTTGAAGCTAAACTCAAAGTGATGCTTGCTAATTGAAAATCATACCATATGCTTACCCACAAGAAACACATTATTTGAATGGAATATCTCGGTCTACCAAACCGTTTTCAATCAAGTGCGTTGGGCGGTTATTTCTCTGAAGGGAGTTTTAGACTTTAATTACGTGTTGCATAGGACTGTTCCGCGCTTAATTTATGGACCAATATCATTTGTTGACATGTGGTACTGGTTGTCTCTGCCACTGGGAATATTTGATGCTATACGTTTGACTTGTGATTCAGTTGAAATACCATCTGGGTTTTGGCCCTGGTTTGTGCACACACTTCTGTGTGAGGGGTTTCACGAGCAGAGTATTTGTTGGGAGTAGATTATATGTTCTTCTTAGCTGATTGTGATGTTTTGTGGTTGTATTTGATTGCAAATGTTCAATTTGATATACACTGCCTATTGCAGTGAGGATTGAGGGAGCCTGTTGGCAAAAATCTGAGCACCCATAACACAGCAGAAAAGGAGGACTGGACAAAGGAAGAAAAAAAAATGCCACGGTAGCACAGCTTTGGCAAATGGGAAACCAGGAATAGAGTCAGAGTCTCCTAATCTCACAGGCACCGACTAAACTACTAGAGCACGTGCCCTTGTTTTACAGTTTGCTAGTGGTTGCTGTAGGTTGATGCACTTTGTACTTGTGTCAGTAAAAAGTGCAGTTGGGAGGGGGTTTATGTTTAGATTGTGCGATGTGGCCATAATTCTCTATCGCACTTTACATGTATGTTTGGGGTGGTTTCTTTCACACTGCCTCATTAATTGTGGATGCTCCTGTGTCTCTGGTGGTTTTCATCTGAAAACATGTTTTTGTTATCTGTAGGTTTTGCATTTGTCTAATGCCTTGTGTCTCTTCTGTGAGTGCACATGACCTTTTGTGTTATTACCTGTCCCACACTTCCTTAAAGTCTTTATTTTTAGTGTTGATAGACTTGATATTTGTGGATTTATGCTTATGCCTTTGTAAATGCCTCTGTAGAGATGATTGGATTTGTACATCTGGCTAATGTTCTTAAACTGCAGTGGTCAGTGGCGGTGTAGGTATGACTGTTTCTATGAATGAATTGCTGTTGTGTCCTAGTATTGAATGTTCCTGTGTGGTAGAGCGCCTAATGGGTTTATTTTGTGCGCTTTGCAACGGAGTTGTGCCTGTTCCCGTGTTTGTTTTTAGACACAGCAATCTGTACACAATTTATGGATGATGTATTTGTATCTGTGCAGCTAGATGTTACTACACATGCATATTTGTTAATATTTCCATTCATGAAAATGCCTGTATGCTGGGGGTTACCATTAGTCTACCTTTGGGGATGTACACGTGTCTGGCAGGGCTAGGTTTGGCATGTTTTGGTGGTGGGTGCTGGAGCGTGCACATGTACCGGTGACGGTGTATATTTGTGCATAAACTTCAGGTCAGAACATGCTCGCCTCTATATTATCTAGATTACGTTTGTCAGTTTGTTCCCTTTTCCGCTGTATATATGTGTGCAGGGGAGGAGTTGTGTTCGCTTCATTAGGATTCATCTCCACCGAGGGAGCATACCTTTCTCTCCAATTATTAACCTCTGGAGCCATTGCATTTTTTCACACTCGGGAGGTGTATGTGTTTCTCCAGAAAGTGGAGCGCTCATCTGATGTCATATGCTTTGATCTGGATAAAAGGAATAGCCGTGTGATGTGTGCTCTTTTAGGCTGTAATTTCCATTAATTCCCGGGTAGTCTAGGATTTCTGACCGGCCTGTCTGCTCGCCCTCCTTCTGCGTGTGTGTAAGATGGTCCGGAAGTTACGCATGTTTACACTCGTGTGTAAGGTCTGCTAATGTATTGTTTTCTTTGTAAAATTAAATATGCTTTTGAGATGGTGTCACCGGCACCTGCGAGCGCTGTGACCTGTGTTTTCGAGGCATGTCTCGGGGTGTCATGCGTGTGAGCGCCGTCTGCATGTGTCGAGGGCGAGGCCAGGACACGGGTTGCACCTCTGGGAGCGGCTCAGACTCCGGCACATTCTCGCCATGCTGCCTGCCAGTTGTTTCTGAGTCGTGCTGATGCGTTGTGTGAGAGCAGACACCATCAGCAGACGTGTAGACTGAAAGTAATCTGCAAACTATATCACTGTAATCTAACACACACTGCACAATTGAACGAAAGGCACCCTCAGCGGCCACAAACAGCAGCACTGGTGTAAACTGCGGCACGGACCGGGCACACAGAGCAGCACAGCGAATCTGTAATTATGTGCGTTTAATAAGTGCTCATCGTGCAGTAGCAGGCTCACGCATGACGACTGACTGTCTTTTAATGAAGTGCTTTATTTATAGCAGAAAACGCGCGGCGCTGCAGAACCACAGCTGCTGTCTGCGTGCACACCAATCCCACTGACCAGAACATCAGGCAAAACTGAACGCGCGCCCATGGGGTCCCCCTCCCCTGCTGCCTGTTCCAACTCTGCCCCACATAGATGCCCCAATCCGCAGCCGCTGCCCTGCGTCTGGGTCGCAGCAGAGACCTGCTCAACCATAGGACAAACATTGGAAAGAGCAGCGCCTTACCTTAACGCGGGCTCCAGTCGCGGTAGCTCCTTCCTGTAAATATTCACTCCGTTCCTCCAGTCCGCAGCCGGTACGGTGCTGTAGTCTCCTCAGAAGGTGGCTGCGGGGAGGGAGGGGGCAGTCTCTGGAAGTTTGGTGCTCCGATAGCGGGGGTAGGCTGCGGACTCGGCGAGGCAGGGAGCAAGCGTCTCCTTCTGGTGTCTCCATCTGCGTGATTCATTCAGCCCCATCTCCCTGCCTGTCAATACTGCAGCGAGGTGACGGATGGGTGGTGGGGGGCTGTAAGGGAGGGCTCCGGACGGCTGGGCGCGAGCAGTAAGGAGGGATGGTGGAAAGAGTAGGAGAGAGGGAAGGAAGGTGGGGGGGCGAGAAAGCAGGAGGAGAAGCGTCCTCCACTCGCCACCTTTGAAGGACTGTACTCAACAATTGTTGCTTGGCAATGCACCAGTTCACTGCTTTGTCACACCATACACGTTTGTGGGCAAAGCGAGATGTTGCCTTGATTTGTCATGAGTCTCGCAGGCTAACACCGGCATCTGAATCTTGGGTATGGCACAAGGACACACATGGAATGCAATTATCCACTTCATATGGTATCCTGCGAATCCGTGACTTTGGTTGAATATTCACAGCTCGCTCGCCTCTCCACATCACCCCACCTTTTCTGGACGGGCTTTTGGGATCAGAGAGGAGCGCCCCAGATGTCCCACGTGCAGACGCGTGTGCAGTGCACTGCTCACACGAGGGCTCGTGCTGACACCAGTGATGGTAACACTATAGGCTCCCTTTCGGGCTGGGCTGAAGTAAGCACAGCAGAAAAGATTTCAGAGCTTTTCTGTTTGTCTGGAAAAGAAAAGCTTCGCGAGAGCGAACAGACGAGACGAAAAAAGGCCAGGCATGGTAATAGACTGCCTGATGAAGAATTAGGAACATTTAGCGCGAGCAAGATGACGAGAATACTAAACAGAGCAGACCCGAAGTAGAATGACGAATGAGGTCTCGCTCTCTCCTGCACAGCGGACACACGCATATTTGCAACCAAGGTCCAGAAAGTGGAATCTTTTGGGATGTCTTCAAATTGCTAGATTATGATAGAGTCAAAGGGGCTGCTATCTGTTATGTTGTGCTATGCTTGGCTGCATTGTGTGGTGTTATGTTTTGCTACTTTTTTATGCTTCGCTATCGCTATGCCTTATTACGTTATGCCATGCAATATCATGATGTGTTATGGTATGCTATGCTGTTATTTTGTGCTATACTTTACTTTGTTAAGTTATGCTATTTTACCGCCTAAAGACATGCGAGGTCGATAGGCAAAGTTTCCTATAAAGCTTTGTTTTTCAATTTTCCAGAGGTTTGATATTAGTATCACCGGCCTTAGCATCCGGAACCAAGAAGGCGTCCTTGCCAGCTTTAATCTTCATAAACCCAGGAACCTTAACAAACAAGCATTAGCAAAGTCTACAGGTGTCTGATTGGCTGAGTCGAGGAAGGTGTGTGTGTGATGACAACACAGGAGTGGGTAGAGACAGGACACACAAGTGGGCAGAGCAAGGAAACATGCATCGTGATGGAATGTAGAAAGTAAAATAACAAGCATTGGCAAAGTCTAAAGATGTCCGCTTGGCTGAGTCAAGGAGGGTGTGTGTGTGTGTGTGTGATGACAACACAGGAGTGGGTAGAGACAGGACAAACAAGTGGGCAAAGCAAGGAAACATGCATTGTGATGGAATGTAGAAAGTAAAATAAGAAGCCTTGGCAAAGTCTACAGATATACGCTTGGCTGAGTCGAGGATGGGGGGTGTGTGTGATGAGAACACAGGAGTGGGTAGAGACAGGACAAACAAGTGGACAGAGCAAGGAAACATGCATTGTGATGGAATGTAGAAAGTAAAATAAAAGCGGATCCCATTCAAGTAAGCAGTGAAAGGATAATAACTCATCCAATCAGTAGACTGAGACCAAAATGCTCCTGTGCTGGACAAACACAAGAAGAGGGATGAACGCTATTGAACCTGGAGCACATAAAGGAGATTCAGAACCAAGTCATCCAATCATGAGCACGGTTCTGCCTCAAAGCCCACTCTAGGTATGCTGGCAACAGTAGGCTTGCCTATGGACAGCTAAAACAGCTGTAGCAAAGACCTAAAAAGCATTAGTAGAGCCAATAGGTTTAGCTTGGCTAAGTGGGCGAGGGAGAATGAAGAGCATAGTAGAGGGAGACAGGAAAAGCAGGGAGACAGACCAAGGAAACATGCATTCCGATGGAGTGCAGAAAATAAAGTGATAAGAGCCCCCTCAAGTTAGTAGTAGAAATATACAACTAATCCAATCAAAACCAGATGAGAATAGGAACACTCAAGTGAGAGACAATAAAGCCATCCAATCATGAGCATGGGCTGAACAAAAGGCCGATCCAAGTCTATTGGAAACAATAGGTCAACAACAACGATAGGGGTAGCCAAAACATAAAAAAATGCGTGGGGGATAAGGTTCTTAAAGGGCCCTGGTATTCACACTTTATTTGAGGGATGTGTAACCCTAGGGCATGGATACTAATAACAATTGTTTGTTTTAATGCAGGTTTTGGACTTGGCCCTCTCTCCATGGTCACCACAAACTTTACCTTCACCCTCCTATTTTCTGAACCCATTTTTGCTGACTTTTTAAACTCTGTGCTCTTTACCAGTGCTAAAGTGCTTGTGCTGTCCCCGTAAAACATGGTACAACTGGCTTTCACTCAATTGGCATGTTTAATTTACTGATAAGTCCCTTGTAAAGCTGTACTACATGTACCCAGGGGCTGTAAATTAAATTCTACTAGTATGCATATAGCAATTATTGCACCACCAACTTAAGAGTGTTTGGACAAAATATTGGATTAAAAATATCAGGAGGCAGAAATATTGGAAAATAAATAACGCGATACACAAATATTGTGATGCACAAATATTTACAAGAATTATTTAAATTTATTTTTAATTATGAAAAATATAGAATACTAATTTATTGTACTAATATTTGAGTTGAGGGATGCTAGGTTTTTAGGGGTATAGAATGGGAAGTAAATAAATATTTAATTTATTATTAATTATTTGTTTGTAAAGTATATATTCAATTGAATTTTAAAGAATTAAATTATGGAATATTTATTCAATTTAATTATATTTTAGTTGTGAGCTGTTAGGTTTGTAGGGGACGAGGATGGGAATTAAATTAAGTAATAATTAATTAACAATTACAAAATAATTTTTAATTAACTATTTAATTGATATTACATATGTAAATAATGGAATAATTATTTGTTGAGCTATATTTTAGGTGTGTGCTGATAGGTTTGTAGTGGTATAGGGTGGGAAGTTATTTAATTATTAGTTGAGTAGCAATTCTTAATTTATAAATAAATATTTTAATGGATAGTAATTATGTATATTGATTGATTTTTTTCCAACCCCTTCGCTGCCAGGCCTGTTCCCTCCCCTGTGCCAAGCCCTTTTTTTTGGCTATTTGGAGTAGCTTGCTCTTAGGCCCCCATAACTTTTTGTCCACATAAGACGTCCACGTCAGATGTACGTCCTTTTTTCCAACATACTAAGGATTCTAAAGGTACCCAGGGTTTGTGGATTCCCCTGGAGGGGATTGAGACATTATTATTGTTATTATTATTACTATTGCTATTTAGTTTTTGTATAGTGCATGGCTACCCAACAGGGTTTCTCAGCGCTTCAGGTATGGGTTCCAGTCTGAAGGGCTAAAAAAGCAGGGTCTTTAATTTTTTGAGAAAGTTGAGAAGGGAAGTGCAACATTTCAGGGATTCAGGAAGGGAGTTATGTAGTTTAGGGCCAAGGAAATAGAAGGATTGTCTACCCATTCATGTTAGTTCAACTCTTGGAACTACAAAAATTACAAAATGATTACAAAATGATTTGCATATAGCTGGGTCTGAACTGAGGTGGCGAAGTGAGCTAAAGAATAATGATGGATTCAACCCAGATCTGTGACTGGGGTGAGTGTCTGAAAAGCTTCAGCGCTCCGTCCATCATCTCCTTGTGTTTGCTTTGTTTGCTTTGTTCGCCCTAAGTTGGCAGGGTATGCCCAGACGTGGGTCCCTTGCTCACTTTGCCACTGGATTCAAGCTAGCCTGGCTGATGAAGGGTGTTGCCCAGAAACTGGTTCCAGGATGCTTGTTTCCGGTTCAGGGAAGACCTGGCTTGGCAGTTCAGGCTGGACTGTTCCCATGAGGCACATGGTCAAGACTGATTTGCCTATAGCTGGGTCTGAACTGAGGTGGCGAAGTGAGCTAAAGAATGAGGATGGACTCAACCCAGATCTGTGACTGGGGGTGAGTGTCTGAAAAGTTTCAGCGCTCCGTCCATCATCTCCTTGTGTTTGCTTTGTTCACCCTAACTTGGCAGAGTATGCCCATACGTGGGTCCCTTTCTCACTTTGCCACTGGATTCAAGCTAGCCTGGCTGATGAAGGGTGTTAACCAGAAACTGGTCCCAGCATGCTTGTTTCCGGTTCAGAGAAGACCTGGCTTGGCAGTTCGGGCTGGACTGTTCCCATGAGGCACAGGGTCAAGACTGATTTGCATATAGCTGGGTCTGAACTGAGGTGGCGAAGTGAGCTAAAGAATGATGATGGGTTCAACCCAGATCTGTGACTGGGGGTGAGTGTCTGAAAAGTTTCAGCACTCCGTCCATCATGTCCTTGTGTTTGCTTTGTTTGCTTTGTTCGTCCTAAGTTGGCAGGGTATGCCCAGACGTGGGTCCCTTGCTCACTTTGCCACTGGATTCAAGCTAGCCCGGCTGATGAAGGGTGTTACCCAGAAACTGGTCCCAGGATGCTTGTTTCCGGTTCAGGGAAGACCTGGCTTGGCAGTTCGGGCTGGACTGTTCCCATGAGGCACAGGGTCAAGACTGATTTGCATATAGCTGGGTCTGAACTGAGGTGGCAAAGTGAGCTAAAGAATGATGATGGATTCAACACAGATCTGTGACTGGGGGTGAGTGTCTGAAAAGTTTCAGTGCTCCGTCCATCATGTCCTTGTGTTTGCTTTGTTTACTACAAAAATTAGCCATAATACAGCTAAATTTGGTTTTGTTTTGGGAAATGTGGGAAAAAAATGCTGCAGAAGAAAGTGTCTGTTTTTTTCCTTACAAATGGAATCAATGAAGGGTTTCTGGTGCTAAAATCATCATCTTCCCAGCTTTCAGTGAACAGGTAGACATTAGTTAGAAAACCCAAATGTTCTACACAGTTTTGGCATTTTACTGGTACATAGCATATTTTTCCTATTTTTTGTGCTTCCAACGTCCTTTCAGTTAGTGGTAGAAATGGGTATGAAGCCAATGGTGGATCCTGGATAGCTATATATTTCTGAAAAGCAGACGACATTCATAATTCATTTGTGTAGATCCTTCAAGGTTTTCCTTTAGAAAGTAACAGTTGAAATAAAAAATATTGAAATTGAGTTGAAAAAACAGAAATTTGTGCCTACATTTTCACCTGTAACTTCTTCTAACTATGGCAGATGTTTGAAAGCATTATACCGTTACGTCCACTGGACCCTTCTGGTTGCAGGGATATATAGGACATGTAGGTTCACAAAGAATCTGAGTTAACACGAGCCAATAACTGAGCTGGATCTTGCAATGGTTTTTCATATACAATACATTTGGTAAAATATAAAGAGTGAAAAATAGATATCAAGGAAACCTATGTATTACTGAAATGGGAACACGATTTGGAGTTTAGAAGCAGTGGTTATTTATATATCTCTGAATTTGTGGGTATCCATACTAGCATGTGAATCAGAGGGCATTTTTCAAAATGACTTCTTTTTTTACACACTGTCTTACATTTGGAAGGCAGAAATGCATAGAAAGACAAATGCTAATACCACTTATTCTACTATTCTGCTTTCCCCTAAGTCTCTCGAATAAAAATGGTACCTCACTTGTGTGGGTAGGACTAGTGCCCGCGACAGGAAACGGCCCAAAACGCAGGATGGACACATCACATTTTTCCACTGAAAACTGGCAATGTGCCTAGCTGTGGATTCTGGGCCCTAGCTCAGCCAGCAGCTAGGGAAACCTAGAAAACCTGTACATTTTGAAAACTAGACACCCAGGGGAATCCCGTGTGGGGTGACTTGTATGGCTCTCACCAGAGTCTGTTACCCAGAATCCCATGCAAACCTCAAACTTTGTCAAAAAACACATTTTCCTCACATTTCTGTGAAGGAAAGTTCTGGATCTGCGGAGACTCACAAACTTTAACCTACCCAGCATTCCCCCAAGTCTCACAGTAAAACTGGTACCTCACTTGTGTGGGTATGACTAGTGCCCACGACAGGAAATGGCCCAAAACGCAACGTTGACATGTCACATTTTTGCAGTGGAAACTGATCCTTTTTGCAGTGTGGTTAGCTGTGGATTTTGGGCCCTAGCCCAGTCAGCACCTAGAGAAACCTAGCAAACCTATATATATATATGAAAAGTAAACTCCAAGGGAAATCTAGGATGGGGTGACTTGTCTGGCTCTCACCAGGGTCTGTTATGCAGAATCCCTTTCAAACCTCAAACTTTGTGGATAAACACATTTTCCTCACATTTCTGTGATGGAAAGTTCTGGAATCTGTGAGGGCCACAAACTTTAACCCACCCAGCATTCACCCAAGACTCCCGATAAAAATGGTATCTCTCTTGTGTGGGTAGACCTAGTACCCGCAACAGGAAATGGCTCAAAACTACTTGGACACATCACATTTTTCCACTGGAAACTGACCCTTTTTTGCAATGTGCCTAGCTGTGGATTTTGTGGTAAAGACACAAGCTGGTCCTGACACTCCTTCTTTGAAAAAAACGTGACTCCTAAATTAAATTGAGTTAGTCATTAACTTGTTCAAACATAATAATTTGTTTATGCAATAGAAAGAGAATTATTCAGTACACACTAGAGAGGAAGACACAAAAACTTATTTTGTAGAGAAAAAGATCTCCTTTATATTCTCTTATTTCACGAAATGTCAAAATAGATAGTACATACAAATATCAAAGATATATTAATCAACGATTAGATGTAGTGGGGAATTACTTGCAGTGGGGAAAATATTTTCCCATAGTATTTTAGACCATCTCACTGACTGGGTGGTGGAGGAGAAAATTCTCCCATTTGAACAAGCAGGATTCAGAAAAAGCATTCCACCTTGTGGATAACATCAGTTTGCTGAAATTAATAGAGCAGAAGTATAATATGTATTGTAGGTCAAATGTATGCATGACATTTATAGACTTCTCAACAGCCTTTGATAAGGTAGACCGGCCATTACTTTGGAAAAAAATGCAAAAAATAGGGGTGCCTGCCACCCTATTATCACTAATTATTGCCCTGCACTCGCGAACGCGGTGTCCGGTGCTAATAGGGGGAAATCAGGGCCTATCAGCAGTAATTCCCACAGAAAATGGCCTGAAACAAGGCTGTCTTCTAGCCACGTTACTCTTTTCTCTGTATGTAGCAGATTTACCTGAATGCTTTTCTCCCCTAGAAGGAGACGCACCGAAGATAGGTGGTCGCCCTTCTGCATGTCTCATGTATGCAGATGATATTGCAATTATGAATTTGACTCCCGAAGGGCTGAACAAGAAGTTGGTGTCACTGCAGAAATATACAATGGCACAGTATCTGAAGATAAACGTTTCCAAAAGTAAAGTTCTGATTATGAAATGTAGCAGGAGCAGAAAATTCCGTAACTTTAATTGGAGAAATGGTTCTGAAAATCTTGAGATCGTAGACTCCTATCTTTACCTGGGGAAAGTAACAGAGGGCAGTACAAAGAATAAGCCACATATTGAACATAGTTCTTGTAAAGCTGCAGAACATGCAAATGGCTTACGTATATTTTATAGCGCAATGGGTCGTAGACATTTTTCACATCTGTTATCAGTTTTTAAAATAAAAATCCTTTCTACATTGTTATACACTATTGAATCTGTTCCAGTCGAAGACTGGAGTTTCCTAGATAAGATTGAAGGCCAGATTTTAATACTCTGGTCCTGATTCCCACTATTAGATTGGAATTTGGTTTGATAAGTTCATTCGCTCAAGGCTTAGCCAGGATAATACGATGGGTATACCAGTTAAAGAACAGTGAGCAGTACACCTTAAGGGGTTTTATATGTCAAGAAATCTTCGGAGGAAAAACATATAATTATTCTTCCTTCCGTGACTTTACCTTGGCACTGAAATATTTCGGTGCACAAGAGGAGTCTGTGATTTCGCTCCCGCTTTTAGAACTTAAATCCTTTTTAAAAAACACAAGTTGTATGGTTAGTTTTCAGAGAGATGTCAAGTATTGCAGTTTAAAGGAAAGGCTGAAGATAATAGCCATCTCAAGTACCCCGAGAGTTGCCCAGAAATACCTATCTTGGAATTTAGACCATGGTATTCATCATTGGCTAACTCTATGCTGCATGACTCTTTTGCCGTTAAATGATGCAACAGCAAATTGGTCCCCCTCTTTGAAAATTGGAAAACACTGTAACATATGTAACCTGGGCATTCAGAATCTTGATCACATTCTATTCATTTGCCCAGTTTTGTTACCATTTCACCATCGATGGCTTCGACCAATGTTTATATAAAACAACATTAAAAGCGCATCATGAGCCCTCGAATTTCTCCTCTATCCAAAGAATGAAACAGTGTGTACAAAATAATTTAATTTTTTAAGGAGTTTATGAATATATTTTAATCTCTAATATACTATACATAAGTAGGTCCTTCCTTAGCAGTACATATTTTATTTATTTTTATGATTAAAGAGGAGGATTAGTGGCAAGAGTTATGAGTACTTAGCTAGATTCCCGTCATCTCTTGGGCTTTATGGTATTTTTCATGTTTAGGCAATTGATCTCATGTGATATGTGGTACCCCTCATGACCATTTTTTTAAGTTCTGGGCCTTTGTATCTCCTAAGGCTAATGGAGTTCTTAATTCTCTGGTTTAATTCTTACACTTCTTATTGCTGCTATTCAGTCACTTTTTGCACAAAATTGGGATCTATTTTTGCTTTTTAATTCATTGCTGTTAAAGGAATATGAAATGCTGATATATATGTGTTCCATTTAAAAAAAAAAATATCTTTTGGTTTATAAGCTTCTGCTGCTACATGAAGCTTTTAATCTAAAATTGGATGAATTACGAAGTTGCTTTTGTATGGTAATTTAACATTAACAAATTCCATATATACCTAACTCGACTTACTTGTTGCGGTAAAGGATGTAACTACAGTATTGTAATTAGTTTTTTCCGTCATAATGGCGATTATTCTTACTTATTTCTGTTCATGCTCTGTCTTTGCCTGCCTTCCATTAACCTTGGCACATACGTTTTGCTGCTTTAGGGAGAACCTAGAACAGGCTTTGAAGGAATCATGATATTGCCTGTGCTGGATTAATTGATATATAAACGGCTTCTGCTATATAGTCATAAATGCTATTTTATAATGAACTTTTAAATGGATCGAAGTGATTGTATTGAAATTTTAGTACATTAACTGCCTATGTAATTTTATTCCATTTATTGTGGGAAAGAACTGAAATACTATTTTAATAACTCTTATTGTGTAATAATTGTGTGTATATTTTATGCGGACCTCATTGGAGATCCAAATCTTAATAAACATATTGAATTGAATCAATCAACGGTTGCTCTAAAGACGGGTGCAAAAAAAGGGTGCTTGTGTGCAAAGTGAATAAGAAGAGGGAAGTTTCAAAGAAAAGTATATGAAAATCATAATTCAATCCTTTTATAATAATTACACTGGCGGGAGTATTATTAAGAACAGTAAACCAGTGCACGTAGGCCTGTCTTCAAACCAGCTTTATCTTATTCTTCCATGTCCGTTTCGAGGAATGATGCTAGTATACTCAAAATGCACCATCCAAAACAAAGGATGACTAGCAAAACATAATCCTGGCCATGGTATAAGTGGTGTCGACTTTTCGACCTGACTTAGGCCTAGAGGGTAAATTCAGACCTCCGCATGCGGGTCTTCATCAGGACAAAGGGACATGTGTAAGGCAACCTAAATAAAATGAAATGTTCTATTAGTCTTACTATCCTTGGTATGTATGCTCTAGATAAAACCAAAAAGAAAATTATGAGTCAAACTGATCGTAATTAGCGTCCAAAGTGGCAAAACACGTCAGTCCACTGCTCACATTAATGCGTCTTCTGTAACATAAATATACAACTATGAGGATTTGTCCTCATTAAATGCAATGAATGCAGAGAACTTAATGAAGCATGAGTGCAAAAAATAAAGAAACTTACCACCGCATAGATGCGGAGTATTCTGCTTCACTAGATTGCTCCTTGTTTTGAGGATATGGGCATATATTAAGCTGATGTCCGGGTTTGTAATTCCAACTGGAAAAGCAATTAAATCGGAGTGATTATCTAAATTAATATGAAAAAAAGGAATCTTTAAGAATCTGATACAGCCAAACTACCTCTTTAAGGAGATCACATTCACCATTCGTTTGCGCTGGAATAAACAGTAGAACTTACTGGCTAGCTACTCGTCACTGACAGAAGCAGTGTTGTTTGGCAGCATCTGTCCGGGACTGACGAGCACGCAGGGATGGCTAAAAGTTAAACACCTCTGTGTGCATGCATTACATGCACGTGGAGGGAACTGATGTGTGGTGGCCTGATTAGCATAATTGCCATCACGCTCATGACACAGATCGTAGTGTCATGGAGTAGTGCCACTGTAGCGCTACTGAAAAAAGACTGCATATTGTTTTAAGAATCAGAGTAATCTCATTGTGTAAGGGTACCCTATAATTTTCCCGATCAAATACACAAATGTAAATGTGAAACCAGTGGAAAACTGCTTGAAAAGAGACTGCACGTTGTTATACTATTATGCAAAGAGGCGAATTATTTTTCAATGTGGCATTATAAACCACACAAACGGACATACAAAGATAAATTAAAATACAAATAACACATATTTTCTCAAAGCCAGACTGACATACTTTAAAAAAGAAATACAACTCACAGGACAATATACGATGCAATACAAAACAAGTGGATAAATATTTACAATAGGATGGTATGGACACAATATTATATTACAGACAACATAAAGTGTGTAATACACAGATATATAAACAAGTAAAAGGGGAGACGTTATGCTCATTATTTCACATCAGATCATTACATGCATGAGTTTCCCAATGTAGAGAACAACCAATGGATAAAACAGACGTATAAGCATAGTCATATTGGAGGATGTGAAAATGTCAGCCATTGCTGAGGGTGGCAACTTGCCTTGCAATCTCTTCATATTCATTCAATCCCCGTGCCGTAGTATCAAAGATGTGTATCCATTTGCATTCTCTAAGGTTTAGGGTATTGGTAAAACTACCACCCCTAGGGTTCAGACTGACCTTCTCCACAACCCACCACTTCAAACTTTCAGCCGTATGTTCATAGCTGGATAAATGTTCCACCAGGGGTGCCCCCTGAACCTTGCATCTAATCCTACTACAATGTTGTAGAATACACGTTTTTACCTTTTGTGTGATCTGTCTGATATACATGAAATCACACGGGCATACTATGGCTTATACCACTCAGGTGGTGTGATCTTTTAGTGTGTGTATAGTTATTGTGTGTAAAGCTTTTGGTTTCTTTCATCATGGAACATGCTTTACAGCTACCACATTTGAAATGTCGCTTCACCAGTGGTATCTGCCACAAGGTGGAGGGACTGGTTCTAGATGGTTGCGGGAGTAGTGATCTATCCATGTGATCTCTTATACTTTTCCCTTTCTTGAAGGCATGCATGGGTGGGTTAGGGATATTACCTCATCCGCCACAAGGGACCAGTGGTGATTGATAATTTTTCTGATCTCATTACTGCGTCTACGGAATGTGGTTACACAAATCATTTGTTCCTGCTCACAAGCACTTAATTGATTGGGTTCAAGAAGGAACTCCCTATGGCAAAACCAGGCTTGTTTTTGAGCTTTCTTCAGCAGACTCTTAGGGTGCCCCCTCTCCGCCAGGCGAGCAATGAGATCATCCGACTCCCTAAAGAAATCCTGTTTCTTAGTACAGTTTCTCTGTAGCCTGAGAAACTGTCTGAACGGTAGATTGTCCCTGAGGTTCCTAGGGTGATGACTTGAGTAGAGTAAAAGTGTGTTCCCCTCACTCTCCTTTCTGTATAGCACGGTATGGAGTATACCCCATCCTCTTTGATCGTGATTTCCAAAAAGTTAACCTTGTTTTACTATATTCAAGTGAGAATTGGATATCCCTTGATCTTTTATTTAACCAATCATGGAACTCTAGTAAATCTTGCTCACTACTAGTCCAGATCATAATTACATCATAGATGTAACATTTCCAAAGTTCAATACTTCCTTTATATGGATTATTCTTACTGAGTACATAGCTGAGCTCATAATTGCCCAAATAGAGAATAGTCAAGTCCGGTGCGAATCCCCCCCCCCCCCCCAAGGCTACCCCTTTAGTTTGCAGATAGTAATGCCCCTGGAAAAAGAAAAAACCCTTGTCATAGCAATTTCCAACAAATTGATTATAAATTCAGTAGGATCCTGAAAGGGTCTTGGCCTTCCGTCCAGGACTGTCCTGATTACATCGAATGCAGGGATATTCGTATATAGTGACACTATGTCCATGGTGACCAACAATTGTTCAGTGGGAATAAAAGCCAAATTGTCAACCATCTTGATTGTTTTCATTGTGTCCCTCAAGTAGGATGCAGTGGACTCTGCTCTCGGTTTAAGGAATATGTCTATATATTTGGATAGTGGTTCCAAAATGGAGCCACACCCTGAGATGATCGGTCTACCAGGTGGATTATCCATGTGCTTGTGAATTTTAGGTATAGTATGGATATATGTCTGCATCCTGGGTTGTGTGTTGTTCAGATAACTGTGTTCACGTATAGTCAGGAAACCTCCTCAAGACCTACATCGGTAACCCTTTTAATGAGAACTGAGATTTCTTTATTTGGATCTGCCCTGTGTTTACTATAGTTGTCCTCAACCCCTAGTTGTGTAAAAATCTCAGCTTTGTAGTCCACAGTATTTTGGACCACTATCGCTCCACACTTGTCAGCGGGTGTAATGACTATGGAGTCGATTCCGATCTTGGTCGGAAGCGCACCTAACACTATTTGTCCGGAAAAAAACCAAGCCGAACGCGTGTTTCCCGACCGATTCGAACATTCGTTCGAACGAGCAAGTATGATGCGCATAACTGCCCAGATCCCGACCCAGCCGTACGTACCCATTCCAGCTCCTGTTCCCCGCCCGAGCCGGATCCGTAAACGCCGAATCGAGTCGCACGGAAGCAAATATACAGCACCTTCCGGCCGGACTAGTACGATGCGCACTCCGTACGCGCCAAACCTGTCGCTACGTCCGGCACGTCAGAGCATCCGGGAGAGCCGTACATAAGCTCCGATTCGCGCCACAAGACGATCCACGGCTACGAGACGAACAAGCCAGCGACGAGTACGAGTCGAAGCAACGAGAAACCCGAACGAGACGAACCAACCATGAATCCCATCGCGCAGGTCCTACCAATACTCTACATCTATTACCGGAACAGGTACGGACGCGTACGGCGCAGACGGTAAGTCAAACACCCACTACACAAACAAACGACACGTACCCGACATATGTCACACACACATAGGGATGCAGAAATGACGTACACTAGCAACAGCAGAACCATAGGGGCGGGATGGCTATCACCAATGCCATACACACCCATAGGGGCCTGGATGCCTACCACTACCACCACCCCTACTCATGGGGGGCTGGATGCCTACCACTACCACCACCCCTACTCATGGGTGGCTGGATCCCTACCACTACCACCACCCCTACTCAGGGGGGGCTGGATGCCTACCACTACCACCACCCCTACTCATGGGGGGCTGGATGCCTACCACTACCACCACCCCTACTCAGGGGGGGCTGGATGCCTACCACTACCACCACCCCTACTCATGGGGGGGCTGGATGCCTACCACTACCCCCACCCCTACTCAGGGGGGCTGGATGCCTACCACTACCACCACACCTACTCATGGGGGGTTGGATGCCTACCACTACCACCACCCCTACTCAGGGGGCTGGATGCCTACCACTACCACCACCCCTACTCATGGGTGCTGGATGCCTACCACTACCACCACCCCTACTCAGGGGGGCTGGATGCCTACCACTACCACCACCCCTACTCAGGGGGCTGGATCCCTGTCACTACTACCATCCCCACTCATGGGGGATGGATGCCTACCACCAACACCACCCCTACTTATGGGGGCCTGGATGCCTACCACTACTACCATCCCCACCCATAGGGGAATTGATGCCTACCACTACCACCACCCCTACTCAGGGGGCTGGATGCCTACCACTACCACCACCCCTACTCAGGGGGGCTGGATGCCTACCACTACCACCACCCCTACTCATGGGTGCTGGATGCCTACCACTACCACCACCCCTACTCATGGGGGGCTGGATGCCTACCACTACCACCACCCCTACTCAGGGGGGCTGGATGCTTACCACTACCACCACCCCTACTCATGGGTGCTGGATGTCTACCACTACCACCACCCCTACTCAGGGGGCTGGATGCCTACCACTACCACCACCCCTACTCAGGGGGGCTGGATGCCTACCACTACCACCACCCCTACTCAGGGGGCCTGGATGCCTGTCACTACTACCATCCCCACTCATAGGGGGAAGGATGCCTACCACCAACACCACCCCTACTCATGGGGGCCTGGATGCCTACCACTACTACCATCCCCACCCATAGGGGTATTGATGCCTACCACTACCACCAACCCTACTCAGGGGGGCTGGATGCCTACCACTACCACCACCCCTACTCATGGGTGCTGGATGCCTACCACTACCACCACCCCTACTCATGGGTGCTGGATGCCTACTACCACCCCTACTCATGGGTGCTGGATGCCTACCACCAACACCACCCCTACTCAGGGGGGCTGGATGCCTACCACTACCACCACCCCTACTCATGGGTGCTGGATGCCTACCACTACCACCACCCCTACTCATGGGTGCTGGATGCCTACCACCAACACCACCCCTACTCATGGGGGCCTGGATACCTACCACTACTACCATCCCCACCCATAGGGGAATTGATGCCTACCACTACCACCACCCCTACTCAGGGGGGCTGGATGCCTACCACTACCAGCACCCCTACTCATGGGTGCTGGATGCCTACCACTACCACCACCCCTACTCAGGGGGCTGGATGCCTACCACTACCACCACCCCTACTCATGGGGGCCTGGATGCCTACCACTACTACCATCCCCACCCATAGGGGAATTGATGCCTACCACTACCACCACCCCTACTCAGGGGGGGCTGGATGCCTACCACTACCACCACCCCTACTCATGGGTGCTGGATCCCTACCACTACCACCACCCCTACTCAGGGGGGGCTGGATGCCTACCACTACCACCACCCCTACTCATGGGTGCTGGATGCCTACCATTACCACCACCCCTACTCATGGGGGGCTGGATGCCTACCACTACCACCACCCCTACTCAGGGGGGGCTGGATGCCTACCACTACCACCACCCCTACTCATGGGGGGCTGGATGCCTACCACTACCACCACCCCTACTCAGGGGGGGCTGGATGCCTACCACTACCACCACACCTACTCATGGGGGGCTGGATGCCTACCACTACCACCACCCCTACTCAGGGGGCTGGATGCCTACCACTACCACCACCCCTACTCATGGGTGCTGGATGCCTACCACTACCACCACCCCTACTCAGGGGGGCTGGATGCCTACCACTACCACCACCCCTACTCAGGGGGCTGGATGCCTGTCACTACTACCATCCCCACTCATAGGGGGATGGATGCCTACCACCAACACCACCCCTACTTATGGGGGCCTGGATGCCTACCACTACTACCATCCCCACCCATAGGGGAATTGATGCCTACCACTACCACCACCCCTACTCAGGGGGCTGGATGCCTACCACTACCACCACCCCTACTCAGGGGGCTGGATGCCTACCACTACCACCACCCCTACTCATGGGTGCTGGATGCCCTACCACTACCACCACCCCTACTCATGGGGGGCTGGATGCCTACCACTACCACCACCCCTACTCAGGGGGGCTGGATGCCTACCACTACCACCACCCCTACTCATGGGTGCTGGATGTCTACCACTACCACCACCCCTACTCAGGGGGCTGGATGCCTACCACTACCACCACCTCTACTCAGGGGGGGCTGGATGCCTACCACTACCACCACCCCTACTCAGGGGGGCCTGGATGCCTGTCACTACTACCATCCCCACTCATAGGGGGAAGGATGCCTACCACCAACACCACCCCTACTCATGGGGGCCTGGATGCCTACCACTACTACCATCCCCACCCATAGGGGTATTGATGCCTACCACTACCACCAACCCTACTCAGGGGGGCTGGATGCCTACCACTACCACCACCCCTACTCATGGGTGCTGGATGCCTACCACTACCACCACCCCTACTCATGGGTGCTGGATGCCTACTACCACCCCTACTCATGGGTGCTGGATGCCTACCACCAACACCACCCCTACTCAGGGGGGCTGGATGCCTACCACTACCACCACCCCTACTCATGGGTGCTGGATGCCTACCACTACCACCACCCCTACTCATGGGTGCTGGATGCCTACCACCAACACCACCCCTACTCATGGGGGCCTGGATACCTACCACTACTACCATCCCCACCCATAGGGGAATTGATGCCTACCACTACCACCACCCCTACTCAGGGGGGCTGGATGCCTACCACTACCAGCACCCCTACTCATGGGTGCTGGATGCCTACCACTACCACCACCCCTACTCAGGGGGGGCTGGATGCCTACCACTACCACCACCCCTACTCATGGGGGCCTGGATGCCTACCACTACTACCATCCCCACCCATAGGGGAATTGATGCCTACCACTACCACCACCCCTACTCAGGGGGGGCTGGATGCCTACCACTACCACCACCCCTACTCATGGGTGCTGGATGCCTACCACAACCATCAGCCCTACTCAGGGGGGGCTGGATGCCTACCACTACCACCACCCCTACTCAGGGGGGCCTGGATGCCTGTCACTACTACCATCCCCACTCATAGGGGGATGGATGCCTACCACCAACACCACCCCTACTCATAGGACGGGTAATGCATGATACAACCAGCATACTCCAACATAAGGAATGTCAGAAAAAGACATCCCCCCCAACACCATGACAAGCGTGTGTAGTCTGTGTCAAATGCCTACAACACTGAACATGACATTGAACATACAATGTGACCCCCTATCACATGTGTCACAGATAAATGTGTGTGGCCTCCACAATGCAAGCAGACCATGACCACTGTGGCAATTGGGTCTAACCCCCCATCATCACAGTGACCAAAAGGTAAGTGTGGGGTCCATAGCTGAAGCACATTTTGAACATTGTGGCAATGGGGTCCAAACCCCCATCATCACAGTGACCAAAAGGTAAGTGTGGGTTCCATAGCTGAAGCACATTTTGAACATTGTGGCAATGGGGTCTAAACCCCCATCATCACAGTGACCAAAAGGTAAGTGTGGGGTCCATAGCTGAAGCACATTTTGAACATTGTGGCAATGGGGTCCAAACCCCCATCATCACAGTGACCAAAAGGTAAGTGTGGGTTCCATAGCTGAAGCACATTTTGAACATTGTGGCAATGGGGTCCAAACCCCCATCATCACAGTGACCAAAAGGTAAGCGTGGGGTCCATAGCTGAAGCACATTTTGAACATTGTGGCAATGGGGTCTAAACCCCCATCATCACAGTGACCAAAAGGTAAGTGTGGGGTCCATAGCTGAAGCACAATTTGAACAATGTGGCAATGGGGTCTAAACCCCCATCATCACAGTGACCAAAATGTAAGTGTTGTCATGGAAAAAGCTGCAAATGCCAAACAACATGGATGATTCCTGGTCACAGAACAACAAACACATCAGTGGCAAAGTAGTGCTTGTGTCCCATAGCAACATAGATTGGGTGAGGCAAACAGTGCAGTGCAAATAAGACATACCTTTGGCCATGTGCAGACAAACATCACCCATGGGGGCTGACATTGTCAACATTCATCAATTACACAATGACAGAAGTGACCATCATAATGCAGACCCACATATCTGCACCAATGGACACACAAATGTAGATATCCTGTGGAGACTGTAGATGTGAGGTGAACAAATACCATACCATGGCAGCAATGGGACATACAAACCATGATCATTGTGCTGACTGATGACCTAGGAGTCCCAGGGACAGCAGGGGAAACCCACCAAACAACATACAGCCAATGGCACACTAAATATATGCCAATGCAGTGGTGCAGATGCACAAACACAAACAGGCAGCCTCACACTGCATATCAAACACAACAGGTGATGGGGGGGTGTGCCAGTGTCCCCAGGCAACCACACAACACATGAGGAGGCCTGAATCCCAATTACACAGATGTGTATACAGTGACACACAAAAGTAACTCATGGATCTGATTCCCCTATGTGGGCAATCAGGCATTGTTAGATGAGAGGGAGCCCAAATTACACGTCACACAAGCTTGTAGGAACAGCAACTAACACAGCAAGAGACAGACCCACCACAGCACTACCCCCAGGGACCCCACATTGTGGTGACACTGGCCTGCATGATAATCCCACTGTGATGACAAAGCTAGATGTCGTTCACACTGTGAACCACAGTCATGTGTCCTGAGCAACAAACTACCATCACACCTACACAAGCACAAATCAATCAGCACGGCCTGTCAGCCAAGGCCAATATGGAGGTAGGGGTCTAGCCGTGCAACAACTCTCATTTGCACACACTCAACACCATACACCTTGATCTCCACCAATGTGCAGCAGTGAAGCTCACATGGACTGGTGACATTGCACATGCACCCATGACAATCCCAGGGGTGGTGGTGGGAACTAAGGTGCAGAAACCCATCACACATGGCCAGTCAACAAGACTCGTGAATGTCTGACACACTGCACAGTACGCCGTACATGGGCATGACGTCAAATCCACCCCAATCAATGGGATCCCGGCCACAGTCACACACCAATGAAGAAGCCAAGGTCACCCACAAAGAACACACATAGACAACTTCCAACATTGCAGCTCTGACCCTGAGGAGTGGCAGCAGTCACACACACAACGTGTCACAATCACTGAAAGCTACCACAAACTGTAAATTACATGACTTGTGTAACCAACAAGTGCCAAGGGGAATCCTGACTGTGTCCCATCTGCGTTTGCCCTTATCCCCAGACCTGACAACAAAGACAACTAGGGATGACAACCTGATGAACATTAGTTTGCCATGCACCCACATCCCGGAGAAACCAGGTCCAAGATGCTGGATGAACACAGGACAACTCAGCAAGCATCACAAACAGGAACATCCCTAGGGACACAGCCTGTGTAGGAAAAGGGAAGGGAACACACACAGACATGCTCACACAACACACAACACAGGCCCAGCCAATGTCACAGGATTACACACTGCCATGAGGGCACTCCACTCCTGTGGAAGGTCCGCTGTGCCAAACCTTGTCTGTGCACCACTCAAACATGTCAGCAGAACACTCGGTCAGTGAGTCAATGACTACAATACACTGAAGGCTCTGCTCACATCAGCCTGGGTACGGGAGTGTCACGTCAGTCATCTGCATACACCCAAAACACGTGTCAAGCAAGTTGCAATGTATACACAGATGAGTCCTTCAACATTGATGTGCTAAACTGCATGTCCAGTGGAGATGGGCACACAGTCAGGGAAATAGAAATATTGAACAGTGGTAAGCCCACCAGATGTGCATCAGTGTAAGCCAAAGATGTTAATTTACAAATGCAAAACGTACATCCCTGTGTCAAATGCAGAACATTACACCCTCAGACTGCAGCAAAGGATGCAATAGATCCAGACTACATTAGGACACATATCCCATGGACCACATGGAGTCCATCACAGCAACACTTCATTTTCATGATCTGAACACTATTACAACTGCAAATGCATGATGATACTCATCTACATCATGTACATCCAAAGAAAAACAACAAGTAAACAAAAAGAGGCTTTATTCAGCAAATGTCAAACTAAAAATTCAAGTCCAAAAGAAACTAAGGCCAATGGCCAGTCCAAATACACAGTCCCAACAGGGTGATATGTGACAACTTGTCACCCATTGCTTGCCTGCACTGGTATGGACAGGGGACATCCCCTCGGAGGGGCATACAAGGGGCAAGCCAGGCACCACAGGGACAGGATCAGGGGATGCCAGAAGGAGGCAGTGAAGGGGTGGTGGGTGCAGGAGTGTCACCGGCAACTGCAGTGGAGGTGTCTGACTCAGTGGGGGCCGGCACCACTGTAGGGCACAAGTCAGATAGTGTGGGTGCTGCAACCACTGCAGTGGGCCGGTCAGATGGAGTGGACTGGGTCCCCACTGCAGTGCCCGAGTCAGACGGGGTGGTTGTGGACTCCACTGCAGTGCATGACTCCAAGGGAGTGGAAGGGGGGCAGATGAGGTGGGCAGGACAGAGGGGGGACCCGGTCTCCACACCAGTGGCACAAACAGGCAGAGCGTCTGGTTTGGGGGTGGAAGAGCAAGTGGTAGGGGGAGGGCCTAAGCACTTTGGGGATGCGGTATCGGTGTGTGGGGGAACCTGGGGCAGGGTGTGGCGGTGGAACCTGTGGAGTGGTGGGCTGGGGGATGGAGGAGAGAGACTGTGTGGTGGAGCTGCGTGGTGGTGGTGGTGGGGTCTTGCCCTTCCTGGTCCGGGGGGACTTTCGAATGGGGTCCTCAGCCTGCCTGTGCCTGGGGGAGGGTGTCCGGGTGTGAGGGGCACTCCCCTCTGTGTGTGGTGGTCGCCTCTTCCGCCTGGACTTCGTGTCAGGTGTATCTGTGGGGAAGAGGCCAAGCTCACAGAGGAAGAGCTTCTGGGAGGGGGGTTGCAGGTGAGGCAAGGGAAGGGGTTTTGGAGGGAGAGGCATCTGAGGACTGCGCAGTGCTCGTGGATGCGTGTGTGTGTGTCTGGGCCCCATCCCCTGTGGGTGAGATATCAGTCCCCTGACTGTGCGTGCGTGTGCGTCTGGATTTTGGCGTGTGTGTCTGTGTGCTGCTTGTGTCTGTGCTGGTGCGTGCCGGTGCTGGTGTGTGTGTGCTTGGGACAGGTAGGGTGCTGGGGATTGTGGATTGGGCAGTGGTAGGAGGGGTGAGGGACTGTTGCAGGAGGGACACTGCTGCCGTCAGTGAGGAGGCCATGGACTGATTGGTCCGATGTAGGGCAGACATGCCAGATGACATGCCCTCCATGAATGACACCAGTTGTGTCAAAAGACCCGTGTGTGCATGGAGGACACTCAGCATTGATGTCTGCCCTACATGGATCTGTTTAAGCAAGTCCACAGACTCCACACTCAGGGCAGCAGGGGGGACAGAGGCAGGGGTGTGGTGCCTGGCATGAAGGAGACACGCTCCCCTACACGGGAGCCTCCACGGACATGTGGGATGGGAGCAGATGGGAGGGTGGAGATGGTGGTGGTGGCGGGGACAGACTTGCTTGACGTCGCCTCTGGTCTGCTGACACCCGCCTCCACAAGGGAGTCCTCACTGGAAGTGCTGTTTTCCCCAGCCGAGGTGGTCGTAGCTGAGGTCTCCTCAGTGTGGCTCCCCTCACCCTCCGTGCCACTGGGTCCCTCGGTCTCCCCTGCAGTGGACCCAGTCTGGCTCTGCCGCTCCTCTTGGTCCATGGAGCTGTCTCCTCCTGTGGCCGTGGATGTATCTGCAAACAATCAGGATAAACAGAGCAACATTAGTCACCTGTACTGACCACACACACCACAGTAAGTACAGCACATCACAGAGCAAGCCCTGCCATCATTTGCTAGACATTGCAATAAGTGCTGACACTGATTTGAAGAAGCCCATTGTCTGCCTGACAGTCAGTCATGCCACACATATCCTACCTGTCCATGCACCCATCTGTCTGCTGCCTGTTGTATGCGACCAATCATATGTGCACACATGCACCACATACACAGTTGTTGGACATCCAAGAGAACATATGGAAATGTGTCACTCCAAACACATGCCATCTCCTGCCACTGACTCAGTACATGTGTCAGGAGAAGTGATGGGCAAAGTCTCTGTTGATATGCAGCTTTTGGGTCCATCACCAGACACAATGATGTCCTCATGTCCTGATAGACAATGCAACAATGGTGTGCATGCAGGACATGTCACACCACTGCTGGATCACCCTTTGCAATTGGAATGTCATGGCACAGTCCTGTCTGGCAAGTCAGTCATAACTGTCTCCTGTCACAGGGGCAGTGCATACACACAACACCAGTCTGCACTGTGTCACAATCATGGAAGTTCCTGAAAAGTAAGCCCTGTAGCTGACAGGTGCACATGTGCACCCCTGGCCAGCCACATCATGAGGACTGAGATGATCCCACGTCAATCAAATGAGACATTTGTGTGACTGCAAACACAAATCCATACACATGAGCACTTCAACGTTTGATGAGAATGAACCAAAGCTGCCTGCACCCCAATGTTTCATACAAAATTGTGCACAGTCAAGGGATCAGAGACCTATGCATTGACCTATGTGCAGATCCCATAGTCATAACTCAGATGGCTGGCCACCCCAAATTGTGAAACACTCCAGGAGTCCAAATAGCAAGGCCACACCACGGTGACACAGAGGCATACACCTGAGTGCCCTCTTCACAATGCCCAATATGTATGCTGACACAAGGGAGTGGGAGAACAGAGTGCCTTCGATGTCCGGAGTAGGCATTACAGTCCTGGTCCATGTGCAACATGGTATTACCCTGAACACTAGGCAGGTGGCTATGCATGTGTCACACACATGATGTACATACTACTGAGGCTCCTACCTTGGTCTCTGCAGCAGCATGGGTGTGTGGCACATACCCCAGACATGTGGTGAGTCAGAGCAGCAATTGGAACACATGTTAAAGCCATACCCAGAGTACATGTCAGATCACAGGCATTGTGAGCAATTGTACCACCCATGCAGCCCACCACAAAGTTCCTGTAACTGATGCTGTCCCCAACTTGAACCACAGGTAACTGCAAGTACACAGTACCCAAGTGACCTAAGTCACAGACTGTAAGGCACTGGCGTAGCAAGGGGGGGGCGGAGGGGGCGGTACGCCCCGGGCGGCACGAGAATTCGGGGCGGCAGGTAAATTTATCGGCAGCACCCCCCCCCCCCCCGGCTCTTAGGCGCTCGGCGGCAAGAGGCAGGGACCGCCACGGGCGGCAGAGTGCCTAGCTACGCCACTGCTGTAAGGGCCACACCTGTGTATCAGATGAGGAGGGGGCATGACACAAGTGAGGGACATGAGTCCAGGACGACATGACAGTTGTACTGTGGAAGTGGAACCAGGCTAAAGGAGTGCAGAGAGCATGTCAGTCAAAGTACACAGTTGAGGCTAGCACTTAACCCCTCCTTGCTGCTGTCTGGCCTTCAGCTGCCCATCCAGGTCAGGGAAGACCACCGCCAGGATCCGGAGCATGTGGGGGGTCAGGGTCCGGTGTCCGCCCCTCCTGCTAGGAGGCGACAGCTTCAGCTGGACCCTTGCGATCCTCCGGGTCCAGCCCCGAAGGTCCTGCCACCTCTTCTGGCAGTTGCGGATCCTGCGCCTGTAGACCCCCACCGATCGTACTGCCCGGACGATGGTCAGCCAGATGTCCTGCTTCTGGTGGGCATCAACCTGTGAGGATGACAAAGTGAAAAGGCCATTACTACACATGCAACATTTCCGTGCATCACACAGTTGGATATACATGTCTCAATCACAGGGGCATATGATGTACATAGGCAGTGCAACTATGGCTATGAACAGTTTCCCAGCAGTTACCAAATGGTATCATTGCCTGGGAAGTAAAACCTTGTTGGAATCCACTGTTACTGCAATATACCTGTTCAGTGCATGTAACTACACACTTTGGGGGTGACAACTACTCAGTGAGTATGCTAGCCAGTGGTGTGCACACTGTAAGTCTTGCTAGTCAGACAACATGCACATTTAGTAAGGCAGTGGACAGCACACTCACCTGCTCCCCTGGTTTCCCATACAGCTTGCTGTACTGTGGAAGGAGGCTGTCCAGCAGGGCCTGGTTCTCCTCAGTGCTGAAGGCTGGGGCTCTCTCCACAGTACGTGCCATTGCAGTAGCCAGAGGATGCAGATACAGCAGCAGTGGTGGTGGCAGATGTCGTCCTGGAGCATGTAGTGCAGGCAAGTGAGCTCTCAGGGGAACAGCCAGCATTATATGTGTGCTGCAGAGGCAGATACTGTCCCATGTGTCCAAAGTGATAGGTCCAAGTCATCGAATCTGGCCAATCCATGGAATTGCACCACTTATACACGCCCACAGCATCCTTCAACAGTTCAACTTCATGACATCCATGAATTTGCAACATTGTTGTGGGTGGCCAACTGAATTCACTGCATCAGACTCGTTAAAGCTTCGAAAACGCGTCCGTTGCCATGTCAGGCCATAGCCAATGCGTGTGCACCGATCGGACCATTGCTGTACGACGCGTATTTCGAAAAACAACACGCATCCGTCCACATCAAATGCAATGGCCAATGCGTGCGCACCGATCGGTCCATTGCTGTACGACGCGTATTTCGGATGACAACACGCATCCGTCCACATCATATGCAATGGTCAATGCGTGCGCACCGATCGGTCCATTGCTGTACGACGCGTATTTTCGGATGACAACACGCATCCGTCCACATCATATGCAATAGCCAATCCGTGCGCACCGATCGGTCCATTGCTGTACGACGCGTATTTCGGATGACAACACGCATCCGTCCACATCATATGCAATGGCCAATGCGTGCGCACCGATCGGTCCATTGCTGGACGACGCGTATTTCGGATGACAACACGCATCCGTCCACATCATATGCAATGGCCAATGCGTGCGCACTGATCGGTCCATTGCTGTACGACGCGTATTTCGGATGACAACACGCATCCGTCCACATCATATGCAATGGCCAATGCGTGCGCACCGATCGGTCCATTGCTGTACAACGCGTATTTCGGATGACAACACGCATCCGTCCACATCATATGCAACGGACAATGCTTGCGCACCGATCGGTCCATTGCTGTACAACGCGTATTTCGGATGACAACACGCATCCGTCCACAGCATATGCAACGGCCAATGCGTGCGCACCGATCGGTCCATTGCTGTACGACGCGTATTTCGGATGACAACACGCATCCGTCCACATCATATGCAATGGCCAATGCGTGCGCACCGATCGGTCCATTGCTGTACAACGCGTCCCTGTACAAGTCACTCGCATATGTCACCATGGTAGTCACTGGTGAACGTATGCCAGCCACAATTACTTGCCAGGGACTCAGGGGCACACCTACGACACCACAGCCTGTCCACACTGTATCCTAAGGCATGTAAGGCTGCATTACCTGTGTGTGTATGGGGGTCAACATGTGGTTTTTCGGTAGCACTTGAGGGCAGCCACTCCCAGGCTGTGCACGTGTTCATGGGGACAGAATCCTTTGTGTGTTGTGCACATGACCACTGAGATGTGCAACTGTTCAGTTCAGGGCATGTGGCATGGTCACTTTTCCAGGTTGTGTATGTGTATGTCATGTCACATACACCCTGAGTCCCATGTGGGAAGGTATGTACGTCACAGGGTGACCCATTGCCACAATAGTGATGGCCCTCCACAGTCTGTGTGCATGTTGTGTTTCAGATGTCTCGGATTCCATGTGCACAATGGGAGACAGTCTCCACATCCACGTTGTTTGTGCATCGACTTTGATGTTGTGCGTGTGTGTGTCACAGTCTCAGACGTCCATGTCTGTCCTGCAGAGGCAACAGGGGCCACTACCTGTGGGAGTCATGGTTGTTTTGCTGGCGTGTACATGATACACCATGTCATGCCAGTGTCCATGTGGCAATACAGGGTCCCTGGGAATCTACTTGTCAAAGAGCTGTGATGCCTGGAGCACATCTGTCCTCACTTGTCACTGTGGTGTGTGTTTGGAACGTGACAGCAGTACATGGGTACTGTGACACATCCAAATGATTTCCCATAGCACAACCTGGAACTTGTTGTCAACACATGTTGAACTGAGATGTTAGATGTTGGCCATGTAGGTGCCATATATGTCCATACAGAACGGCACACACATCAAGTACTTGTGTCTCGTAATGATGTATCATGTGATATTGAGTATGGTCAATGCCACATATGTGGGGTGACTGACAATCTTTCTTTGTTCACCTATGCACTGCAGGGCACCAGCTGTCCATAGACCATTCCCTGACCTTGCAACCATGGTTGAATGTGACTGCATCCGACGGTACCGCTTCAACAGGCCGCTTATTGAGGAATTGGCGGTGCAGTTGGCCCCACATTTGCAACCTGGCCGGCCATACCCTGCAGCGCTGACCCCCAAGGTGAAGGCGATGGCAGCCCTACACTTCTTTGCCACCGGTACCTTTCAACACACTGTGGCGTCTGCTGGTGGGATGTCACAGACCATGTTCAGCCGTGTGCTACGCAATGTTTTGGAGGCGATGTTGAGATACTTGAACCAGTACATCTATTTCCCTAAACGTCAACAACTCACTGACGTCAAGAGTGACTTCTATGCCCTGGGGAGGATGCCACATGTCATCGGCTCCATTGATGGGACACATGTGGCTTTGGTACCACCACAGGCACATGAGCAGGCATACAGGAACAGGAAACATTACCATTCTATCAATGCCCTGGTGGTATGGCTTGCAGATATGAGCATCTCACATGTGTGTGCACGTTTCCCCGGTTCTGCACACGATGCCTACGTGATGAGGAGTAGTCGCATCCCGAGGATGATGTCACAGATGCAGAACCAGCGTGCCTGGCTTGTTGGTGTGTACTGACTTTGTACCATTGTGTGTGTTCTGCAATGTTGTATTCCACCCTCTTTTCCAACTCAGCTAATGTGCAATTGTCTGTATGTAGGTGACTCCGGATACCCCAACATGCCGTGGTTGCTGACACCCCTCAGGAACCCTGTGACACCAGCCCAGATGCGCTACAATGAGGCACATGGTCGGACCAGAAGAGTGATCGAGCGGACATTTGGTCTCCTGAAGAGCCGCTTTCGCTGCCTGGACAAGACAGGAGGGGCCCTCCCATATGCCCCTGCAAAGGTGTGCAAGATTGTCATCGTCTGCTGCATGCTACACAACCTGGCAGTGCGGAAGGAGTTGCCTCTCATCCTGGATGACGATGATCAACATCCGCCACCTGTAGAGGATCCTGGCCTGGGCCACAATGCCAGTGATGATGATGATGATGAGGGGGATGTCCGCACACAGCTCATCACCAACTTCTTCAGCTGAATGTGAGTATACAGAGTTGGTATGTCAATGATTTGAGTTTGCATGATATGTGTTGGTGGTGCTCTGTTGCTGTTTGAGTGTGGCCATGTGTTACTTGACTGTATGCGTGCAGCGATGTGTCCTTACAGGTAGTCTGTACTCCCCAACAGTGTTGACATGCTAACTTGGTTTTGTGTAGGTATCTTGTGACATGTATTGGGCATAAGTATTGCAGTTCTGTCCTGTTCTTCAGTGCTTTTGACTGTGTGTCATGTCTGTCCTTCACAGGGTACTTTCAGAGTTGTTTGGTCAACTGTGATCCCCCGACTCCATGATTCAACTTCCAGGGTGGGAGCAGTCGTTTCCCTGCAGGTGATGTGCCACACACCCCTGGACTTTGTTTCCTCTACACTTGGTGACTGTGTGGCCACTGCCACGTGGGATTACCTTGCATCTGTAGTGGAAACAACATGTTGCAAATGTGTAATAAACCTGTGCTTCACTTTGGGATGTGCGTTGTCTGTGGTCACACATCTGACTGACATTAGCTTACTTCACCTGTGGGCTAGTTAACACAGACTCTGAATAGGTGTGGTGTCTGTGCATTCCACTGTATTTCCTGGCAACATCAGTGTAGGCGATGAGTCAGATGGCCCTGGTGTGTATGTGTTGTGTAGCCCTAGTGGTGTGTCTCCCTCATATGTGTCACGTCGCCATGACTCACATGACGGTGTTGAACTTGCTGTAGCAGTTAGCATGCACAGTGTCATTTAGCAGATCATCATCTCCATGACAAACACAACATTGTAATCACAACAGAGGCAAGTATGGTGTATTAGTGAGTTTATTTACATACATGTGTGAGGATAGTGCACAGGATGGTGGGTGCTGTACATTGGGATTGGAATCCAAAGTTCCCAGATGAGTTGGAAGTGTTGGTAGCAGAAATGTCCTGAGTAAAGTCCACAGTCATCTGATACATTGGTCCAACTTAAACTCCCCATGTCATGTGAGAGAGTTGGGTTGCATTCGACAGGGTGAACAGTTTGCACACAAAGGTGGATTTCCAGAACAGGTGTTGGGTTCCTGGGGGATGTACATGGCCATCGGCCTCTCAGTTCTCCTTCCTCGGACAACCCCTCTTCTTTCGGGGGGGGGGACCCTCACGTGCAGGCTGCTGCGGTGCAGAGGACTGTCCGCCAGAGTCATCCTCCCTCCCTGTGGCAGTTGCAGTTGTTGCAGCACCAGATGTTGTGGGCACACAGGGAGGTGTGGCCATGTTGGTGCTAATCTGGCGGAGGCATGTCAATATGTCCCTATGCACCGCTGTCAGTTCTTGCAATGTGTCCCACTTGGACTCCATGCCAGCCATGTGTGTCTCCACACGGGACATGTGGGAGTCCAAGCGGGCATGATGGGCAGCCTGCTGCTGTTGAATGTCCTTGAGGATCCCCACTACCTGGCTGACCTCTCCGGTGCTATTCTGGTACGCATCAGCAATGCGTACCAGTTGTGGGTCATCATGCAGTCCAGACCCCTCTGCAAACAGCGACCTCTGCCTACCACCCCTCCCACCACCCCTGGCCACACGTGCGGGACCTGCGGTGGCACGCACAGGTGACCCTAGGCCCCCTTGGGGGTTGGTACTGGGGTTGTTGTCTGTTGCTTCACGGTGGGCCGGGGTCCCTGTGCTGTTGTCATTGGTGGTCCTTCGTCTGTCCGTGTAAGCGGGGGTGGTCTGTGTGTTGGCAGATGTTGGAGGAGTGGGTGCAGGGGGTGCAGATGGTGGTCCTGCTGGTGCTGCATGATGACTCACACCGGAGGGGCCAGGTAGGTCTTCGCCATCCGAGGAGGGCAGAGGCTGTTCCACACCAGAGAGCTCAGGGTCCCCCGGAGCCTGGGACAGGGACTCCTCATCGTCTGCTGCTGTGTCCCCATCATCACCTGTTTTTGGAAGAGACACACAATGTATGTTATGTTTCTACAGGCATCAATGGTTCAAACACCTGACAGTTGTGACTGTACCTCTGGATGCGAGCCTGTACATTGCATTGTCCTAAGTTGTCACAGTCAGAGGTTGATATTGGTGTAGCACATTGTCCTCAACCTGAAGCATTTCAATGTGAATGTTGAGGTGTGTGCATGGCCAGCATTGGTGGTATTTGGTTGACATCCGGCCCTCCTTCTCCCCCCAGCCCAGTTATCCCACCATGAAGCATGCCACCCTTGCAGTGGGTGCAGGTTGACTCTCAGGATGTCAGTCAGTGGTGTCCTGCTGTTGGTTGGTGCCCAGTTCCCAGCAGGGCCTTGTGCTCCCCACAACAGAGCACCATTGTCAGACATCTTTGAAGTGGCTTTTCACTCCCTGTGAGGTGTGCATGCTTCAGTGTGAGCTTGCTGGGCCATGCGGGTGGGGGATGTTGAGCTGTGACTACCACTCCCATCATGTTATTGCCTACACCCCCCTTCCCAGCATGCCCATACTTCCTTCCTTTTGAGTGGACTTCACTGTGTGTGAGTGTGACAGCAATGGCAAGATGGCTGACAGTGTGGTCCTGTTGTTTGTTGGTGCCCAGTTCCCAGCAGGGCCTTGTGCTCCCCACAACAGAGCACCATTGTCAGACATCTTTGAAGTGGCTTTTCACTCCCTGTGAGGTGTGCATGCTTCAGTGTGAGCTTGCTGGGCCATGCGGGTGGGGGATGTTGAGCTGTGACTACCACTCCCATCATGCTATTGCCTACACCCCCCTTCCCAGCATGCCCATACTTCCTTCCTTTTGACTCTGCTTCCCTGTGGGGTAGTGTGCCTGTGCTGACAGGATGGCTGACAGTGTGGTCCTGTTGTTTGTTGGTGCACAGTTCCCAGCAGGGCCTTGTGCTCCCCACAACAGAGCACCATTGTCAGACATCTTTGAAGTGGCTTTTCACTCCCTGTGAGGTGTGCATGCTTCTGTGTGAGCTTGCTGGCCCATGTGGGTGGGGGATGGTGAGCTGTGACTACCACTCCCATCATGCTATTGCCTACACCCCCCTTCCAAGCATGCCCATACTTCCTTCCTTTTGAGTCGAATTCACTGTGTGTGAGTGTGACAGCAATGGCAAGATGGATGACAGTGTGGTCCTGTTGTTTGTTGGTGCACAGTTCCCAGCAGGGCCTTGTGCTCCCTACAACAGAGCACCATTGTCAGACATCTTTGAAGTGGCTTTTCACTCCCTGTGAGGTGTACATGCTTCAGTGTGAGCTTGCTGGGCCATGCGGGTGGGGGATGTTGAGCTGTGACTACCACTCCCATCATGCTATTGCCTACACCCCCCTTCCCAGCATGCCCATACTTCCTTCCTTTTGAGTGGACTTCACTGTGTGTGAGTGTGACAGCAATGGCAAGATGGCTGACAGTGGTGTCCTGTTGTTTGTTGGTGCCCAGTTCCCAGCAGGGCCTTGTGCTCCCCACAACAGAGCACCAGTGTCAGACATCTTTGACGTGGCTTTTCACTCCCTGTGAGGTGTGCATGCTTCAGTGTGAGCTTGCTGGGCCATGCGGGTGGGGGATGTTGAGCTGTGACTACCACTCCCATCATGCTATTGCCTACACCCCCTTCCCAGCATGCCCATACTTCCTTCCTTTTGAGTGGACTTCACTGTGTGTGAGTGTGACAGCAATGGCAAGATGGCTGACAGTGGTGTCCTGTTGTTTGTTGATGCCCAGTTCCCAGCAGGGTCTTGTGCTCCCCACAACAGAGCACCAGTGTCAGACATCTTTGACGTGGCTTTTCACTCCCTGTGAGGTGTGCATGCTTCAGTGTGAGCTTGCTGGGCCATGCGGGTGGGGGATGTTGAGCTGTGACTACCACTCCCATCATGCTATTGCCTACACCCCCCTTCCCAGCATGCCCATACTTCCTTCCTTTTGACTCTGCTTCCCTGTGGGGTAGTGTGCCTGTGCTGACAGGATGGCTGACAGTGTTGTCCTGGCGTTAGTTTGGCTACAAGTCCCAAAAGTGTCCCTGTGCTTCACACAGCATAACCCAGGGTGGCGGTTCTTTGTGGGATATTTAATTAGAGTGTGAGGCAATGCATTCTCCCAGGTGAGTTGTGTGGAGTTTGTGTTAAGGGTGTGTGTGAGAACAGCTGCTGGTAACTATGGTCAGTGCTGTCAGTCCTCCTTCCCACCCAGCCAGATATCCCACCATGGAACGTGCTTCCATTGCAGGGAGTGCAAGTTTGCTTTCAGGATGTCAGTCAGTGGTGTCCTGCTGTTGGTTGGTGCACAGTTCCCAGCAGGGCCTTGTGCTCCCCACAGCAGTACCCAGTGTCAGCCATCTTGTCAGTTCTTTTCCACTCCCTGTGATGTGAGCATGGTTCAGAGTGGTGTTGATGGGCCAATTGTGAGGGTGACCAATATCTGTGACTACAACTCCCATCATGCTATTGGCTACACTGACTTCACCAGCATACACAGAATTCCTTCCTTTCAGTGAGCTTCCCTGTGAGGTGGTGTTCTAGTGGTGGCAAAATGTCTGACAGTGTTTGTTGGTTAGATTTGTGCCGCTGCCTTGCTCTATTTGTTGTTGGGTTTGTACATGTCATGACACAGTTACATATCACTATGGGATGGCAGGTATTGTGTTTGTCTAACTAACATACACATCTTGGGATGATTATGTTTTGGTTACTGTGGCTTTGCTAACGGTGCATGGTTTCACTATCCCCTTGACAGTGATATGTGTGTATTGTCACACGATATTGGGTATATTGGTTGTGTACTCACCAGGCTCTGGGATGTTTGATAGTCCATGTACGCTCTCTGGTGGTAGGATGGCCCGCACCTTCTCCTCCCAGGGCCTGAGGTATACTGGTTTGGCAGGAGGGCCACTGCCGGTGCGATGGCTCAAGGTGTAATCCTTCTTGAGTAGGGCCTTGACCCTCCTGCGCACATCATACCACCTGTTCTGGATGTCTTCCTTTGTGCGCAAACATGGTGATTGTGCATTCACCCTATCGACGATCCTCTCCCACATCTTGGTTTTCTGCGACATGGGGGTCTGTTGGACCAGTGTACCAAACAAGTGTGGCTCTACCCTGAGGATTTCATCTACCAGCACTTCCAATTCACTGTCTAGGAACTTTGGGGCAGATTTACAACTTCTGGCGCATCCCTGCAAATCAGCAGGGATGCGCCAGAATAGTTGCGACACGCAATTCTCTCCTTGCGCCACCACGGAAGCGCCGCATTTACAATGCGGCGCACCGTGGCGCAAGGAAAGGCCGATGCGTGTCGCATCCTGTGGCGCAAGGGCGGCGCATTGCTGGAGTCGTGTCGCAAGCGCGACGCAACTCCAGCAATGCTCGTGGGCCGCCCATACCTAACGTGGTGCACCACTCCTTACGCCTGCTTGAAGCAGGCGTAAGGATTCGTCGCAGCGGCGTCGGAAAAGTGACTCAGTGAAATCTTGTAGATTTCACTGCGTCACTTTTACGAGGCATTCCTTCGACGGAACGCCCACCCTGCGGAGGAACGCCCACATGAAACCTGACGCAGGTTTCATGTGGCGCAGGGCTTTACAACGTGACGCATCTCCCTAGATGCGTCACGTTGTAAATAATGCGCAACGTGGCGCATGGTTTACGTCGCCGCTGCGTCACAAAAGTGACGCAACGGCGGCGCAAAAGTGGCGCAAGGGGCTTGTAAATCTGCCCCTTTGGATTCTTCTTTGGGGGCATGGTGATGGGTGGTGGTGGGGATTGATGTGTGTGTGAGTGTGCAAGTGAGGGTAGGTGAGTGTCAGTTTTGCTGGGTGTATGTGAGGGTGCTATTAGGGAGGTGCTAATGGTGTGTAGCTTGTGTGATGGATGAGTTGTGGGTGTGTCTGTGGTTGCTGTCTGATGGTGTTCTGTGCTGGCAGGTCAGTTGAATTTGCAAAGGATCATGGTAGGGATTTGTGGCCTTTATATGGGTGGAGTTGTGGGTGTGTCTTTGTTCCATTTCCCCCCAGTATTTATTGACTTTGTCATTGCTTGTTTGGCCCTTTTTTTTGTATTTTTTCCTTTGTAGTTTTGGGGCATGTAGGAGACGTTCTTCTGACCGAGTAGGACGCTGCAGTTGGCTCGTGCGAGCTTCTCCGAGTCTTTCAAGCTGTGTTTCTGCTGTGTTTCATGTGCAGCGTACGCGTCGGTCGCGGAGTATTGGGTTGCTTCGGCTCCGTTTTGTATGCGTGTCGGTCGTACGGCTTGAGCTCCGTGCGACTCGGATTGGTTTTCCACGCATTGCATCGTACTGCGCGGGTCGTAGTTCGCGGGTACGTTTCTGTCGGGTTCATTCCTGGTGCGTGTCGGTCGGTTCGATTCGCGTGGTTTCCCGGCCGGATAGCTGGTTTCCGTGCGGTTCGGTCGTTCGGCTTGTGTTCCGTACGAGTCGGTCGTAATTCACATGCATTGCATCGTACTACACGGATCGGGCAGCGCCGGTACGTGTCGGTCGGACTAAATTCCCGTACCGAGTCGGTCGGTACGTTTTCCGGCCCGAATCGGAATTGGCCCCTATGTCTGTGTTATTTTTCAATGACTCAAGGGCCATGCTTTCTGGTCTGGAGATATTGTACTTGACGTACTCCTTCTTAGACAGGAGATTCATAACATCTCTTAGTACTACCTGTTCGAAAGTCAATATCTTGTTAGACATAAAATTGGACAGTGGTGTGATGTTAGAGGGTGGTCTTAAGCCTGTATTCGAGAAAGAGGGTTTTGGAGGAATTTTATTCAAGTTGTGTTTTAGACGTACCTTACTGAAAAACTGATGTAGTTCCATCTTGAGGTTAAATGTATTGGCTAACGTTGTGGGAAAAAAGGATAAGCCCTTACATAATACACGTTCCTCATCGAGTGTCAAGCTATATCCAGACAGATTGACCACAGGGTTTGTGTTGTTAGATCTACTATCAAGCGGATTTGCCACCTGTAGTGTTGTCGACGCGTTTGTATCTCCCCATTGGTCTCATATTTTTCCACTGGAAACTGACCCTTTTTTTTTGCAGTGCGCCTAGCTGTGGATTTTGGGCCCCAGTTCAGCCGGCACTTAGGGAAACCTAACAAACCTGTATATTTAGAAAACTAGACACCCAGGGGAATCCAGAATGGGGTGACTTGTGTGGCTCTCAACAGGGTCTGTTACCCAGAATCCTTTGCAAACCTCAAACTTTGTAAAACAAAAACATATTTTCCTCACATTTCTGTGATGGAAAGTTCTGGAATCTGAAGAGAGCCACAAACATTCACCCACCAAGCATTCCCCCAAGTCTCCCAATAAAAATGGTTCCTCACTTGTGTGGGTTGGCCTAGTGCCCGCGACAGAAACCGGCTCGAAATGTAACATGGACACATCACATTTTTCCATTGAAAACTGACCTTTTGTTTGCAACTTGCCTAGCTGTGAATTTAGGCCCTAACTCAGCTGGCATTTAGGCAAACCTAGCAAACCTGTAAATGTTTGAACACTAGACAACCAGGGGAATCCAAGAAATGTGAGGAAAATGTGATTTTTTTTTAGCTAAATTTGATGTTTGCAGGGAATTCTGGGTAAGAAAACGTTGGGGGATCCACTTGAGCCATACCTCCCTGTACTCCCTGGGTGTCTAGTTTTCAGAAATGTCTGGGTTTTGTAGGTTTCCCTAGATGGCCTCCAAACCAGGGACCAAAAAACGCAGGCGACCCCCTTGCAAAACCAGGTCGTTTTGTGATCGATAATTTTGATGCCTCCACAATGCGTTTTGAGCTCTTCCCTGCTGCGGGCACTTGGCTTACCCAGGCAAGTGAGGGATCATTTTTATCAGGAGACCTGGGGGAACGTTGGGTTGTAGGAAATTTGTGCCCAAACAGTGATCCCATGCAGAAATGTGAGGAAATTGTCTGGGTTTGGTAAGCCTTCCTAGATGGCCACCCAGCCCCAGACCAAAAACGCAGGCGACCCCCTTGCAAAACCAGGTCGGTTTTGATCGACAATTTTGATGCCTCCACAATATGTTTTGGGCCCTTCCCTGTCATGGGCTCTTGGCCCACCCACGCAAGTGAGGCTGCATTTTTTTCGGGAGATGTGGGGGAACGTTGAGTGATAGGAAATGTGTGCTGGTGCAGTGATCCCAAAACATTTCCACAGAGAAATGTGAGGAAAATATTTTTTTTAGCTAAATTTGAGGTTTGCAGGGTGTCCTGGGTAAGAAAATGTTAGGGGATCCACACAAGCCATACCTCCCTGGACTCCTTTAGGTGTCTAGTTTTCAGAAATGTCTGGGTTTGTTAGGTTTTGCTGGATGGCCGCCAAGCCCAGGACCAAAAACGCAGGAGACCCCCTTTGCAAAACCAGGCCGTTTTCTGATCAATAATTTTGATGCCTCCACAATACTCTTTGGGTCCTTCCCTGTCACAGGCACTTTGCCCACCCATCCAAGTCAGGTAGCAATTTTATCAGGAGACCTGGGGGAATGCTGGATGGTAGGAAATCTGTGCCTGTGTGGTGATCCCACAACTTTCCCACACAGAAATGTGAGGAAAATGTGATATATTTAGCTAAATCTGAGATTTGCAGGTGATTCTGAGTAAAAAAATGTTGGGGAGATCCATAAAAGCCACACCTCCCTAGACTCCTCCTGGCATTTAGGGGCATATTAGCAACACCCACGTTAAAATTATCGCAGTTTTAGCGGCAGGAAACTGCCGCTAAAACGGCGATAATGGGCTTGCTAATATGCGTTATGGAATTCCAATAGAAGCCCAGGTTAGATGTCCTGCACATCTAACCTGGGCTTCTATTGGAATTCTAAAACGCATATTAGCAAGCCCATTATCGCCGTTTTAGCGGCAGTTTCCTGCCGCTAAAACGGCAATAATTTTAACGTGGGTCTTGCTAATATGCCCCTAAGTTTTCAAAAATGTCTGAGTTTGGTAGGTTTCCCTAGATGGCCGCCGGGACTAAAAACGTAGGTGGCCCCCTTGCAAAACCAGGTAATTTTGTGATTGATAATGTTGATGCCTCCACAGTACGTTTTGGCCCCTTCCCTATCGCGGGCACTTGGCCCACCCACACAAGTGAGGTAGCATTTTTATCAGGAGAACGGGGAATGCTGGGTGGTAGAAAATTTGTGCTGCAGCAGTGATCCCAAAACTTTCCCACACAGAAATTGTTGTGTAGCTCCTACCAATCTGTAGGAGCTGCATGTTTGTTGTACAGCATAAACTTTGGGTGAGGTGCCTCGACTGATTCCGGGCAACCCGCAGGATACGTTGGCCTAGAGACCAGCTAGCTCACAGTGCCACCGTAAACCCCCCTAGCCTTACTAGGAAGTGAATAGTTTCTGGCAACCACTGAACATGACAACCCTGACCCCTCAGGGATTGTGTAAACAGATCCGAACCCTTTGGTCAGTCACTCGTGCTTACTCGTGCTCAGAGAAATAAACAGAATACAAAGTGGGGCGTTTTCAATACATTTATTGAACCAACGTTATTCTTGTATAAAAAATACATGTGCTGCGATAATCAGTAGACAGAAGCAGATAAAAGTAATTATAAGCAACAAAAGCGTAAATAGTAGATACAGTTCTACCATGGTGCTAAAACAGTGTATATATGCAGGAATATAAACAAGGCAGTAATCTGGTGTACTCCTACTATGCAAAACCCTAATCCAAGTGTACTTAGAGTGTGTGGGTGTAAAGCCAAGAATCCCCCAAGGGACGATCCAACCCCATTACCTGGTGGGAGAGAATGTAGGACCTCGTCTTGGTCACAAACTGGACACCCCTCATGGAGATGTCAGACCACTGCGTGGTGAAGTCTCAGCATGCAGAGACCCTCGGTGTCAGCTGAAGTGCCTCCTCTAATAATCTTTTGGGATGCTCTTTATTTATAATAGAAAGCAGCCTTGCGATGTGCGTATAGATTAGTGATGTTGTGGATATGTAGATAGCCCTGTCACCCTGTGGATGAAGATAGAACGATTTTTGTTTATATTACGTAGGAGGGCCTTGTACAAGATGTTCGAGGCATTATGATAATGTTGTGCGAAGCTAGATGTGTAAACAAAGTAGTTTCAGAGAAACTTATCCAACATTGTTGTGCATGCAAATATGTGCAAAGGGTCACAGCAGAAATGTTATTGTGAAAAATAGGACAATGTCAGAAATGAGCCGCTTCACTACATGGGCCTAACCCGGGCACATAACATCCACTCTTCATACTAAGGGTCAATATATAAAAGCTATGTAAGCCAGCAGGACATAATGAAGCAAAATTAAAAAGGTTTAAAACTACACTTAAAATCATCTAACAGCAATCTTCGCTTTAAAATATTCATATAAACGCCTTAACCCCTTCGCTGCTAGGCCTTTTCCCCTCCTGTGCTAAGCCTTTTTTTGGCTATTTGGGGTAGTTCACGCTTAGGCCCCTGTAACTTTTTGACCACATAACGTATCCACGCCAAATTTGCGTCCTTTTTTTCCAACATCATGGGGATTCTAAAGGTACCCAGGGTTTGTGGATTCCCCTGGAGGGGACCCAGAAATTAGCCAAAATACAACTAAATTTTGTTTTTTTGGGGAAAAATGCGAAAAAAGGGCTACAGATGAAAGCGTCTGGTTTTTTCCCTGCAAATGGCATCAAAAAAGGGGTTGTGGTGCTGAAATCACCATCTTCCCAGCTTTCAGGGACAAGCAGACTTTTGTCAGAAAACCAAACTTTTTACACAGTTTTGGAATTTTTCTGGGACATAGTCTATTTTTGCTATTTTTTGTGCTTTCAACCTCCTTCCAGTTAATGGTAGAAATGGGTATGAAAGCAATAATGGATCCTGGAAAGCTATACATTTCTGAAAAGTAGACAAAATTCTGAATTCAACAAGGGGTCATTTGTGTAGATCCTTCAAGTTTTCTTTATAGAAACAAACAGTTAAATAAAGGAAAAATTGAAAATTAGTTGAAAAAATCAGCCATTTGTGTCAACGTTTTCACCTGTAACTTCTTCTAATTATGACAGCTATTTAAAAGCAATATACCGTTACATCCGCTGGACCTTTCTGGTTGTGGCGATATATAGGACTTGTAGGTTCACCAAGAACCCGACGAACCCAGAGCCAATAACTGAGCAGCGTCTTGCAATGGTTTTTTATTATGTACCGGGTATAGAGCAATTATTCTGGGAAAATTTATACATGGAAAAATCGGTATGAAAGACACCTATGTATTTCTGAAATGGGAACAAAATATAGAGTTTAGAAATAGTAGATATTTGCACTTTTCCGAAATTGGGAGTACCCATACTAGCATGAGAATTATAGGACATTTTTCAAAATGACTTCATTTTTACACATTGTCTTTCATTTGGAAGGCAGAAATGCATCAAAAGTCAATAGATAATAACAGTTGCTCTACAATTTTGTATTACCCTAAGTCTCCCGATAAAAATGGTACCTCACTTGTGTGGGTAGGCCTAGTGCCTGCGACAGGAAACGGCCCAAAACGCAACGTGGACACACCACATTTTCACAGTGAAAAATTACCCTTTTTGTGCAAAGTGCCTAGCTGTAGTTTTTTAACCCTAGCTCTGCCGGCACCTAGGGAAACCTAGCAAACCTATACATTTTTGAAAACTAGACACCCAGGGGAATCCAGGATGGGGTGACTTGACTGGCTCTCCCCTGGTTCTGTTACCCAGAATCCCTTGCAAACCTAAAATATTGTCACAAAAAACACATTTTCCTCACTTTTCTGTGGTGGAAAGTTCTGGAATCTGCATGGATCCACAAAATTCCACCCACCCCGCGTTCCCCAAAGTCTTTCGAGAAAAACGGTACCTCACTTGTGTGGGTAGGCCTAGTGCCCGCGACAGGAAACGGCCCAAAACGCAACGTGGACACACCACATTTTCACAGTGAAAAGGGACCCTTTTTTTGCAAAGTGCCTAGATGTAGTTTTTGAACCCTAGCTCTGCCGGCACCTAGGGAAACCTAGCAAACCTATACATTTTTGAAATCTAGACACCCAGGGGAATCCAGGATGGGGTGACTTGACTGGCTCTCACTAGGTTCTGTTACCCAGAATCCCTTGCAAACCTAAACAATTGTGAAAAAAAACACATATTCCTCACTTTTCTGTGGTGGAAAGTTCTGGAATCTGCGTGGATCCACAAAATTCCACCCACCCCGCATTCCCCAAAGTCTTCCGAGACAAATGGTACCTCACTTGTGTGGGTAGGCCTAGTGCCCGCGACAGGAAACAGCGCAAAACACAACGTGGACACACCACATTTTCACAGTGAAAAATGACCCTTTTTTTGAAAAGTGCTTAGCTGTAGTTTTTGAACCCTAGCTCTGCCGACACCTAGGGAAACCTAGCAAACCTATACATTTTTGAAATCTAGACACCCAGGGGAATCCAGGATGGGGTGACTTGACTGGCTCACACCAGGTTCTGTTACCCAGAATCCCTTGCAAACCTAAACAATTGTAAAACAAAACACATTTTCCTCACTTTTCTGTGGTGGAAAGTTCTGGAATCTGCATGGATCCACAAAATTCCACCCACCCCGCGTTCCCCAAAGTCTTCCGAGAAAAATGGTACCTCACTTGTGTGGGTAGGCCTAGTGCCCGCGACAGGAAACAGCGCAAAACACAACGTGGACACACCACATTTTCACAGTGAAAAATGACGCATTTTTGGCAAAGTACCTAGCTGTAGTTTTTGAACCCTAGCTCTGCCGGCCCCTAGGGAAACCTAGCAAACCTATACATTTTTGAAAACTAGACACCCAGGGGAATCCAGGATGGGGTGACTTGACTGGCTCTCACCAGGTTCTGTTACCCAGAATCCCTTGCAAACCTAAACAAGTGTAAAAAAAACACATTTTCCTCGCTTTTCTGTGGTGGAAAGTTCTGGAATCTGCATGGATCCACAAAATTCCACCCACCCCGCGTTCCCCAAAGTCTTCTGAGAAAAATGGCACCTCACTTGTGTGGGTAGGCCTAGTGCCCGCGACAGGAAACGACGCAAAACGCAACGTGGACACACCCCAATTTCACTGTGAAAAATGACCCTTTTTTGGCAAAGTGCCTAGCTGTAGTTTTTGAACCCTAGCTCTGCCGGCACCTAGGGAAACCTACCAAACCCACACATTTCTGAAAAGTAGACACATGGGAGATTCCAGGGAGGTATGGCTTGCGTGGATCCCCCAATGTTTTCTTACCCAGAATCCCCAGAAACCTGAAATTTTGCTGAAAAAATCACTTTTTTCACACATTATTGTGTGGGAAAGTTGTGGCATCACCGGGCTGACACAAATTTCCTACCACTGAGCATTGCCCCAGGTCTCCCAATAAAAATGGTGCCTCACTCGGGTGGGAGGCCCAAGTACCCGCGACAGGCAAGGGCCCAAAACGTATTGAGGCGACATCAAAAATGCCTATCACAAAACGACCTGATTTTGCAAGGGGGGTCCCATGACTTTTTGGCCCGGGGCTCGGCGGCCGCCTAGGGAAACCTAGCAAACCCAAACATTTCTGAAAAGTAGACACCCGGGGGATTCCAGGGAGGTATGGCTTGCGTGGATCCACTAAAGTTTTCTTACCCAGAATCCCCTGCAAACCTGAAATTTTGCTGAAAAAATCACTTTTTTCACACATTTTTGTGTGGGAAAGTTGTGGCATCACCGGGCTGACACAAATTTCCTACCACCCAGCATTCCCCCAGGTCTCCCGATAAAAATGGTGCCTCACTCGGGTGGGAGGCCCAAGTACGCGCGACAGGCAAGGGCCCAAAACGTATTGAGGCGACATCAAAATTGCCTATCAGAAGACGACCTGGTTTTGCAAGGGGGGTCCCATGACTTTTTGGCCTGGGGCTCGGCGGCCACCTAGGGAAACCTAGCAAACCCACACATTTCTGAAAAGTAGACACCCGGGGGATTCCAGGGAGGTATGGCTTGCGTGGATCCACCAACGTTTTCTTACCCAGAATCCCCTGCAAACCTGTTGCGGGTACTTGGGCCTCCCACCCGGGTGAGGCACCATTTGTATCGGGAGACCTGGGGGAACGCTGGGTGGTAGGAAATTTGTGTCATCCCGGTGATGCCACAACTTTCCCACACAAAAATGTGTGAAAAATGTGATTTTTTCAGCAAACTTTCAGGTTTGCAGGGGATTCTGGGTAGAAAACGTTGGTGGATCCACGCAAGCCATACCTCCCTGGAATCCCCCGGGTGTCTACTTTTCAGAAATGTGTGGGTTTGCTAGGTTTCCTAGGTGGCCGCCGAGCCCCGGGCCAAAAAGTCATGGGACCCCCCTTGCAAAACCAGGTCGTCTACTGATAGGCAATTTTGATGTCGCCTCAATACGTTTTGGGCCCTTGCCTGTCGCGGGTACTTGGGCCTCCCACCCGAGTGATGCACCGTTTTATCGGGAGACCTGGGGAAACACTGGGTGGTAGGAAATTTGTTTCAGCCCGGTGATGCCACAACTTTCCCACACAAAAATGTGTGAAAAAAGTGATTTTTTCAGCAAAATTTCAGGTTTCTGGGTAAGAAAACTTTGGGGGATCCATGCAAGCCATACCTCCCTGGAATCCCCCGGGTGTCTAGTTTTCAGAAATGTGTGGGTTTGGTAGGTTTCCCTAGCTGGCCGCCGAACCCGGGGCCAAAAACTCATGGGACCCCCATTGAAACCAGGTTGGTTTGTGATAGGTAATTTTGATGTCGCCTCACTAGGTTTTGGGCCCTTGCCTGTCGCGGGTACTTGTCCCACCCACGCGTGTGAGGTACCATTTTTATCGGGAGACCAGGGGGAGCAGAAAGGCTGTAATGGTGGCGGGGATGTGGGCATTGGCGTGCCCACTTCGGGCAGCCCCCACCCTAAAAAAAATAGCAAAAAAAAATACCTGGCATCAAGTGGGCTTTCTGCCGCCCCGGGGGGGCAGTTTGGGGGCTACAGCCCCCATCTGCCTCCCAGGGGGGGCAGAAAGGCTGTAATGGTGGCGGCGGGGTGGGGGCATTGGCGTGCCCGTTTTGGGCAGCCCCCACCCTAAAAACAATTGCACAAAAAAAAATCCCTGGCGTTTAGTGGGCTTTCTGCCCCACCGGGGGGGCAGATTGGGGGCTACAGCCCCCATCTGCCCCCCAGGGCAGGGCAGAAAGGCTGTAATGGTGACGGGGGGTGGGGGCATTGGCGTGCCCGTTTTGGGCAGCCACCACCCTAAAAAAAATTGCACAAAAAAAATCCCTGGCGTTTAGTGGGCTTTCTGCCCCCCCCAGGGGGGCAGATTGGGGGCTACTGCCCCCATCTTCCCCCCAGGGTGGGGCAGAAAGGCTGTAATGGTGACGGGGGTGGGGGCATTGGCGTGCCCATTTTGGGCAGCCCCCACCCTAAAAAAAAATTACACAAAAAAAAAATCCCTGGTGTTTAGTGGGCTTTCTGCCCCCCCGGGCGGGGCAGAAAGGCTGTAATGGTGACAAGGGGTGGGGCATTGGCGTGCCCGTTTTGGGCAGCCCCCACCCTAAAAAAAAATTACACAAAAAAGAAAATCCTTGGTGTTTAGTGGGCTTTCTGCCCCCCCGGGGGGGCAGATTGGGGGCTACAGCCCCCATCTGCCCCCCAGGGCGGGGCAGAAAGGCTGTAATGGTGACGGGAGGTGGGGGCATTGGCGTGCCCGTTTTGGGCAGCCCCCACCCTAAAAAAAAATTACACAAAAAAAAAATCCCTGGTGTTTAGTGGGCTTTCTGCCGCCCCGGGGGGGCAGTTTGGGGGCTACTGCCCCCATTTGCCCCCCAGGGGGGGCAGAAAGACTGTTATGGTGGCAAGGGCGTGGGGGCATTGGCGTGCCCATTTTGGGCAGCCCCCACCCTAATAAAAATTGCACAAAAAAAAATCCCTGGCGTTTAGTGGGCTTTCTGCCCCCCCGGGGGGGCAGATTGGGGGCTACAGCCCCCATCTGCCCCCCAGGGTGGGGCAGAAAGGCTGTAATGGTGACGGGGGGTGGGGGCATTGGCGTGCCCGTTTTGGGCAGCCCCACCCTAAAAAAAAATCACACAAAAAAAACATCCCTGGTGTTTAGTGGGCTTTCTGCCCCCCCGGGGGGGCAGATTGGGGGCTACTGCCCCCATCTGCCCCCCAGGGCGGGGCAGAAAGGCTGTAATGGTGACGGGGGGTGGGGGCATTGGCGTGCCCGTTTTGGGCAGCCCCCACCCTAAAAACAAATTACACACAAAAAAAATCACTGGTGTTTAGTGGGCTTTCTGCCCCCCCGGGGGGCAGATTGGGGGCTACAGCCCCCATCTGCCCCCAAGGCAGGGCAGAAAGGTTGTAATGGTTTCGGGGGGTGGGGGCATTGGCGTGCCCATTTTGGGCAGCCCCCACCCTAAAAAAAATGGCACAAAAAAAAATCCCTGGCGTTTAGTGGGCTTTCTGCCCCACCAGGGGGGCAGATTGGGGGCTACAGCCCCCATCTGCCCCCCGGGGGGGCAGAAAGGCTGTAATGGTGACGGGGGTGGGGGCATTAGCGTGCCCGTTTTGGGCAGCCCCCACCCTAAAAACAAAATTACACAAAAAATAAATCCCTGGCGTTTATTGGGCTTTCTGCCCCCCCGGGGCAGCAGATTGGGGGCTACTGCCCCCATCTGCCTCCCAGGGGGGGCAGAAAGGCTGTAATGGTGGTGGGGGGGGTGGGGGCATTAGCGTGCCCATTTCGGGCAGCCCCCATCCTAAAAAAAAATGCGTCTACAAAAAATCCCTGGAGTTTAGTGGGCTTTCTGCCCCCCCGGGGGGGCAGATTGGGGGCTAATGCCCCCATCTGCCTCCCAGGGGGGGCAGAAAGGCTGTAATGGTGGTGGGGGGGTGGGGGCATTAGCGTGCCCGTTTTGGGCAGCCCCCATCCTAAAAAAAAATGTGTCCCAAAAAATCCCTGGTGTTTAGTGGGCTTTCTGCCCCCCCGGGGGGGCAGATTGGGGGCTACTACTCCCATCTGCCCCCCAGGGGGGGCAGAAAGACTGAACAGTCGCAATTTTTGGGGGGGGAGCAAAAGCCCTTGCCCAAGGGGCCGCACCCCCTCCCTGGTGCCTTAGTGGGCGGATCCCTGCTTGGGGATCGCCCTCCTGGGGCGATCCCCAAGCAGGGATCCACTGGGGAGGGGTACCATTGGAAAGGGGAGATACTCCCCTTTCCAATGATACCTCTCCCGTCTTTCTACGTGCTCAGGGGGCTGAATAGCCCCTGAGCACGTAGAAGTGAAACTGAAATGAGCCTAAAGGCTCATTTTAGTTTCGTTTTCAGTGAAATGAAGTCAGCGCGACGTGCGCGCTGATCTTCATTTCACTGAAAGGGAGGGGGCCTCGGGAGCTGGGAAGCTCTTCCCCAGCTCCCGAGGCTGTGGGGAGAAAGGAAATCCCTCTGCTGTCTGCAGCAGAGGGATTTCGTGCCCCAGGCCTCATGGCGGAATGGTTCCGTCATGAGCACAGGGGCACCGATGCTCATGACGGAACCATTCCGTCATGAGCATCGAAGGGGTTAAAGTCATTAAACTATTTGAAATCCCAAACACACAGAAAGCCATGGAGCCTAGAAAAATAAAGCAAAAGCTGTTTTGATTCAATTTATTTTAAAAAACAGGCCAAATCGTTCCCACCAAACGGAAAAAGCCAAATTGTTTTTGTGTTCCGAGTGGTAGACGCAACATTGCTGTTGCCCACAACCACAGACGGCGATCCCAGAGGCGCACCTCAAAGCAGGTTTATGGAACAAAGGTGATTCCATCCAGTTCCCCCAGCAGCTGCTGAGGGAGGGACTGCATCCTGTAAGTGTATAGTAGAGCCAGTGTCCAGTTCACTTGGAGCCAAAGCATCCCATGGTGTCTCGAAAATGCATTAGTCAGAAATGGAATACGCTGGGGACAACAATGCCCATGGGCCTTTAAGGGGTCCAGTGGAACAATCAATTGTGATCCTAGGCATAGATGCAATACGCATTTCCGGCCGCAAAGCAGGCAGTGGAATACAGGTTGTACACAGTGAAGCCAAACAGGCCTGAAGGACAAGAACTAGTGCTCATTTTGGTCTTTAAGCTGGGGTGTGCCAAAGCAGTGTACCATGCACTCACAGCACCACAGCACAAGCAGTGCTGTCTCAATTCTGGGTTGAACTGGGACTTGCATTGTGGAGCGGAAAAAATTAAATCAGGATTCCGGCCACAAGTAGCAGGACAAGCGGGAGCCCTCCAAAATGCTGCCCAGCACGGAGTGTATGAAAGATGGTATAACTCCAAAAATCGCTTGAAAGGTGCTAACCAGTCCAGAGCTGATACATTTAAAAAAGTGCACTATTTCCTTCATATCAGACATATTAAGGATATGGTGAACCAGCTCCCCAAAATGCAGCACGAAGTTAGTGTGGAGTAGTGTCTGTATCTCTGACAAATTCCTTGCAACCTGGAGGTCTAATCTCTCTCTGGCTGAAGTTAAGACCACATCATTTTGAAAAAGCATGGCCTTCAGCTTGCTCAGAGAATCAAAGTGTACGTGGGAAACATTTATGAAAAGCCATAGCTTTGCCTCCCCAACTGTGCGGGCAGGCGGAAACAGTACTTGTGTGCCACAAGTGACTATGGAATTTACCGTTACCAGATAAGCGATGCCCGGTTCCATTCTACAGCAACCTTGATCATTCTGCATCAAATAGCTCCCATTTGACACCGGATGAGTCACTGAAGCTGGGGACCCCTTCAGATAACAAGACAAGTTCGCAACTGAAGCATTGCATGCCCCATGAAGAGAAATGTCCATGCAAATTAAGGACCAGCTTAAAGCATCCTCACAGTCATAACCACTAAGGAAAACTTCCATGTCCCCATTCCTGCATCAAATCCTGAATGGTAATTCCCAGTACTCATGTACATAGCCTTCCCCTTGTGCTTCGTATCTAACTACCTGTTGATATTGGAGACAATATTGGAATTGGAAAGTCGTGACTGGCAGGCAGGGTAATGTAACCATGGATTATCCAGTCTGTGGATGGTGTTTCAGCCACAGTAAAAGGTAATTGGTCTAATTTTTCAATGTGCAGCATGGTATATTTCGCATCTCTTCGTGCCATTGCTATCTGCCATTCGGTTAGATCATATGCAGAAAACAGACTCGTACTATTGATGTAACACCATGGCATGTGGCCAGAACATATTGTTTGCAATGTCCAGCTCAGTATTACAATGGACCGTAGTTGTGACTGTCCATGCTGTAAAATAGACATGTCTTGCTGTATTATGTCAATTGCAGAAGGCACAATGTTGACCAATGAATCGATTCTGGATGATAATGTGGTCATACCATTGGCAACCATAGCCAAAGCCTTTTCTAAATTAACCCTGTCGATCTCGCGCAATCTCTCAGCAGCTACCTGTGGAGAAATTTTCCACAGCTTGTTGTATATTTCACACAAGAAGCGCTTTTGATGTGGGTTCCGGGGACCTAATAAAAAATTCCTGAGATCCATGTCATCAGAAAGAAGGGCCAGGTGTTGTTTCACCTGAGAGAGTGTTGAGGTTTTTAGCCAATCAAGGCCCAACTTTCCAACACTATATGATGTCACCACCCCGAAAGTTCTGTTTGTACATATCTCTGAACAGGGATATTTTCCTAAACCCTTCGGCATTGCCCAGAAATCTAGATTGACAACTATTGGTGCCCACAGGCCAAACCAAACATCCCTTCCAATTGGGGTCAGATGAATTAAAAGAACCCTCACGTATCATGAAGTGTGTTAAGTGCTGCCAGTTCTCGAAGCGTGAGTATGCAGGAATACGAGGTGTGTTCAAATCCTTTATCTTGGCTGGTCCAAAACAGGAAGTTTGTTGCACTCTTTTATTCAGGAAAATCATTTGAAGTGGTATGAGGCATGCTCTAAATAATGCCTCAGTTCCCTGAACCTGCCAATCTTTTGTCCCCCAGACAGATTTTGTGTCTATAGTGTCTTTCCAAAAGTAAAAACCCTGAGCAGACAGTTGGGAAATAAAGGAAGCAGAGTAAATCAGCTTGGTGTTTGTTAGCATATTTTTCTTTGCCGGTGTAGGTGCAAGCCTATAAAAATAAGAGGCTGGGTCTGATGTGTCAAAACCAGAAAAATAAGCGAACTTTTGTGCAAATGTTTTTGAACTATCTTTACATGATGTTAGGAAGTGTTCCCATTGAGTGTAATTGTAACCAGCGTGTGGGATACTAGCTTTGTGTAAAAAATGGTGACCATAATGTTGATAACAGACCATGTCAGCAAAATTAGATGTACCATCATTAGAAAATGCAGCTGATTGCTCTAGATCTACAAGCAAGTTGTGCAGTTTCAATGTCCCACTCATCAGAGAAAGTATTAGAGGTGATGATATCATTTAAGGTAATTTAAAACAAATATAGAATTTGTAAAAGTTTAGTAGGACCATACACATCATATGATATCCCTCCCCAAACTATTCCTTCCGGAACCATAACTGCTGTAATGTTCATCAGGGGCAGGTCCCTTAGGTCACAGTGCGATGATGCATGTGGCTTCAGAACCAAGATCACAAACTGTATTGCAGAGCTTTCTGGGAGATAGTGTCTATTTAGAAGTAGGAAAAGGAGAATTGCCAAACCAATCCGGAGGACCAGGAAAAGTAATCAAATTGTAATCCAGAGATGTATCCATGGTAAAACAAAGTATGCCTTTTTCAGCCAAAGATAGAGAGCATACACTCGTAGCTTGAAAGGAGGAGGCGGTGTTGGCAGTTCCTGTTCTCTTGAATCTGATGAAAAGTCGTCATAATGCACAAAGTAGCCTGACGCTGTCCAGTCTATTTTTGGCCACTCAGCAGGTCTTGTAAAACTGAGAGATGGCTCGATCTGTGGCATATTCACATAGACATCGTCAATTTTTCGCATTGAGATTTCTGTACTTGTTGACTGTACGGTCGTAGCTGTTTCAACAGGGAGAAGTATCACTTAATTGTTGTTTACAGCTTCTCTTTGCACAGGGGAATCTTCTGTAGGTATTAAAGCTTCCATTTGAACTTCATGAACGGCAGCGAGAGGAGTGCAACAGCTACCCAGGAGCCCACATGGCCTACTAATGAGATTTGGCCACATAGAGTGGTTTGATCAGATCAATAGAGACAAGGGGCAGAAGAAGTACAGTTCTAGTGCCTTCAACAGCCAGGACAGGTAAAAGTGCTCCGTAAGATGGGCCAAATTCTTTCTTGTCCATAATTTTCTCTCTGACTAGGTCCCGAATCTTCGGGACCCAGGCAGGTTTTGCATGACCTTCACTTCTCCAGTGGTTGTGCGTTTTACTTGGACGTTGCTTTGTGCACCCCGGAATTCATTGAGTTCCTGTAAACCAGCCAAACCTTCATTGATGCCAAAATTGTGTTTCCGCTGCCACTGTGCTGACATTATTGAGATCTGGCACCCACATTCTCACACTGAACACTGAATTTTATTGGCATGTTTTTGAGTGCTCTCTGGACCCCGTATAGGTGATTGACCCAACTGCCACCCAAGCCTAATACCCGTGCGGTATGTCCCCCTCTATTTGGATCATTATTTTGTATAAACAATGTGGGACAATTACCCTTGCATCAGGTGTTTCCACCATGATATGCTCATTCAGTGCTACTACCACCAGATAATCCATCACGTTCTGGCGAGCTATTGTGACTTCTGCCACTCTGTCCAGCATCGTCACTGCCCATTCCCCATTCAGAAGCAGAGTCCTCAGTAAAATGGGCATGTCTTATTTTAATCCCTGCTACTTTCTTCTTTTTGAATTGTGGTTTTTGAGTTTTTAGTTTGTCCTCTTTAAGGATGTAATCTGAAGTGTGACGTGTTTCCCTTTTCGACTTCACTGCTCTTGTGATCTACGTTCTGACCATCCACCTCTCTCCAAATACATATTGGACGAATCCTGAAAGGAACGAGAAGAACTTGTATCAGTATCCTGACACCTGTCAGGCTTTCTAATATCATCATGGTTTCTCAAATTATATTTTATGTCAGTGGATTCCTGCTGAGGAAACCCACCCTGTGATAATGTCTTATTTTGTTTATTATTCTTTTGTTTATTGTCCCATTTCTTCTTCAATGAAACAGGTGATTGCATCGAGTTATAATTTTCAGAATTATTCTTAACCTGTGGTTTCCCAGGTCTGGCTCCCAAATACTCTCTGCCTAGCGTAGCATAGGTTTCTTCGATAATTTTAGGTAATTCCCGCTCCTGCTGTGCAGGAGTTAATTTCCTACAGGCGTTGGTGTACAGCCAATGCTGCTACTTCTCCTTTTATATTACTTAACATCATGGTTGATACCGTGGCAAAGTTGCCCATCAGTTTTATCGGCAAGTCCAGGGCAGGTCCTGCCCCATACTCATCCTGTGCTTGTTTCAGTACCCAAGGTAAAACTGCTATTGAAGGGGTACCATTAGTTCTGGTGTAAACTGAAGTGAAGACTTTACACTAAGTGGCACAATCTTCTATCGGGGGAGCCATCCCAATTGGCAAGCAAATTGTTAATATTCTGTATTTGTCCTGCGGTCGCATGAAGGGAAAAGCCACTTCAAGCTGTCTTGCTTTCTGTGCTATCCAGAATGGAATTTGCTCCCGACTGTTGGGAACCTTTTCCATAATGGCATTCAGCATTTGATACCAATAGCATCCAATTGTGGGTGTGCAGTCTGAGCCATCCCCGCAAGCTTAACTGTGAGTGTTTGCATAATATACTGCGTGAGGTTTCTGTAAATGTTTACTTGATCTTCGTATAGTGTTGTTATTTCTGCTGCATTTGAATGATCAAGATTAGGATGTGGTGTATAAGCAGCTAGGACTGGCCAAGCTCCTTCTTTACTGAACGGACTGAGTCTCACATTTTCTACGGTATGGGGGAGGGTGCCTTTAAACCAATTTATGTGTTGTTGGTAAGTTAATGGAATTTCTATATCCACATATGGAAAGTATTCCTCTGGTGTTTCATCTTCAATGTAAGTATGAAACAATTTTGTGTGAGCATTGCAGCCGGGAATGTAACCCAAGGGTAGACTACCTCTGCTCTGAAAGCTTTGTGTGAAGGTAACGTCTCCCCCTTTGCAGTAAGGCCAAATTGTAGTAATTTCATAGTAACTGCTTGTCTGCAGTTTTCTGAAATATTTAGTCTAACTTCTTGTTCTTCATTATTATCTCCGTTATCTCCATTTACGGACATTGTGGAGAGAGAAGAAGTTTACTATGAGTCTATGGAAATAGGGTGAGCACAATGTTGGAAATTTTTTATCCTACAAGCTTGAATAACCTACAACCAATACATTGGTTATACCTAGTCAGCTGAAGCGGATTTTTTTTCTCACCACGGATGTCTCTGGTTTGGAGGTTTTATTTGTTTATTTGCAGAGTTTTATATAGCGCTGGCTAGACTCGGAGGTTTCAGAGCGCTTTACATGAGGATCAGCGAGATTACAAGTTACAAAATTACATCAGTTACACAGTGATTAAACAGTAAATATGAGTTACTAGAGAATAGCAAAACAAAGACACGTAAGAAAACAGTGTTATACATTGACATGAATTACTAGAGGAAAGCATAACAGAGACAAACACGTCCTAAGGGGCATAGAAGGTGAGGGGGGAAAAGTAAAAAGGGGTAAGGAATGCAGATTGAGTCAGGAAGACCATCAAGTGGGAAAGAATTTCAGGGAGACAAAATAGTCAAAGAGGAAGATAAACAAACCGGTTTGGGACCAGCAATCTTAACATCCAAGGATTCGGAGACTGAGGATGATGAGAGGAGTGAAGGAGACCTAAGTGGGGGGTCGACTAGAGGATAAGGTTAGTCAGGAGAACAGGGAGCAGTTCAGCGGCAAAGAGAAACGGTCAAAAACCCCCAAGATGGAGGACCCAGTTCATGGGCACGGAAAGCATTATCCCAAAATGGCGGGCTACAGATAAATCCAAGCCAAAGAAACAACAAGGTAGCTGACTCCACAGGGTAGGGCTGGAAAGGGGATGCAGTCACAAGATCAAGGCGGGAGGAGGGCTGGAGATCGCCGATTACAATCGGGTCGTCAGCGTGTACAGGATTCGGAGCTGCGGGGGCAGCAGTGTTGTCGTTTCGTAAGCCAAAGTCAGAGGAAGTCTGCTCGGGCGCACAAGGCAGCAGCCCCGGAAGAAGGGAGACATCAGCGGGGACCAGGAGAGTGCGCCTCCCCTGGCTCGGAAAGTGAAAACAAGCCCGGGGGCACCGGACCACAGCACCGTGGCACTCACTGCCGCTGCATCCCCATCATGGGAAACAAGACTCGCGCGACCCAGTGGCACCACAGGAGGCAACGCAAGAGGTCCAGCAGCAGGGCAAGCAGCAGCGGCCCAACCCGGAAGGCAAGGGGACCACCAGGGTGGCAAACCTCAGCCAAGCTCACTCGTCAGCCATCCGGAGATCCCGACCGGGCATAGGCCGCGCCGAGACTGGCTCCGTCGTCAGCAGATCCTCAGTGATTCATCCGAAGGAGGGGGAGGAAGGAGACAACAGCGGAGAGACGAGGAAAACCATACCCAATGTCTGGCTGGGTAGGTGACGGCCAAGGGCATGAACCCGAGCCAGTCTCCTCTATAGCCAACCAAGCAGCTCCACCGGGCATCGGCCGTGTTGTCTCGGATTCCGCGGTCAGAACACTAATCACGGATTCCTCGGAAAGAACCCAAATTTAGTCGCGGGGGCTGGAGAGACGAGGACCGCAGTCCACACAATCCCAGGTGAGCAGAAGGGTCCAAGGAGGGGGTGGAATCCGGGGGACCAAAGCTAAAAAGGCAATCCCTGGCTGGGGAGCTCCCGGCCGGAGCTCATCACCTGTCGGACATCTTGGGCAGCTCCTTAATTTGGACTGTGGAGGTGAGTAGAGTCTCTCAGAAAAGCACAACTGAACTACTCAGATAGACTGTTGTTAGAAATGGGGGTCTCTAGTTGGCAATGGTTTGCACCTTTGTCCAAATAGGGACCCTTCCTACTAGTCAGGATAAGGGGGATACATTACGGAAATAACTCCTGCTCACCCCCTTGGTAGCTTGGCATGACCAGTCAGGCTTATCTCAGAGACAGTGTGTAAAGCATTTGCACATAACCAAAAGTAATACAGTGAAAACACTACAAAAAGCACACAACATCAGTTAGAAAAATAACCAATATTTATCTGTGCAAATAAGACCAAAACGATAAAAGGACCAATATTCATTATCAAAAATATGCACTTTGCAAGAATGATTTTAAAATGCAGTTCCTTGAAGGCGGGTATCTCCATCCAGGGCTACCACGGTGCTGAAAACAACAGAATCCAACAGTTTTTGTCAACCGTGTTGGTGTGGACCAGCGTTAGTGTCAGCAGACTCGTAAACAGTACCTTTTGTTCCGGCCGACCACTTCGGTGCGGGCCAGTCGTGGCAACTGTCGCGGTTGTGATGTGAAGCATTGCAGTGTGGCGTGCGGTGCCCTCAAGTCGCGGTACAGGCAACAGCTTGGTGACGGTCGTCCAGCGGCATCGGTGATACCAGGGCTGTGGTGCAGAGTGAGACGGTGCCCATTGCGGTGCTGACAGGTCACGGTGCAAGAGGCAGTGTCTGTTGATGGGAGCAGGTGTCGCGGGGTGGACGGGGCGGTGCATCGTGTGACTTACGAGTGGTGCCCCCCAATCCACGTTGCAGTCACAGGTGTTGAGGTCAGCGGGCAGTGACATCGTCGGTGAGACCAGGGCGGTGGAGTGAAGTAAGGCAGTGCGGAGTGCAGTGCCCACAGATAACGGTGCAAGCAGTGGCTCAGTGACGGCGGCGGTCGTCAGACCAGAGTTGCGGTGCAAAGTGCGGTGGTGCCCTCTGCAGTGCCTTCAGGACACGGAGCCCTCAGCGATGTCAGTGATGGTGTCGAAAGATTTCCCCTTCTGTGGCAACTGAAACCCATGGTTCCAGCGACTGTACCCAGAGGTAAGTGAAGTCTTTGCTGTCCCTGAGACTTCGTGAACAGAAGTCAAGCTGTATTTCAAGCCCTTGGAGATACTCAGCAACAAGTGAAGAAAGTTCAGTCCAGTCCTTTCACAGCCCAAGGCAGAAGCAGCAATTGCAGGCCAATCCAACAAAGCAACAACACAGCAGAGGGGCAGTACTTCTCCTGGCAGTTCTTCCAGCTCTTCTTCTTGGCAGGGTCCTTAATCCAAGTGAGTTCTAAAGTTCTGGGCCCCAATATTTATGCTGCATTTCTCTTTGTTCTCTTGGGCAGAGAGTGTCTGTGCCCAGTCCAAACCAGTTTGGTCTTCTCTGGCCCAGCTTCCCGGCAGGAGGTGGAGACAGCATTGTCCAAGGTAGACCAGGCCCATTTAGGTGCAAGGGAATCTCCTCCCACTACTCTAAATGCGGCCAAGGTCTATTCAGCCCAGCCCTGACTCATCCAGGAAAGGCAGGACACACCTCTACCCCCCCAGTGGCTGTCTGAAGAGGATGCACATCCCCAGCCCCTATCACTCAAAAGCCAGACAGTCAATCCACAACCCAGCAGAGGTACACAGGATGGCTAAGCAAGAAAATACCTGCTTTTGAAAAGTGGTATTTTCAAACACAGAACATAAAAATCATCTTTCCTAAAAGATGCATTTCTACATTCTGAGTTTATGCATACTAAACTCTATTTCTCTATCTGGTCCCAATGGGAAGATATACTCGTAAAATGTTACAAAGTATTCCCCATTCTATCTTATGGGACAGATAGCCTTTCAATAGTGAAAAACAAAATACACTGTATTTCACTATCAGGACATGTCACACGCACCAGTACATGTCCTACCTTTCCCATACACTTCACCCTGCCCACAGGGGTACCTTGTGCCTACCTTAGGGGTGACTCACATGTAATAATAGGGAAGGTTAGGGCCTGGCAAGTGGGTGCACTTGCCAGGTTGACATGGCAGTGGAAATTTCATGCAGACACTGCAGTGGCAGCTCTGAGAACCCTTTGAAAGTCTGCTCATGGGGGTGGCACAATCAGTGCTGCAGGCCCACTAGCAGCATTTGATTTACAGGCCCTGGCACACACAGTGCACTGTACTAAGGACTTGGTAGTAAATTAACTAAGCCAATTATGGGAACACAAATCCATAATAACAATTTACACAGAGAGCATATGCACTTTAGCACTGAATAGCAGTGGTAAAGTGCCCAGAGTTCTAAAACCAAAACAAATAGGGTCAAAAACAGGAGGCCAAAAAGCAAAAAGTCTGCGGGTAAACCCAATGAGAAAGCCAAGTCTAACAACTTTTAAATAAGAACCCAACCAATGTTGGGTGTCATGTTGTGTAGCTCCTACCAATCCATAGGATCTCCACGTTTGGACTACATAAACTTTGGGTGAGGTACCTAGGTTTATTCCAGGCACCCCCACAGGATACTTTGGCCTAGAGATCAGCTAGCCTACAGTGCCACCGTAAGCCCCTCTAACCTTACCAAGGAGGAAATAGTTTCTGGCAACAACTGAACATGACAACCCTGATACCTCAGGGATCGTGGAAACAGATCAGAACCTTTAGGTCAGTCACTCGTGCTTAGAGAAAAATACAGAATACTCAGTGGGACGTTTTCAATATATTTATTGAACAAACGTTATTCTTGTATAGAATACATGTGCTGCGATAATCAGAAGACAGAAGCAGATAAAAGTGATTACAGGCACCAAAAGCGTAAATAGTAGATACAGTTCTACCATAGTGCTAAAACAGTGACTATATGCAGGCATATAAACAAGGCAGCAATCTGGCGTACTCCTACTATGCAAAACCCTACTCTAAGTGTACCTAGAGTGTATGTGGGTGTAAAGCCAAGAATCCCCCCTAGGGACGATTCAACCCCAATACCTGGCGGGAGAGAATGTAGGACCTTGTCTTGGTCATGAACTGGGCACCCCTTACGGAGATGCCAGACTGCTGCGTGGTGAAGTCTCAGCATGAAGGACCCTCGGTGTCAGCTGAAGTGCCTCCTCTACTAATCTTTTGGGAAGGCTCTTTATTTATAATAGAAAGCAGCCTTGCGATGTGCGTATAGATTAGTTATGTTTTGGATATGTAGATAGCCCTGTCGCCCCGTACATGATGATAGAACGCCTTTTGTACATAGTACGTAAAAAGGGCATTGTACAACATGTTCGAAGCATCATGATAATGTTGTGCGAAGCTAGATGTGTAAACAAAGTAGTTTCAGGGAAACTTATCCAACATTGTCGTGCATACAAATATGAGCAAAAGGTCACAGCAGAAATGTCATTGTGAAAAACAGGACAATGTACGAAATGAGCCGCTTCACTACATGGGCCTAACCTGGGCACATAACAAAATGTGATTTTTTTTTAGTTAAATTTGAGGTTTGCAGGGAATTCTGGGTAAGAAAACATTGGGGTATCCGCTCAAGCCATACCTCCCTAGACTCCCCCGGGTGTCTAGTTTTCTGAAATGTCTGGGTATGGTAAGTTTATCTAGATGGCCGCCGAGCCCAGGACCAAAAGCACAGGTGCCCCCTTGCAAAACCAGGCCATTTTGTGATCGATAATATTGATGCCTACACAATACGTTTTGGGCCCCTCCCTGTAGCAGGCACTTGGGCCACCCACACAATTGAGGGAGCACTTTTAGCAAGAGACCTGGGGAAATGCTGGGTGGTAGGAAATGTGTGCCAGCGTGCTAATCCCACAACTTTCCCTTACAGAAATGTCAGGAAAACATGATTTTTTCGCTAAATTTGAGGTTTGCAGGGGATTCAGGGTAAGAACAATTTGGGGGATCTACGTAAGCCACACCTCCCTGGACTCTCCCAGATGTCTAGTTTCCAGAAATGTCTGGGTTTTGTAGAATTCCCGAGATAGCCGCTGAGCCTGGAACCAAAAACACAGGGGACCCAGTTGCAAAACAAGGTTGTTTTGTGATCAATAATTGTGATGCCTCCACATATGTCTTGGGCCCTTCCTGTCATGGGCACTTGGCCCACCCACACAAGTGAGTTAGTATTTTTATCTGGAAACCTGTGGGAACGCTGGGTGGTAGGAAATATGTGCCAGCTCAGTGATACCACAACATTCCCAGAAAGAAATGTGAGGAAACAATGTGTTTTTTTTCAATGAATCAAATTTGTTGTCAAGAATATCGATTTGTTGTGTTGTATAAAATATCGCTGTTAAAAATATCGATTTTTAAAATATCGTTATAAAAAAATATCGATTTTGTAAATGTTGTGAATTTTTTAATATAGTATTTATTTTAAATGTATTAATAATTTTTAATAAATTGATTATATGTTTTATATAAAAAATGTTTTAGGAGCGGGATGTTGGGTTTATAGGGGATAAGAGTGGGGAGTGTTTTAAAAATATTTTTTTAAATGTATTTTTTTAAAAACATTAATTCATTTTTAAATTATGTTTTAGGAGCGGGATGTTGGGTTTATAGGGGATAAGAGTGGGGAGTGTCGTAAAAATATATATTTTTTAAATTAAAAATTTTAAAAAATAATAATGAAATTTTAAATTGGGTTTTAGGAGCGGGATGTTGGGTTTATAGGGGATAAGGGTGGGTAGTGTTTTAAAATTTTTTTTTAAATATTTTAATTTTTTAAAAATAATAATGAAATTTAAAATTGTTTTTTAGGGTGGGATGTTGGGTTTATAGGGGATAAGGGTGGGGAGTGTTTTTAAAATTTTTATTAAAATATTAAAAAAATTAAAAAAATATTTATGAAATTTTTAATTGTGTTTAAGGAGCGGGATGTTGGGTTTATAGAGGAAAAGAGTGGGGAGTATTTTAAAAATAAAATTGATTTAAAAAAAAAAAAAAAATCTAAAAATAATATTTTAAAAAATGATATTTTTTATTAGGAGTGGGATGTTGTGGTTATAGGTGGTCAGGGTGGGGAGTGTTTTAATCTAAAAAAATGTAAAATGAAATTGGATTTTAGGAGTGTGATGTTGGGGTTATAGGTGATGATGGGGGTTTTTGTAAATAATTTAAAATTATTATAAAAAAATTCAATACCTTTTAAATAATTTTACAATTTAAAAAACATTTGAAAATTGTTTTGAAATTTTGTGAAATTTGTAAATAATTTTGTTGAGTTATGTTTAAATAAATGAAACAAAAAATTATACATTTTGAGAATAATTTTAAAACATTAAAATGAAAATTTGGATTATATAAAATTATTGACAAATACCATAATTGTTTTGAAAATGTATTATAAATGGGAGTTTGTAAATATATGTATAATGTGTATTAATTTATATGTTTTTATGTATTTTTTTGGCAATATTATATTTAAAAACCATATTTTTGAATACCTTTCTTGAGTTAATATAGTTTGGTGTGGGAATAGAAAATTATATATGTTTAGTGTCCAGCACCTTCCCTGAGTTAATGTATTTTGGAGTGGGAATAGTAAATTATATATGTATAGTGTGTTGTACCTTCTCTGACTTTATGTAGTTTGGAGTTGGAATGGTAAATTATATATGTTTAGTGTCCAGCACCTTCCCTGAGTTAATGTATTTTGGAGTGGGAATAGTAAATTATATATGTTTAGTGTCCAGCACCTTCCCTGACTTAATGTAGTTTGGAGTGGGAATAGTAATTTATATATGTTTAGTGTCCAGCACCTTCCATGACTTAATGTATTTTGGAGTGGGAATAGTAATTTATATATGTTTAGTGTCCAGCACCTTCCCTGAGTTAATGTATTTTGGAGCGGGAATAGTAATTTATATATGTTTAGTGTCCAACACCTTCCCTGAGTTAATATAGTTTGGAGTGGGAATAGAAATTATATGTTTAGTGTCCAGCACCTTCCTTGACTTAAAGTAGTTTGGAGTGGGAATAGTAAATTATATATGTTTAGTGTCCAGCACCTTCCGTGACTTAGGGGCTCATTAGGATGGCGGTGTTTGGCACATCCGCGGTGCTGGCGGTGGCGGAAAACGTCTTTTTCCGCACTCCAGCGGCGGTCCTCGCGTCCGCCATATTACAATGGGCAAAAATAGCCCATTTCCCGTATGGTGTAGAGTTTCGGGATCCGCCAGGAATTTCCTTCCGCAACGGTGGCGGAGGGAGCCAATAGAGAAAGACCGCCGTGCGGAATGAAGTTACTACCGTCGGACAAATCACGATGCCTCAAACAGCCCATCACAACGCAGCGGAGAAACCAGCCACTCGGAGACGGCGGAAGCACTACTGCGGAGATCGAAACTCGAATCCCGGGCACCTCCACGCATTCCTGACCGCTATGGATCCAGCTCTTCAAGCCCTTCCGCTGCTGTACCTGATCCACTACCAGCATATAAGACGTCGCCGCGGTCAACACCGCAGGTACGTAAATAACACATCTCCGCATACAACCACAACACACAACTCCTGTGCTGAAATACGGTTCCTGTCTACATCAGACACTCTGGTGGAGACAGGGACATATTCCCCAGTGTACTCACACTTGTCCTGTTTGCTAGAAATCCACAACTCCGCATCGGGGTCACCCATCAACATCGAAATCACTGCAATGTCCCGGTCACGTCACTGCAGCGGTGAAGACGTGGGAAAACCTGCGCACAATGTAGTAGGCAGGGCCAGTGCCAGGCATGGGCAGTCTTGGCAGCTTCCCAGGGCTCCACCTTCACCCTACTCACATGGTGGGCTGCATCAGTTGGCCACAGCCCACAGCACGCTTCCCACATCCATTTCTGCACATGCTGTGTGCCCCTCTTGTGCCCCCCCCTCAATGCACTATTTAGCAGCCAGGTGTGGCTCGACCTCGCACCTCACACATCAAAGGGCAAGGTAGATTGACTGGGAAGGTGGGGGTGAAGATGAACACCCTGCACAGAAGGTCAGGGGCTGGACAACCCTCCTCCTCACACCTGCCTTCCACTCATGTGAATCAAACTGATTAAATTAAGAAATGAAGACTCACTCTGCATATTAACAACCACTGAACTGTTCACACTGCATGTCAAGTCCCTCAGACAGATCCCACACTGACACTCTGCCACATACACATACCATAGGTCAGCAGCAATGTATGACAATAAATGGACTACCCCAAAGTGGAGTGCTCAGTGCTGGAAAACCATGGACAAGCCACATAGCATTTGTACATGACATGCAAGAGGAGGATCATATCACACTACCCTTAGGCCATCAAATCAGATATGGGTGGCACAGTGATTGAAATTAAACCAAAGTGACATCTGTGCAATATCTCTGGGATACAGCAATGCAAGCTATGCATAGGCACAGGAATGATAGGAAGTGTCAGAAGCCATACAGTGACCAGCCCCACATCTGTGTCAACTACCTTGACATGTGTATGCCACCAGCACAACACACATGGCTCATTGTCACACTCCCTGACTGTCAAACCCAAGTAGGACCTTCACACATACCCCTCATCAACCCATCTCACACCTGCAATACTCAACACCTGTGAGAAACACACATAAAGGTGCAAATAAGGTCCTGTGAGTTTCCTGACAACCAATCACACACCCTGGTGTGTATCTACAAATGTCAGACTCCCACTCAGGGATGTCTGAACCAATGCTGATCAAAGATCAATAGCCAAACACAAATCTCACAAACAACATCCAAAGAAGTCCAACAAGCTCAGCCATGTGCAGGAAAACAGTAGATAGGCAATGTGACCCTAGACAGAACAGGAATACACAACATTTTCACTCTGGACAAATGCAGACACCATAACCCAAATTGCATTATCAAATGCCAATCATGAACACTTAGGGGCCGATTCCGATTCGGGCCGGAAATCTCTCCGACCGAGCCGGACCCGGAGAGATTTCCGACCGAATCGGACCCATACAGTCCGACCGAACGAGTACGATGCGCACGTATGCCATCGGACTCGAGTCGGTCGGACTCCCATTGAAGTCAATGGGAGCCTGTCGTACAAAGCGTACGCGGGCTCCCATTGACTCAATGGGTGCGAGTCGGACAAGTGCGCCCCCTACAGCGTGTACGCGGCGAAGCGATTCGCGCTGTACACGCACAGGTAGGGGGGACCCATGGGTCCCCCCTGTGTGCGACTCGCGTGGCTAGGCGTACAGGGGGGTCCGACACGGACCCCCAAAGTATGGCTCCGACCGCTCTTTCGAGCCGGAGTGCGCGGCTCGGTCGGACTGCTCGCGGCGCGCATCGTACTTACCCGGCCGGGGAACGTCTCCATTGCGCGGTGCGAGTCGGGTCCGAGCGAGTCGGTCGGTGCGGTTCGACCCGGGATCGAGTCGGTCGGAGCGGTCGGGACGCCCGGACGAGTCGGTCGGCGAATACGCATCGTACTCGCTCGCCCGGACGCGCGTACGAATCGGTCGGGAAATAGGGCTCCGAATCGGATCCGGTAAAGCCAAATCCGATTCGGAGCCCTACCGGCCGAGATCGGAATCGGCCCCTAACTGTGATCAATTGGACAAATCAGCTAACACAGACATAGACACCACACCAGTTATCAAGTGAGCATGGTGTCAATGCACATGCACAATCCTGACAAGTGACAGGTCAAATATAGGAGGACATAGCACTATTGTGCACTCAAAACAAGCTCATGAACAAGACTCCACATTGTTGCATGTGGCATTCACACAAGAAATGCACACTACAAATTCAATACACATCTGAATGTATTACAATGCACAAACTACTCTCACACAATGTCATGCAAATAGAATATCACACAGTATAAATAGCCAACACAGGCCAAACACTGCATCCATCAACCACAAAAACACAACATATGCAAAAAACAATTCATCACATAGTCTACTCAGCTGGACATCAGGGGGATGCACACCAGGCAAGTACAAGGCAACATATACTGACAGCACTGCATGCACAGTAAGCAGTGCGTGAACACCAACAAAACCAGTAGCACACATATCTGAGTGCTCCACCATGAACTTCCACACCACAAATCATCACAGCACACAGATCACATCACACTCAGGAAGGGTAGCAGTACCTCAGCAAACAGACATACAGCTTAGCCATCACTCACAGCTGCACAACTCAGGAAAACCCAGATGCAAACAACATGACTAGAGGACTGTGCTGCTCAAACGTATGCACTGCACATGAGCAACCATGACTGCAACCAAGTAGAAGAAAATAACACATAACTAATTGTGAAACTGTCCTGAGTGGCACATTGGTCCTGTACACAGATCATCCCCCCACAGTATAGTGTCACACTATGAAGTGTTGGGGAGGGTCACACACTGGCAAGGCATGGGGTGGAAGACATGAGACTGAAGTGGTGTGTACATCAGTATTGGAGAGGTAAGGAGTGTACAGTGCAAAAACACATAGAGGAGTAACTCACAATGTGTAGGCATCAGAAGCACCTATAGGGGATGGTTTGACTCCTCATACCACATACTATACGTGTCCCAAAAATGTGTCAAGTGACAGCAATGCATGAGAAAACTCACAAATAATGTCAGTGTGGCTGAGCAGGTCAGCACAGTGAGCACAAACTTAAACAAGACCTATGGCTGATCAACAAAACACAACACAGACTTTGCAGTGACACACTCTGCATACTCACAACTGACAGCGACAACAAGTAGGTGTCCCCCAGGAGTGCAAGGACACACCGACACACTGCACAGTGCTCAACCTACAACTCCTCCATGTGTCCACAATCTGAAGCACATGTCTGACAATGTAAACAAACAGGCACTCATTACCTGGATTATACATGTGTGTAGTTGGCATGTGCAGGGGCACATACACTTCAACACTACTGACAAAGACAGGCCAATCACACTGTATGACTACTCAAGTGCACACATTCAAATGTACCCATGTGACTATGAAGACAGGCCTACACAAGATGACTACACATCAACACTGCTGTTCACACATCAAGAAAGATCCCACAGATTTGACGGACCCTGGCCACCCTGCAAGTAATCCTGTGGATAGAATTCACCTCTGTTGTGGTATTGCATCCTAACATGACATGTGTACAATTTAGCAAACCTGACCATAGAATGATTAGGATAAGAGTAGATCATCACAAACAACCATCATTGCACCCTCAAGCCTCAGAGTCAAGAAGAACAAAAGTGCCTATCACCTCTGGCAACCTCTGAAAAGTAAATCGAGTAATTGCCAATGTGAAAGTGGCATACAGAGCATGTGTCACATGAACCTATTCCCATACATAAAACTTTTTATTTAGCAAGGGCAGCGACAAAGCAGACAACATGACATAATATCCAGTTATTATAAAGAAACAGTGGTCCTGGACCAATTGTTCAAGGAAGAGATAGATTGACAGAATTATCAACTTATTTGAGCTTACATTAATCAGCTCCCAAACGTCTGTAGATCGTAAAAATAAATGTGCAGAAAAACCACTAAGTATTATTACAATATATTTATTTAGTCATTGAAAGGAATAATCATTAGAGGGTCTGGTATGCTTCGAGTGCTGCTGTTGTGTGCTGCGTGTGGAGGACTTGGTGCCTGAGGGCTCTGGCGTGTGGGCACTGTTGTCAGGTGGTGCCACTGGCAGGGTGGTTTCTTAAGGGACTGGAGCCGGACTGGGAGCCTTTGACTGCTGAATGGCTGCCGTCACTGTGGAGGACAAAGACTGGACAGTTCGGTGTAGGCCACCCACGTCAGAATGAATGCCCTCCATGAAGGCAACTACCTGTGCCAACTTCTTGTCATGATCCTGGAAGGCATTCAGGAGAGCAGTCTGACCCACACACAGCTGGTGCAAAAGGTTTACCGCCTCCACACTGAGGGCAGCAGGGGAGACAGGGGCAGGGGCAGCGGTGCCTGGGGGGAAGGAGACTCTACCTTTCCTAGGGCTGCGTGCACGGACAGCACTTGTGGGAGCATCCGGGAGGGTGGGCACTGGACGATGTCTGGCGGAAGAAGAGGCAGATCTGGAACTTCCTGTGCCCGCCAACATCGAGGAGTCACCGCTGGAGTCTGAAGATGTAGAGGTTGGTGTTTCCGGGCGTGAATCATCCAGGGCACTCCTGTCCCCCTCCGAGGCGCTGGTCACATCAGTGTCAGTGAACTCATGTGTAGCAGTCATGCCAGAAGCTTCCCCACTGGTGTCCATCCCCCGTCCTTCCCTGCCCTCGGTAGATGCTGCAAGAGACAGAGACATAGGTTCAGTATAGTGCCATACTCACAAACATCATATGCAAGCAAAGCACAAAACTTTAAAATGATACTCCCATGTTGGACTCCTCCATGTACATTCATCATGTGCTACATTTATGCAATCATCAGAAGATGCATGGAAACATGCATAGTTGATAGTAATGCTCCATGTGGCGTTGACACAGCCAAATAGCTGGCCCTGTGCCTCCCTGTAACCACACATACTATTCTCTGTAAGCATACCTACGTGCCTGTAGGTGAGATAGCTATACATCAAAACATGTTGTCTCTGTCACATACGGAGTATCTTTAAGGGAACACCACAGATACTAACTCCAAAATGTCCTTTTGCAATGGCTACAAGCTCCTTATATCCATCATGTTGTGCTTCGAAGCACAACTACAGTTGTACATTGGTGTCAGCTGTGTAGATGTCACAAATTATCTGTTGTGCACAGCACACATCTATGAATGCACACTAACATGATGCTCACTGCTGTTCACTGCCAGGTGATGTCTATGACACTCATACTGCAGCATATGTCACAAGGCCACATCTCATCTGTCAATGACAAGGGTCATGGTTTTAAACACATGAGAAACCACATGTTGTACAAATGCAGAACAGCTGCACTCAACACTGAGGCCACTTAGAAGCCATTGCATCACACTAGAGACATCACAGAGCTTCCCACTGGCTCACGGTTGGGATTGAAGCAGTCACTCACACCCAAAGTCACACTTAGCTGAATACTCACCCCCAACTTCCTGCTGATGGGCCCTCAAGCTTCCATCCAGCTCTGGCTGTGTCACTGCCAAGATGCGGGCCATTACTGGTGTCATGCTCCTGCGCGCCAACCTGCCACTCCGAGGGAGCACCCCCAGCGTCATCTCTGCCACGTTTTTGCTCAGCCGGCAGATGTCATCCCACCTCTTGTGACTGTGTGTGTGCCTTCGGTTGGAGACACCCAGAGCCCGCACCTTGCATGCAATGGCCCTCCATATCGCCTTACGCTGGTGGACCTTAAGCTGCAGGCATTGGAGACAAGAAGAGGAAGTTTCAGTGACACTGTTTTATGTACCACTGTGTGTCAGTACAGGAGCATGAAAATACATAGCACACTAATACATAAATGTTGAGCAGAGGCCGCACAGCATGACACATAGTATACTTGCATCGGATAATCCCATAGAAATGTATGCATGTATGATGATGGACACAGTACATGGCCATCTCATACACATGCAGAGTGCCAGCACAGCAACCAATGTGAAAATGACCCTCATCTGTGATGCAGTATGTGAGTGAGCATGACATACAATACATTGGAAATTATGTGTCGGGGCTGACTCACTGTGTCCAACACTACACACCCCTCAATATCCTTGACCAGTGAATGGCTACATGTGTCATGGTGGTCACATTTAGGGCCATGATCTTACATTCTCACACTCTTCTCACAAGGTGTAGTCCTGTCTTGTGCAATCCTCAGGCCTAAGATATCTCATTGAGAAATAGGGTGGTGGACAACACATATGTTTCACTCAGTCCATTTAGTGATGGGTCCTTGTAACATTGGGCAGTTTCTGTGCAGGCCAGAGGGACTCACACTGAGGTTAAACATGGGCCATCAGAGAAATCACATGCATGTACAATATGAGAGGGTAAACAGTGCCTACACATGCGAAACTGAACACATAATGAAATCAATAGAAGGATGACATCTCCAAATTACATTTATCTGATGTGTCATAGGTGAATTACCACCAAAAGTGTTACACTCAGCATCGTACTCTTGTGCATAATGAACACATCACCATAGGGGCAATTTGAGAACTGTACACACATCATTCAGTACCCTCTGGACAAAATACATTTGTAATGTCACAAATGAGCATGTGAAGACTTAATGGACTATGACATCACATAGCACAGGCAATGTTTGTTCAGACTTCGACTGACTCAAACCAGCAGTGTAACTGTATGGCTGCAAAAACACTGCATGTCACTCCCATCCTTCAATGCAGTCATGGATCTGTGGAAATAAGGCTACACACCCCATTGACATGAAGTCAGCATGCTAGGCAGTGTATCACACATTTACATTAACCAGTCTCAGACCAACGTTTGTTGTTTTTTGCTGAAGAAGGGCTGTAGAAGTGTCCATGTTGCCATCCTCCCCACATACTCAAATGCAATTATGGAGCATGCTATAGGAAAAATATGGATGCATGCACATTGACTTGCGCTCACAGGCACATACTACTGCAGAGAAACATCATGTGAGCATTCTGAGCACTCTCAAACTTTTATTCTGAAACACTTACCAGTACATCTGGCGCACCATACAGCCTCCCATACTGTGCAAGGACCTCGTCCACCAGGACCTCCAGCTCCTCTGTAGTGAAGGGACGGGCCTTGATGTTATCAGTTCTCGCCATCACTGGGTCCAGAATACAGGAACAGCAGCAGTTGGTGGTGAAAAATGGCAGGCAGCAGTGTCTGAATGCAAGTGAAATGTGTGGCTCTCTCACAGAGATTTATAGGCCCCTGGGGTTGTTTCAGTGGTACTCAGCTGCTGCAATTGGTCTGCCTGGTTAGCATTTTTCAATTGTATCCAATAACCGGGACCGCGGAAGCGGAGCACGCCTACCGCGAGTTTCAAAATTGCATTTCACTACCGCGATCGCGGTTCCCATTGGCTGCAATGGCATTGGCATAGGCGGTGTCACAGCGCGGGGGCCAGGCGGTCTCTACCGCTATTTGGCATCTTTCAATTGTAACCAATGACCGGGCCCGCGGTTGCGGAGCACGCCTACCGCAGGCTTCAAAATTGTATTTCACTACCGCAATCGCGGTTCCCATTGGCTGCAATGGCATGGGCATTGGCGGTGGCACACTGCGGGGTCCATGCGGTCTCTACCGCAATCCTTCATCTTTCAATTGTGGCCAATGACTGGGCCCGCGGTAGCGGAGCACGCCTACGGCAGGTTTCAAAATTGTATTTCACTACCGCAATCGCGGTTCCCATTGGCTGCAATGGCATGGGCATTGGCGGTGGCACACCGCGGGTTCTGGCGGTCTCTACCGCTATTTGGCATCTTTCAATAGTAACTAATGACCGGGCCCGCGGTAGCGGAGCACGCCTACCGTGGGTTTCAAAATTGTATTTCACTACCGCGATCGCGGTTCCCATTGGCTGCAATGGCATGGGCATTGGCAGCGGCACACCGTGGGGTCCAGGCGGTCGCTACCACAATCCTGCATCTTTAAATTGTGGCCAATGACCGTGATCGCGGTGGCGGAGCTCGCACCTATGAACACATTATGCTCTAGCAATGGCAATAGCCAATTTTCATCATTGAACACTATACCTTCACAATGTATTACAGCAGCTGTTTGAAGAATTGAATGTTAGTTATGACATTCAACTCACTGATGCCTACACATGCCATGTCAGTGCACATGATTACATGCATTGGCATGTACTTACTCACATGTCACCTATGATATTTGTGTGCATGTACACAGATTTGGTGTGTAATGGAGTCTCATATTTGTGAACATGTCAATGTGTGAGATGGCTAATCAACCCACAGTAATGATGGACTGACCACATAATGTGCCTATTTCACTGTGCACATTGCTGTATTGATTTTGATAGTTGATCAGCTTACACAAACTGTGGGCCTGATTCACAGAACTAACTTACGTCAAAATCCTAAACTTACAACAATTTTGGTATTCACAGAATGAACTTACACATTTGGGTATTCACAGAATGAACTTACACATTTGGGTATTCACAGAATGAACTTACAACAATTTTGGTATTCACAGAATGAACTTACACATTTGGGTATTCACAGAATGAACTTACAACAATTTTGGTATTCACAGAATGAACTTACACATTTGGGTATTCACAGAATGAACTTACAACAATTTTGGTATTCACAGAATTAACTTACTCATTTTGGTATTCACAGAAGGCACTTACTCATCAATGAGTAAGTGCCTTCTGTGAATACCAAAATGTGTAAGTTACACAAAATGTGTAAGTTACACAAAATGTGTAAGTTACACAAAATGTGTAAGTTACACAAAATGAGTAAGTTACACAAAATGTGTAAGTTACACAAAATGTGTAAGTTACACAAAATGTGTAAGTGTCTTCTGTGAATACCAAAATGAGTAAGTTTATTCTGTGAATACCAAAATGAGTATGTTCATTCTGTGAATACCAAAATGGTAGTAAGTTTAGGATTTTGTCGTAAGTTAGTTCTGTGAATCGGGCCCTGTAGTCCCAGGGCTGGGGACACAAGATGTAGGAGTGTACCATTTACCATTCACCTAGTCAGATTCTATTTTGGAGGTAGTCAGTATGTACATACTGACCACATGTACGACTACATGAGATCAAGATGTGTCTGCATGTGGCTTGTGCATTAAGCTGTTGTTACAGTCCAGTCATTGTTAGCGCTGCGTCAGTCAAGATGTAAGATGTTTGACACATCTCATAGGGGAATTAAATTGACATGTGTCCCCTTTCATATTATGTAGGAGACGACTAAATGTGCATCGTCTGTTCCCAGTGCTGGCGAACATGGAGGATCAGGACATCATAAGGAAATTCCGTCTGGATCGCCTTACCCTTCAAGACCTATGTGGTCAGTTGGAGCCCCATCTGAGGCCTCACAGAACCTATCCGACTGCTTTGACACCAACAGTTAAGGTGATGGCGGCCCTGCATTTCTTTGCAACTGGTTTGTTTCAGTACACGGTGGCCATCGCCGGTGGGATGTCTCAAGCTATGTTCAGCATGGTGCTACATGATGTCCTGTCCGCAATGATGACATACAAGGACCACTACATCCACTTCCCAAGGAGACATGAATTGGCAGGTGTGAAGGGTGATTTTTATGATCTTGGACACATACCTAATGTTGTTGGCGCCATTGACTGCACACATGTTGGCCTAGTTCCACCACAGGCACATGAGCACATCTACCAGAACAGGAAACATTTCCATTCCATTAATGTGCAAGTGGTATGCCAAGCGGATATGATTATCTCCCATGTCTGTGCCAAATTCCCCGGTTCTGCACATGACTCCTACATACTGCATAACAGCATCATCCCACAATTGATGGCAAATCTGCATCCGGAGCATGCGTGGCTTGTTGGTGAGTACGCAGAGTCAAGTAGTGTGCTGTATGTGTGATATGCTGTTCTCAGCTACTGTTTATATTAGTAAATTGCTCTCTGTATCTCACACCGAGGTGACTCTGCATATCCCAACCGGCCTTGGTTGCTGAGCCCACTGAGGAATCCAAGGACCCCGGGTGAAGTCTGCTACAATGATGCACATGGGAGGACACGTCGTGTGGTGGAGCGTACTTTTGGGCTTCTGAAGTCTAGATTCCGGTGCCTGGACAAGAGCGGAGGTGCACTACTCTACTCTCCCCAAAAGGTGTGTCAGATCAAAGTTGCATGCTGCATGCTCCACAACGTGGCCTTGCGCAAAGAGATCCCCCTGCTCCTGGACGATGATGAGCAGCAGATGCCCCCCCCTGCAAACCCACACATGCCCAGTGACGACAATAGTAGAGAAGAGGAAGGTGTTGACCTGCATCAACAGCTCCTCGACAACTACTTCCCTTCAGTGTAAGTGACATTGTACAACAGTGACATTGTCTGTTGTCTTTGATGGTAGTGGCAAGGCATAGATGATCTTTTTGACTGCTGGCTGTTGTTGGCTCTGTGCTAATGGCTGATGTGTGTGGCACAGGGTATTTTTATCCAGGTACCTCATGTCTATGTTGATGTTGTTGCTCATTGTTATGTGTGCTGGTTTTTGTACGTTGATGACCAGTGGTGTGTTTTAGCTGTAATGGCATCACCTGACAAGTAAATGTCATTCTATTGTGTCTTTCTAGGTTCCATCACCCTCTCAATGCCTCGTCACAATCAGAGCTTGTGGTACATTGGAATCTGAGTTGACATTGTACATACTGTGATAAACATGGAGCTAACACAAAGACGTAGGTGTGTAAAGAGTGTTTATTTACAATAAGTATTTGTGACAGAGAAGTGATTATTTACAAAATTGTGCAAAGTGAATTTATGAGTTGTCAGTGATGGTAAATGAGACAAATAGAGTAGTCACCACATTGATGTAGTCACACAGTCCAACAGACTCCTGCCATCAACATGGCAGTGTGGGTAAGGATAGTTAACAAAGTCAATGTGAAGGGGAACACAGGTGCCATCATGGCTGGCACAGCGACTTGCATTTGGATGGTGCATTGCCAGGTGATCCTCCCCTGGTGTTTCTCGGATGGCCCCTTGTACGTTTGGCAGGGGGGCCTGTGCTGCAGGCTCAGCGGTGTCTGAGGAGTCATTTTGTTGCAGCTCACCCCTCTCTGTGGCCCTAGCTGAGGTGGTGGGAGTATCAGCAGGCGGGCCACTGGAGGGGGGTTGAGCCATCATTTGGGCCGCATGTCTGTCCCTCAGAACACCCACAAGCTGGTACATGAGGTCCACAAGTTGGCTCATACGTGTGTCCATGGACCTCAGCAGCAGGCAGAGCTCACACACTTCTTCCACAACCTGGCCCATCTGTCCCTGGTTCTGTTCATATGCCCCAAGGACTCTTGCGATGGTGGCCAGGGCTTCGGTCTCAGTGTCCTCCTGTATTTGTCCCCCAGTTGCCCTCCCACCTGCCCTGCTGACACGGACCTGTGGCGTTGGCACTCAACGCACCCCACACTCTCCCTGGCATCCTCTGATTGTGTTTTGGTGTTGGTAACCACTGAGGCAGGGAGAGTGTTGCAGGCAGCAGTGGTGATGGTGGTGGTGGAGGCCGCACATGTCGTCGTAGCAGGGGTCAGCGCTGTTGTTGTTGCTGTGGTGGTGGTGGGGACAATGAGGGCCTGAGACGTAGTGCACCCTGGCAGTCCGGATGGGCCAGGTTGTTGATCCTCATCCAAGAAACGTAGGGAGTCTGCATCCAAGTGTTCATGTTCCGGGGGGGGGGGAGACAGGCTCTGCAGGTTGGTGGTGTTTTCTGCTGCAGTTGCTTGTGGATCTCCTGTTGAACAGAGGTTAAATGGTCATTGAAGTGCACTCCACAAGCTTGGTGTTAGACTTTTGGATGTTACATTTGATACACCAAACACTTTACATTGCAATCACTTGGTATGGCTGCAAGATACTGAGCATCATGACATGATGTTGAGGTACATACATTACTTGTCCATGGTGTGACATGTAAATTGAAACCATGTGCCACGTACAGATTGTGTGATTACAAGGACATGTCATCATCTGATAACTTGCGGCACATCAACTTTATGTAATGCGTCTTTTTTGTTTGCTCGTCATGGAATCAATTTCAGCTAAGCAAGAACTAGCCATTGTAATTTTATACTTACCTTTTTCATATCATGTACTTTACTTTGTTTGTCAGATTGACCACGCATGTTTTGAGTTCATATGGGCCTTCATGCTCTGACACCATGTCACTTACACATTGCATTCTGTGCTGTGCATGATTGTGCCATGAATTACTTTCACATGTGACTTGGTGAGTCAAAGTTGAATTTCTGTCTCAGTTACGTGCGCTTAGCTGTCTGCACACTGGATGTGTCTTTTGGATCTATGCCAAGTTGGCTGACATGTGAGTGCTGGTGTGGTCATATGGCTCCATGCATTTTGAGAAGGATGGCAGGGTGCATGCACTGACTACCTACCTGTTCGGTGACACAGTGGAGGGAAATGGCTGGCACATGGTTGTGGGTGGGGGGAGTGCTCCATCCTGCTCAGCTGTGGGACAAGGGGGCCTGGTGGGAGTTGTAGTGATGGCTTCCCACCCACAAACACCCCTCCTTGTTAAGAAGGCTACCTACCTGTTAGGTGAAGGTGAGCAATGCAATGGCTGCCACATGGTTATGAGTGGGAGGAGTGTACCCTCCTGCTCAGCTGTGGGACAAGGTGGCCTGGTGGGAGTTGTAGTGATGGCTTCCCACCCACAAACACCCCTCCCTGTTAAGAAGGCTACCTACCTGTTAGGTGAAGGTGAGCAATGCAATGGCTGCCACATGGTTGTGGGTGGGGGGAGTGCTCCATCCTGCTCAGCTGTGGGACAAGGGGGCCTGGGGGGAGTTGTAGTGATGGCTTCCTTCCCACACACACCCCTCCCTGTTCAGAAGGCTACCTAGCTGTGAAGTGCAGCAGAGGAAGGGAATAGGTTACATATGGCTCTTGGATGGGGGAGTGTTCCATCCTGCTCAGGGGTGAGACAAGGAGGGCATGCGAAGGCTACCTACCTGTTAGTTTGAGGAGTGCAATGAAATGGCTGCCACATGGTTATGAGTGGGAGGAGTGTACCATCCTGCTCAGCTGTGGGACAAGGGGGCCTGGTGGGAGTTGTAGTGCTGGCTGCCTGTACACATGCCCCCATGGAAATATTGCTGGCTACCTTTGGGGTGATTCAGAGGAAGGAAATGTTAGATCTGTGAGACATGTGTTGGGAAGAGTGTGTTGTACGTAAGTGCATTTGTGTTTAGGAAGTGTAGCTTTCTAGTTGTGCAAGACAGTACATAGCAGTGTAATGGGAGACATTTGTTGGTACTTACCAGCCTCCACTCCCCGGGTTTCCCTTTGAGACTCTCTGGCTGCAGTATGGCAAGCACCTTCTCCTCCCATTCGTTGAATGTTAGTGGTGGAATGGGAGGGCCACCGCCAGTCCTCTGAGCCAGCTCATGGTTCTTGTTGGCACGCTCTTTCACCCTGCTCTTGAGGTCATGCCACCTCCTCTTGATGTCCTTCAGGGTGCGCGGGGTGGTCCCTACTGCATTGACTTTGTTGACTATCCTTTCCCACATTTGATTTTCTCGGTCTCCTGGTGTCTGTTGGACCATGCTTCCAAACAAATGTGGTTCTACTCTGATTATCTCATCTACCATCACTGACAACTCATTGTCAGTGAATTTGGGCATCTTCTTCTGTGCCATGGTGTGTGATGTGCAAATGGGTGAAAAGTGCAGGTGTGAAGGTGGTGGGGGTGAGGCGTGTTCTGATTTGCCTCTCCTTTGTGCTGTGGGGTTGGGCCCTTCAGTTCTAGAGTTGTGCAAAGGATTCTGGGCAGGGAAGGGGCTGGTTATACTCAGCTATGTGGGTGAGTCAAAATGGAGTATACATGTCAGGTGTGTTGTCTGGGTTGACCTGTGATTTGTATTTTTTACTTGCCATGGGGATGTGTCATTGGGGTGTGTTAGATGTTTTTTGAGGCTGAGACAGATATACAGCCACACTTGGTAGCCTTGTTGTGTGGTTGCTTTCGACCGCCATTACTCTTTCCGCGCGACCGCGGCAGTCGGAATGCAATAGTCCTTCCACCGGCTCTCCCATTCGTCATTTGTTGCGATCGCGGTGGTCGGAAACAGCTGATCGTTCCGCTGGTACTGCCATCGTATCGTAATTTCACTTGCGATTATTCCGCTGGTCGAACGGCGGTTTTTGGTCTTACCGCAGCAAATCCGACCGCCGCGGACGGATTTTCAGCTTTTCCGGGCGTTCCCGGCGGAGTTTCGTGGAATCCGTCCGCCGCCGTCAGATTTTTCCGGCAGTGCATCCTAATCTGACCGCTGGTTTTGCCACGGTACATGCGGACGGTTAATTTCTGCTACCACGGAGGTCGGAGTGCTTTTCCGTCCACCATCGTAATCAGCCCCTTAATGTAGTTTGGAGTGGGATTAGTAAATTATATATGTTTAGTGTGCAGAACCTTCCCTGACTTTTTAAAGTCCTGAGTGGGAATTGTAAATTATATATGTTTAGTGTCCAGTACCTTCCCTGAGTTAATGTAGTTTGGCGTGGAAATAGTAAATTATATATGTTTAGTGTCCAGCACCTTCCCTGAGTTAATGTAGTTTGGAGTGGGAATAGTAAATTATATATGTTTAGGGGCCGATTATGATGGCGGGCGGACTTTGTCCGCCCGCCATCGCCCCGGTAAATGGGACCACCCGCTATGTGTGCGGCGGTCCCGCACATGTGATTAGGATGCCACCGCCACGGTGGCGGTGGCATCCCCATTTCCAGCATTGTGGCGGGCGGTGCTCACAACACCGCCCGCCACAGTGCTGGAAATGCATGTTGTGCATCTGCATGCACAACGTGACAGGCACCGCGCGGTGCCTGCCACCTTGTGCATGCAGATGCAGGGGGTACCATAGGTACCCCCATGTGCACCCCCACCCCCAAAATACCTGGGGGCCCGCTACGGGCCCCAATGTCAGGGACCGCGAGCCTTTCCATGGCGGCGACGCCGCCATGGAAAGGCTCATCACCGCCGGCATCATAATGTGGATGGCGGTGTCTTGCAGACACCGCCACCATATTAATCCCTTTTCCGCCCGGTCGACTGATCGGCCGGGCGGAAAACATGCGGACGGTCTTTCCGTCCGCCGGTGTCCCCTCCGCCATGGTAATTTGGCGGGGGGAATTTGGTGGCGGACGGACGTAAATGGCGGGCGGATCGCCACCGCCATGCGCATCATAATCGGCCCCTTAGTGTCCAGAACCTTCCCTGACTTTTTCAAGTCCTGAGTGGGAATTGTAAATTATATATGTTTAGTGACCAGCACATTCTCTGACTTAATGTAGTTTGGAGTGGGAATAGTAATTTATATATGTTTAGTGTCCATCACCCACCTTGAGTTGATACAGTTTGGAGTGGGAATAGTAAATTATATATGTTTAGTGTCCAGCACCTTTCCTGAGTTAATGTAGTTTGGAGTGGGAATAGTAAATTATATATGTTTAGTGTCCAGCACTCACCCTGAGTTGATACAGTTTGGAGAGAGAATAGTAAATTGTATATGTTTAGTGTCCAGCACATTCCCTGAGTTAATGTAGTTTGGAGTGGGAATAGTACAATATATATGTTTAGTGTCTAGCACCTTCCCTGAGTTAATGTAGTTTGGAGTGGGAATAGTAAATTATATATGTTTAGTGCCCAGCGCCTTCCCTGACTTTTTCTAGTTTGTAGTGTTAATAGTAAATTAGATATGTTTACTATCCAGCGCCTTCCCTGATTTTTTTTAAGTTTGGAGTAGGAATAGGAAATTATATATGTTTAGTGTCCAGTGCCTTCCCTGACTTAATACAGTTTGGAGTGGGAATAGTAAATTACATATGTTTAGTGTCCAGCACCTTCCGTGACTTAATGTAGTTTGGAGTGGGAATAGAAAATTATATATGTTTAGTATCCAGCACCTTCCCTAACTTAGGGGCCCATTAGGATGGCGGGCGGATCGCCCCCGCCGGGCCGGCGGTAGCCACTGCTGGCCCGGCGGGGGCGATCCGCCCGCCATCCATGCCAGATTGACCCCCCACCAATTAGTATGGCTGGGGGGGTCCGTGGCGGACGGAAAGACCATCAGCCGCTTTTCCGCCGGTCGACTCGTCAACTGGGCGGAAAAGGGGCATAATATGGTGGCGGTGTCTGCAAGACACCGCCATCCATATTATGATGCTGGCGGTGATCAGCCTTTCCATGGCGGCATTGCCACCATGGAAAGGCATGCAGTGTTTGCTGTTGGGGGCCTGTTGCGGGCCCCCAGAGTGTTGGGGGTACCTATGGTACCCCCATTGCAATGCACTACGTGGCAGGCACCACATGGTGCCTGCCATGTAGTGCATGGCAATGCTGTGCACGGTCCTTTTACATTGTGAGTGGGTCTGCAGCCAGCAGATCCACCCGCAATGTAAAAGGCCCAGGATGCGCCCGCCAGTGTGGCGGGCGCATCCTAATGCACATGGTGGGACTGCCGCAACTTCGGCGGTCGGTCCCTGGCTCCCTTGCGATGGCGGGCGGACTTTGTCCGCCCGCCATCGTAATGGACCCCAAGATGTAGTTTGGAGTGGGAATAGTAAATTGAATATGTTTAGTGTCATGCTGTTTCCCTGAGTTGATATAGTGTAGAGTGGGAATAGTAAAATAATAGTTATTTAATTTGTAGTAATGTTAATGATACAAATCTATGTTTAAGTGGTAATAGTATTTTATCTATGTGTTTAAAAAAAAAAATATTTGTGTGATGTATAATTTAAGATAATTATTTGATTGTAAATACAGAAAACAACAATTAATATAGAAGTTAAATACAATACAATACTTATATTTTAGTAAAGTTTTTATTTTTATTCAAAGAGTTAAGCAAATAAATAATATCCATTTTGTTTTTATTAAACTTTTTTTAATATATATATATTGTCATAAAGAGAAATAATAACACATTTGTTATTTTTGGATGCATTACATATTTAGTACATATTTCAACATAAACATATTTTTAAGTATAGTCAGCATGAAACAATTTTAACTTTTTTATAATGTAGAACTTGGTAAATATGTACATTTTTTACAAAAAAAGATGTAGTTGTACACTGGTTTTTATAAATTTTTTATAGCATATTTTTTTGGTAACAGTTATAGAATATTTATTTACATTGTAAATATGCATTATATAATTAGATACAATGTACATTTTTAATAACATACATTTTTTAACAATTTTCGCATTGTATGACTTTTTATATTTTTCTTATATTTTTTTATAAATAATATTATATTTTGTATAATATTATTTAAGTTGTAAATATAAATAACATTATTAAGGTAAAAAACATTTTGATAAAAAAAATATTTTTTAACACACATTTTTTCATATTTTTTGCATACATTATAAAAAAATTTAATTCACATTGGTAAGTTTACAAATTTTATTTTAATGTATAATAATAAATATTATTTATTTTCTAGTATTTATTATAGTTTAACATTTTTTAACAGTAAAGAAAAAACATATAGTACATTAGTAACATTAATTATAATTTTTTAAACATTTTTTAGTATTACATTTGTAATGTAAATTGATTTTAATGTCAAAAAGTATTTTTGTTATTTCATTTAGGTAGCCATTTTCTAAACTAAGTTGTATTTTGTAAGCTATCTGTGTTGTTTTAGGTCATTTCTGAGGGGAGAAGCTTGCGGTTGGAAGCTGCATCGCATCGGTCAAGGTAAGTTTAATTTTATTACTTATAAGCTTAATTTAGGTGTAGTTTGAAGGTAGTTAAGTACTGTATATTGTATGTGTAGTTTGGATTTTGTGTTTTTGGTGCGGTTTAGTTAGTTGTTTTGCGTTTGCGACATGCGGTTAGTTTGTTGATAGGTAGGTGTTAGGATATGTATTATATGTTTAAATATGGACAACAGAATGTGGGAGCACACCGCTGACCTCTCAGGCAAGGTTTGCCCCTGGCATTCTGGTAAATGCAGTTTCTTGTAGTTCGCTCCGATATTTTCGAGTGTTTCGCCAAGGTTGGCGCAGATAGTGCTGATCTCTAGACACGTGTTTCTGGTTTATTAACCGTCATCAGTAGAGAATACAGTCTCGTATTTTGGGGTTTGCTGAGTAGGCTGCCAAACATTATATCAGGTCCGGTACCTCTCACTGGCGCGCAGGTGCTTCATCCACGAGCTCGTCAGCTCAATGACTCACGGAGTACTTTAAATAGACAACAGAATGTGGGAGCACACCGCTGACCTCTCAAGCAAGGTTCGCCCCTAGCATTCTGGTAAATGCAGTTTCTTGTAGTTCGCTCCGATATTTTCGAGTGTTTCGCCAAGGTTGGCGCAGATAGTGCTGATCTCTAGACACGTGTTTCTGGTTTATTAACCGTCATCAGTAGAGAATACAGTCTCGTATTTTGGGGTTTGCTGAGTAGGCTGCCAAACATTATATCAGGTCCGGTACCTCTCACTGGCGCGCAGGTGCTTCCTCCACGAGCTCGTCAGCTCAATGACTCACGGGAGTACTTAATAAACCAGAAACACGTGTCTAGAGATCAGCACTATCTGCGCCAACCTTGGCGAAACACTCGAAAATATCGGAGCGAGCTACAAGAAACTGCATTTACCAGAATGCTAGGGCGAACCTTGCCAGAGAGGTCAGCGGTGTGCTCCCACATCCTGTTGTCTATTTAAAGTACTCCCGTGAGTCATTGAGCTGACGAGCTCGTGGATGAAGCACCTGCGCGCCAGTGAGAGGTACCGGACCTGATATAATGTTTGGCAGCCTACTCAGCAAACCCCAAAATACAAGACTGTATTCTCTACTGATGACGGTTAATAAACCAGAAACACGTGTCTAGAGATCAGCACTATCTGCGCCAACCTTGGCGAAACACTCGAAAATATCGGAGCGAGCTACAAGAAACTGCATTTACCAGAATGCTAGGGGCGAACCTTGTCTGAGAGGTCAGCGGTGTGCTCCCACATCCTGTTGTATGTTTAAATATGTTTAGAATATGGTGTTATTAGTGTGTTTATGTGTGTTTTTTACCCGCTTCCGTGCGTCGGACGGCACCCGGCTGTCTGACGTCACGGTGGGCGTGTGCGGAGGACGGCCGGGGGCCGTCCGAACCACGCATGCGTAGAATTCTCCTGCACCGCGGGGGAATTCCGGCCACAGCGAAGCAGTTAATTATTTTATTGTGTATTTGTGCAGTAGGAATGGTGTTGTTTTTTTACAGGTTTTTGTCGTTTGAAAGTTGCCGTTGGGAGAAGTATGCTTTTTTTTTTTTAAAGGAACTGTATATTAGTTTCTAGTAAACAAATAAGTATTTTACAGTTCCTTTATTTTTCGGGTTTTCCTGGAGCTTTTCTTTTCTTAATTCAATTTTTTGGGTTTTTAATGGATTGGAGTCTACGGATACGTTGTCGCAGGATTATATTTTTTACAGTTGTATTTTTCCATTTTTGTTTGGGAGTTTTAATTAAGTTTTGGGATCTTTACACATTTGGATTTATTAATGGCAGTTTGGATTCAATTTTTCAGCCACAAAAAAGTAAGTAATTTATATTATTTATAATGGGAGGGAAATGTAATTTTGTACTTTTTATTGACGTTTGTAAATTTATAAAAATATATTTATTATGTCAAATAATTTTTCAAAGAAGTTAAAGTTAATTGACATAATTTTTTATATTTTATATGTTTGCAGAGAAATGTTTATTTAGGAATTTAATGCACAATTACGATATTGCTATGTTTTTGTAGTACTGTTCTAAAGTAGGTATTTAGCTATTGTTTCTAGGTATTCGAGCCCTTTAGTGTTTGGGTAGAGTCTTACTTTGTATTGTAGGTGCTCAAACATTGTTTTAGTCTGTTTAGTTAGTTTTGGCCCTAGCCGTGTTACAGACTCTTCAAGTCTTAGGGGCCGATTCCGATCTGGGACGGAAATCTCTCCGACCGAGCCGGACCCGGAGAGATTTCCGACCGAACCGGACTCCTGCAGTCCGACCGAACGAGTACGATGCGGCCGTATGCTGCCGGACTCGATTCGGTCGGATTCCCATAGAAGTCAATGGGAGCCGGTCGTACAACGCGTACACGGGCTCCCATTGACTGAATGGGTACGTCGCGAACAAGGGCGCCCCCTACAGTGGGTACGCGTTGGTGCAACACGCACCGTACATGCATGTGTAGGGGGGACCCATGGGTCCCCCCTGTGTGCGACTCGCAAGGCTATGGGTGAAGGGGGGTCCGACACGGACCCCCGAAGTCCGGCTCCGACAGTTCTTTGGAGCTGGACGGTACGAATCGGTCGGGCTGTTCGAAGCGCGCATCGTACTTGCTCGGTTGGGTAACATCTCCATTGCGTGGTGCGAGTCATGTCCGTACGGGTCAGTCGGAGCGGTTCAGACCCGGAAATGAGTCGGTCGGAATCTACGCGTACATTCGCAGCGTACTAGCTTGTTCGGATAGCTGTACGAGTCGGTCGGTAATAACGCGCACGGCTCGTATTTTACCCGGGCGAATCCCGTTCGGTGAGCTTCCGGCCGAGATCGGAATTGGCCCCTTAGTTGTTGGTAGCTTTGTTCATTTTGGAAGGATTGTAGTCATTTATGTAGGGTTGGTTGGGTTCTGCTTGTCGTGGCTTGGAAAGCATTATGCCATCCTTCCACAGCGTTACTAGTTTTTGCTTCTTTGTTTAGGGTACTGTTATATACATTCCACCATGGTATGTGGTATTTGGGCTGTCTCCTGTGTCCAGATCTGTGTAGCCTTCCCACCCAGGTGTCCTCGAAATAGTCGAGTAGGGACTTAGTTTTTGTTCATTTGTTTGGTAGTAGGGGCTTTCTATTAAGAGATTGTTGTGTTCTGCTACATCTGTTATTGGGACGTATGCTAGTGCAATTAGTTTTTTTTACTTCATATAGTTGCATATTCTACACTGAGGGCCCGATTCCGATCTCGCTCGGAAGGCCTTCGAATCGGATTTGGCTTTGCCGGATCCGATTCGTAGCCCTTGTGTAGGACCGAAATGTACACAGGTCTGAACGACCAAGTATGATGCGAGGATCGCGTGAGCACTGACCGAATCGTTTCCAGACCCGAACCGGTCCGTACGACTCATTCGCAGCCGGATCGTACAGCGCAATGGAGCCGAATGCCGACCAAGCGAGTACGATGCATGATTCGGACAGCTGCTTTGCCTCGGTCTCAGCGAGACGAAATGGCTGTCGGAAGCGTACTTCGGGGGGCCGTAGCAGGCCCCTTCACCCGGGGCCCTCCAAACCTGCCACTGGGGTGCCCATGGGTCCCCTCAATCCAAGCATGCACCATATGGTGGTCACCATGGGGTGTCCACCACAGGGTGTATGCTTTTCCCCACCCACCCCTTTTCTGCTATGGGAGCCTGTGTATGCTTCTGTACACGGGATCCCATAGAGTTCAATGGGAGTCCGAGCGAAACGAGTCTGTATGCCTACGGCAGATTCGTACTCGCTCGTCCGGACTCCCGGAGCACGTTTAGTTCGGAAAGCCCTCCGGATCCGAGTCGTATGGAGGGCTTTCCTAGCGAGATCGGAATCGGGCCCTGAGTGTAAATTTTTGAAGCTGTCTCCAAATGCATGGGTTAAAGTGGTAATAGCTACCTTGGATTGCTGTGTGAGGGTAGTTTTTCAGGATGGCTTGTATCATTGACTGTTCAAAATCTATGATCATTGTTTGAGGGTAGTAATTATTAGTTTCTTGCTTTACTTTTGTTAAGAGTTCTACATAGGTAGTGGTTTGTTTGTTTGGTAGCAGGGCATATATAAAGGGGATGTTGGTATTGTGATAAAGTCCATGGATTGTATATAATTGGTAAAATGGTTTTGGGACATATTTTAAATGTTCCGTCCATCATCCATGTCTCACGATTCTGTAGTTTATGTAAGTTTGTGGGAGTTGCATATATAATAATTCTTTTGTCATTAGATTTATTGTCATAAAGTAGAAATTGCTCTTCATTATGACTTACAGTGAGTTCAGGTAGGATTTGTACTTCACTGAAAGTTTTTGGGGTAGGTGAGGTGGCAGCAGTTGCTTTTTTTGTTCTAGCTATTAGCCTTTTCAATGTTGAGACAGAGGGAAATTGGCCAGTTACATGTTCTGGAACTCTGGGGAGTACATCTTTTAATATTTCAGTAGTAGGTCTTTGAGAGCTAGTGCTAGCTTCTTTCAGAGTGTCTAAAGCATCTCTCACTTCTATTTCAGCTATGTTAGGGGGGTGGTTATGTTCCTTAACATGTAACACAGTAGTTTCTTTAGTTGTAGTCCTCCCATAACATGCATTTGAATAATATTTGCTGCATTTCCAATTAACTTTGTCGCCTGTCGGTTTCTCCTGGGTGTAGACATATCCCATATAACATAATAAACATTTTCCTTTCTGGGAAGTTATGAATTTGGCACCTTCAGTCATTCTGATGTTTCAAATGCTATGAGAAATGTATATAAAAATATTAAATGTGTTGTAATTGTTTTAATTTTAATACAGGTTTTTATATACAACATTATACTTACATGTTTGAATATGTTGACCTTTTTTTGACGCTGAGGTGTTTCTATTGGTGCTTGCCTTTAGTGTTTATTTTGATTTCCTGCAGAAGAAAAATTTAAATGTTAATAAATGTGTTTAATAGCATTTATTTCATTTTGGGGTTCGTGTGGTTAGTGGGCGATTTGGGTTGGGAATTTTACTTGTTTTAATAGTTTAATTGAGATTTATACTTACTTTTTTGGCAAGGTGGTTTTTGGAGGATGTTTGAAGGTAGTTGAGTATGTGTTGAAGTTTCTGTAGAGGAGATATAATTAAGATAAAATATACATTAATTATTTAAAGGCCCATTACGATACCCGGCGTAAAAAAATCCGCCACGCATGAAAGCGGCAAAAATCCGCCCGCACACACCGTCTGAACACCGACCACGCCATTACGATGACACAAACCGAAAACCGCCATCGGTGGAAAAATCACATAAGATACCGCCCGCCCTCGTCCGAGTCGGAGTCAAACCGCCCGCCACGGACGGAAACACGTACGACAACACAAAACCGCCCGCCCTCACGGCCGACACACCGCACGTGAAATTACGATCGCACCGCCATGAGCGCGGGAAAACTACAAATATACCGCCCGCCAGCGCAAACAACTCCGATGAAAATTGACACGGCAGAAGCCATGGCGGCCACGTCCCTGCACAGAAACCATCCGCTGACAAAAACAATCGCACACAACATGGCCAACAAGTCCACACAGCAAGGCACGCACAAATACACAAGCACAGTACACATCCCGAAAACACACCCCCTGGACAAACAAAACCCACAAAGGCCAGAACACCAGACACAACACACCTGAAAACAACAGACCATGAGGACACACCCACATAGGTAAGTACAAAAGCAGCACTCCCACAGACCACAACCCCATGCAACATTGCAAACCAGAGAGGAGAGGAGAGGACACAGTGACACAGCAAGGACAGCAGCACACCACAGAAACGCACACATCACAACCACCACCACCACCACCAAACACCGGCACCACAAACCCCCTGCACATTACACAACACACACCGCACCAGCACCACAAACACCATGGCACCACAAAGAATGCCCAAGTTCACGCCCATTGAGCTGACGGTCATGGTCGACGAGATCATCAAGGTGCACCCACAAATCTATGGAAACCTGGTCCAGCACACACCACTAGCCACCAGAAACAGAATGTGGAACCGGATCGTAGACCAGGTCAATGCAGTCGGGACCCTGCCCAGGAACAGAGGAGAAATCAACAAACGGTGGAATGACGTCAAAGGCCTGGTCAAGAAGAAGGAGAACAAAAACAGAGAGCTGGCTGCCGTCACTGGCGGAGGGAATCCCGCGCTTTTCAAGACCTTCAAAGCGTGGGAGGAGAAGGTGCGAGTCATCATACATCCGGAGATCCTCACCGGATTAGCAGGGGGAGTGGAGGCTGGTAAGTACAAACTAATGTATACCAGCACACCGCTATGTACTCACATGCACTACCACCATGCCACAGCTCCCAGGGACAAACACCCCCATGTCCAGCACACAATACACAACACATCACACACACATGCAACAGACACCACCACACACAGCCCAAACCTAACAACTGAAAGATACGTGGGGGCATGTGTACACTCAGCCAGCCACGTAACCACCAACAGGTCCCCAAGTATGCCAGAAGCGCCACAACGAGCACCCACCACACCCATGTGTCCGCCATAGCTGCACTAACCGACAAGTAACAGGTAAGTGGCAGGAACACAAAGTGCAGTGGGTGGGAGGGTGGACAGCTCAAGTACAACACACACCAGGCCCCTAGTCCCACAGCACAGCAAGGAGGAGCATCCCCCACACCCCACAGCCACGTGTCAGCCACCGCAGTGCACACCGACAGCCGAAAGGTAGACATCACGGTCCACAACAATCGGTGTCAGTGGGTGTCCAGCCATCACCACGACCCACAACACCGCCCCCACCCCCACAGACCTGCAACATGGAGCACCCCCGCTTAGAACCATGTGGCATCCAGTACAGTGCACGCCCGAACAACCTGCAGGTGGGAAACTGGACAGGGCTGGATTACTGGAGGCATGAGGACCGTAACACGACCAACACATGGGACATGTCACGTAGCAGACGAACACGCAGCACCGCCCACTGTCACGAACAAGTGAACAATGTGCACACGGACATGAACCACAGACTCACACCCCACATGACCCATCACAGACACAGCAACACCCAAGGAGCCACGTCTGCATGCACAAGCCACACTGAATATAGTACCACACGGCAGCCACTGTGCAACCCATCACACACAACCGAAACACCATTGAAGTCCTGTCCATGTAGCCCCTACTGCCTGTCAACCACACACCCCACAACTACGCCTATGTAAGACAAACAACACTAGACGCAACAGAGCGGAACAACATAAATGCACACGAACACCACTGAACCCATCAAACACACAGACACACCATGCACATACAACATCCCATCCATCCCATCCGTCAGCCCCAGTCTCATGAAAGGCATGTCATCCGAACAGCTGCCACACATACAGCAGTCACGCTAAGATACATGCCCATGACCAACCATGTGCCAGAAGTCAATGAAGCGCACGCCACACTGTGAGCAACAACACACAACATGGGCCACACACCCCCCGAGCACTGCAGTGATGCACATGGCACAGGGCAGCACGCACACCAAGGAGATGGGACAACTGCAATACGTCGGGTGGCACACAACCATCACACACTCATAACGATGCGTCCAATGCCATGTCCAGTAATCACAACAGACAGCAAATATGCAGGGCATGTCAGGCATGCACACACCTCAGACCATGCACTGTCATGCTGCCACAACACATGTCACGTTCGGCACCCATGGCTCACAGCATGTAGCCCAAAAGCATATTCCATCCCAAATGCGTTTCTGGGGCATGGCCCCCATGTTGCCATATGCGTTCCTAAGCGTCCCATTTGAACCCCAAAAGCAAAGTACAAACCAGACCCAGGATGGGCCAGGAGCCCGCATACACCAGAGTCACAATAAGTAGGAGCACAGCAACACACCCATCGGCATGGCCAATCCGTCCCATGCCACATGTGCACAGCACACAGTCCCATTGCCAAGCACACACAACTACAAATGGTACAGCCACACACACGCCTCCGGGAAACCCATGTACGAGATTGCACGAACTGTGAATGTCAGACGACAAATACATACTTCGCCAGGTGCAACACATTAACAAATCTCATTCTCCCCACAGGTGACGAAGTGATGGATGCTGGGGATGGAGACAGCAGCCAGCACAGCCAGCCTGCAAGCCCCCAACAAGGACACACGGATGTGGAGGATCTGTCCTCCTCCTCGGACACGGACCACCCAGCAGGCCCATCCGGTGTGGCAGGGCCCAGCCGCTCCCCAGGCCCCCACCTACCCACCAACCCATCATCCAGGGCTGTTGTACATTCACAGCCCCCTGCAGCCACTGTCGTTGCGGCCACACCCACGGTCATTGCGGACACACCCACGGTCATTGCGGCCACACCCACGGTCATTGCGGCCACTACCACTGCCGCAACCGCTACCACGTCTTCGCTGGCCCCAGCACCAGCGCAGGTGGTGGCCCGGCCCACTGGATCCACCCTGGGAGCCAGGGCGAGGACCGTGGTGAGCAATGTGGATAGTGGGCAGGCCGGTGGCAGCAGGACTGGTAGGAGGAGCAGGGTCAGGGAAACGCCAGTCTCCCCTGGGAACCATGCCCTGCCTCAAATTGCCAGGGTCCTTGGGGCCTATGAAGAGGCCCAAGGACAATGGGCCAGGTCTGCTACAGACACGCGTGAGGTGCTGGGGGTGCTGAGGTCCATGGACGCCCGTATGGGCCAACTCGTGGACCTCATGGGCCAGCTGGTGGTGGCGGTGAGGTCACAGCCAGGGACAGCAGCTCCCCCTCCGCCACCACCTGCCGGGGCGCAGGCTCGAGCAGCAGTGTCCAGTTCCCCTGCGTCCACAGCCAGTGAGCACACCTCAACCACCAGCAGGTCGCAAGCAGGCACCCCCTCGCAAACGTGGAAGGGGCCGTCCGAAGCGGAAACAGATCTCCCGGGAGGACTTCGCACGCTCCAGACGCAAGTGAGGCAGCCAGCCAGCCTTCCTTGACCACCCACTGCATTGACTTGGACTACGATCCCACTCCACACAGCCATCTGGATGGCATGTGTGTGTTGGACTATGGACATAGAACCAGTGGGTACACCCTGAGCATCACGCAGCCATGACCGACAGCTCATTGTCACTGCACGCACCACTTTTGTCATCACCTTACACACAATCACATGTCACAGTTTGAAATAAATGCACCTCTTCCACAAACTGCTGTCTGTGCCCTGTGTTTTAATTGTACGGAATACAACGGCCACCTTGAGCGGAACGGCACCTGATGCGTGGCATGGCAATGGAACCGGAGGGCCTGTAGGGACCTAGGGGTGGGAGACAGAACAGGAGCACATTCAATGAGTGTGTCACACACCCATCACACAGTACATGTCAACAACTACAAGCAATGTACACACATCGCACAGAGCAATAGGGCACAATGCCACAGCCACCATCAGTGGCATACTAACCTGGGCATGGAGCGTTGACACACAGCACGCAGTGAACAAAAGGCCACCCTGACACAGCACACACACACCTGCACAGATACAGACACATCAGCCGTCGTACATGGACACTCACCGTCAAGTGAAGTAGCGGGCGATGAGCTGCTGACGCACATTCCCAGCTTCATCCTCTCCGCTGTCCTCCTCACTCGAGCTGTCCTGGTCTGCGGGCTGGGGCCCTGGTTGATCTCCGTCATCCACGATGAGGGGGATCTGCTTCCGAATGGCCAGATTGTGCAGCATGCAGCACGCCACCACTATCTGGCACACCTTCTGTGGGGAGTACGCCAGCGCACCCCCGGTGCGGTCCAGGCACCTGAACCTGGACTTGAGGAGGCCAAAGGTACGCTCGACCACACGTCTGGTCCTCCCATGTGCCTCATTGTAGCGAACGTCTGCTGGGGTGCGAGGATTTCTCAATGGACTGAGCAGCCATGCCCCATTCGGGTACGCAGAGTCACCTGGGTGTGAGGGACACAGAGAACCGTTGCTATTCCAACTGGACAGGGGACAGCATCGCACAGCCAGCACGCTACACCACTCCACATACTCACCGACAATACAGCCACGATCCTGTTGCAGATTGGACATCAGTCGTGGCAAGATGCTGTTGCGCATTATGTGTGCGTCATGGGCCGAGCCTGGGAACTTTGCACACACGTGGGTTATCACCATGTCCGCAAGGCACACCACTTGCACATTCAGGGAGTGCGTGTGCTTCCTGTTGCGGTACAGGTGCTCAGTGGCCTGTGGTGGAACAAGGCCAACATGTGTGCAATCAATGGCACCAACGACGTGTGGGATCCTGCCAAGGGCATAGAATGCACCCTTCACTGCCGCCAATTCACGAGCCCTGGGGAATCTGATGTACCTGTTTCGGTACAGCATCATGGCTGCCAGTACATCCCTCAGCACCTTGCTGAACATGGGCTGGGACATCCCTCCTCCACTGCCCACTGTGTGCTGGAATGACCCAGTGGCGAAGAAATGCATGGCGGCCATCACCTTAGCCGTGGGGGTGAATGCTGTCGGATACACCCTGCGGGGACGGAGATGGGGTTCCAACATGGCACACAGTCGATGCAGGGTTGGCCTGTCCAGCCGAAACTTCCTTATGACCTCAGTATCGTCCATGTCCACCAGCAATTGGTATGGGCGGTCAATGTTCGGTCTCCGCCTAGGGAAGATGGCAGTGGACACATGTCAAAGCAACACAACACATAGCAATTTCGCATTCACATCACTGACATGACTGAGCAAGCACATGAGTCACAGCCCAGCTGTCAAGCAGGGACGGCACGGCCACAATACACTTACACAGGTCTCCCACCAATGGCAATGGCTAGTGATACAAACCACTGCCATGAGCATGCACATGGGGATCTAGGCCCCAATGACTTGCGGGGCGTGCTGATGGGGACTGACTGCATATTCGTCAAGCGGCAACGCCACGGCAACATGAATGTCTGCTGAGCATGGCACTGCTTCCGAGGCTGGATGAGTATGGCACACGACGACGACGATGTGGGCACAGGCTGAGCGGCCAAAACAAGTGGGACCTGTGGCACGAGGGGATATGAGACAGTAGTAGGTGTCAGCACTGCACCCTATGTACAGCACTGTACGGATCACACCTCCCGAAACATTGACAGGTGTCCACATTGACAGCCCCATGCCAAAACGGCTGTGTGCTTGCAGACACACGTCACAGGTGAGAGGTTACATTGCACGTGCCAGGTGGCAGACGTACATAGTGGGAGCTGGCATGTGTGTGCATGTGTCTCCTGTTCAGGATCCACCAGATGGGTGCTGACTCTGTACTGACCATTGGACACAGCATGTTTCGTGGAAGGCTTGTGTGTGTGGGATGGTGGCACTGGATGTGCCTCCGTTGGGTGGGGGGCCAGGCACAGTGCGGGTACGTCGATAATTGCGCATTGTGGTCACGGTGGGTGCACCCACTCAGATGTGTTGCCCTGTGTTCAATTCCTATGTCCGCATGATGATGGACTGTAGATGTGGGCAGACTACACATTGGTCGATGTGCTGTCTACATGCATGTGCCTTCACACCAGGCACAGCTGCCCCTGCACATGTGACCCCTGCTGGACTCGCTGCTGGGTCTGTGGAGCTGATGCACCTTCTGTGCGTGGGGCGGACAGCTCTCCTCACTTCCCTCATTGCGCATGTCATGACTTTGCCGCAGGTGACATGGATCATGGAGGGCCCACATGTACGCGTGGGTAGGCTACACATGATTGTTCACTGGTCGCCACCCCCAGTCAGTGTTTCGAATGGGAAGGTTGTTGTGCTGGTGGTATATTCGATGTGGCGGATGGGCGGGCCTAGGTGCGGGCTTACATTCCGGACATGGGGGGTAGTTGGATTGGCGACTAGTTGCAGTACACACGGGACACGTCTCTTCCTGTCCACATCTGGGTCATCCCTTGTACTCACTGACAGTGATACAGTCATCTTCGCCCCAGCCCTCATGTCCTCCCCTCGCTCCCCCAATATGCATGTGCACCTGCGAGGCTAGCGCTTGCACAGGCAGCCCCAAGCTCGCACCAGAGAGGGCAAGGAGTGTATGTGTGGGTCCAGTTGCACGAGTGGGCTGTCTCAGGGTATGATGTGTGGCGGGACGCCGTCCACCTGCGTGGTGCCCCAAATGGAGACCCGGCCTGCATGGACTATGCATCACAGTCTTCGCCTTCCGGATCCGCCACCTGCGACACCCAGAGGCTGTGGCTGCCCTTGCGGACAGGCCGCGTCCGTCTGTAGCTGATGGCCCAAACATTCACTCTTTGGCCTCTCTGGGGAGGGCTCGGGGGTGGTGGCGCACGCGCTTGCACTTTGTCGCAATGGCATGTGGCGTGGTTGGAATAATGGGCAATGGATGTGATGGTGCGAGCCACCTCCCGTGACGTCAGTGCTGCTCGTGCTGTGGTGCATCCCCCCTACACTTCCATTTGACTTGTGCCATGCTACACGTTGAGGTTCTATTGCCTGCGTGATATGACCAGGAGGAGCGCGAGGAGACCTCTCACACACCATGCTCCACTGCCATCCCGTGCCCTGTATCGCCTGTGCGGATTGACCATGTTGGGGTTACACCTGGTCGACTGGGGCTGTGTGTGCCTTGTCAAGGGGCATGGCGGGCGCACAACAGGATCCAGCTTGTCCACAGAGGGTGGGCTGACGTGTGCGCCTGGTACCGCATTGTTCGTGTGCCCGGCTGCTGTGCACACACGTGTTCACTTCCCCCCGACAGGTGTCCTCTCACAATGCCCAGGGAAGCGGTGGTGTACTGTTCATGACCCCTCCCAACACGGCGTGCTCCAACTTGGCATGTGCGCATCTACCCGTCACACCCACCCACCTGAGCACTGCGTCCATACGACTTCACACGACACATGTGTGTCTTCCACAGTTGTGCTACTCATTTGCGTTGACATCCAATGCCAGTGGACTACATGGTCATGTCACGACTGCCGTGTACTTCACATACTCTCATCCTCTCTCATTCGTACTTGTGAAATGAGTCAGCGGAGACAGTTTTGGTTTCAAACATTATATTGAGTCTTCTGTCCTCTGTGATGCAGTATAGTGGACACTACTGGCAGCGGAATACATGTTGAGGATATGCTGAGCATGATTACAAATGGGATAGGGTGTAGGGTTACATGTGATTAGCTGTTGCATGTGGGATGTGGGCTTCGGAGTTACATCTGCTTGGCCAAGGCTGTGCTAATGTACATGTACGTATAGCTGCGGAGCTGCGGACTTTGACACAGACGGTATACAAGTAGCCTACCAGACCGCTTGGCATCATGGGCACAGTCCATCTCAGTTCCATGTGACAGGTTTGCTGCGGTTGTTCCTCATGCACGCGTGCATGTGAGATGACATCAGGGCATGTGCTTGCGTGCATGCAGCGGCGTGCCACTTGTTGTTGCAATGTGGTGGTTACTGGACATGTCACAGTCACTGGGGTCGTGTTGTTGTTGTATGCACTTGTCGTCCATGCAAAGGTCCTGGTATGGGATTCCCGGGGCGGGGGTGGGAGGGGTGCAGCACCCACAGACTCCAGGCGACCTATTCATGTCCACTGAGCGGTGTGTGTGTCCATGGGCGCTGGATCCATGTCGTGTCCTGGTTGTTCGTGCAGTTCCGTCCATGTGGGTGCGATACACAGACCCCATGCCACTGCCTCCCACGATGCATGCGGTGTTCCTGGATGTGATGGGGAACAGTGTGCATGTCCCGGTCATATCCGATGTCATGGCGATGTCGTTGATGGTGTGGTAACAGTTGCCGGTCGTTTGGTATGGCTGTTGTGGTGGTGACTGGCCAGTCCGTGCGGAAGCTAAGCATGGGTGCGGGGTTGGACATCAAAGGTCAATTGGGGGACTTGCGTTGGGGTCCGACGAATTGACAGGTTGTCAGGTATGCGATGCCGTCCAGCAGGGCTTCCATGTCATTGGTGGTATACATGTTTGCCAGCCAATGTAGCGGATGGTGGCTGTCAAGGTGTTGTTCGTAAGTTGTCCCTTGGAGGAGCATGATGGGGCATGCTGGGTGACATTCGATGTAGCTGTGCTCGATGATCCGTCGTGTGGAGGCACAGTGGTCCCATTGCAGTGCGGGTCCGATGTTCGCCACATACGCCATGCCCCCATAGGCTGAACAGGCCCTGTTGTGTGCGCCCAGAGGGAGGAATAGTTGTAGCAGGTCCGCCTTTAGACATGCCGCGTTGGAGAGACACAACTCCACAGGATGGTGGAAGGGACACCTCCGACAGTAGAAGACGGGTATGACGCAGCTGAACAATGTGATGCGGTAAGTCAGTCGGTAACTTACGTTCAGCAGGGACAGGGGTTCGCATCCCAATATCTGTGTCAGGTTGTGTTTGTACAGCTTGACCTGTCCGGCGTAGTTGGGTAGGTGTGTTGAGAGTGCCATTTTGCAGTGGTGCGTTGTGGTAGCGTGCTCCGGCTGTGTGTGCAGTCTGCAATGTGCACGCTCCGAGGTTGCTGTGAGCTCTGTGTAGTCGTAGGGAGACAGGACTTGTGTTCTGTTGGCTTGTGCGGAGGACACGGGCCCTCATCCCACATGCTTCTCAGACTGTTCAAGGTCGGTGATGTGTGACTCCTTCCAGATAACTTGCATGGGGCCGACATGGGGGAGTGTTTTCTTTTTTCTTTCCCGTCCGTAGTGTTCTTCGGTGATATGCGCTATCTGCCCTGTGGTCGGTCTCCTCTGCATGCCTGTGTTGGTCTTTTTTGGACAATGGCTGTATTCACCGGCTTCTTTCGTAGGGCTGTGGTTTCGGAGTTGGAATGGAAGGTCATTCAGTGCTGTCTGCTCTCCCTTGTGTGGGCGGCAGGCTGCCTTTCCGCTCTGCGTTGGGCCTTGTGTGTGGATGTTATTCTTGGGCCACCTGTTGTCGATCCCCGGGCTCTTTGGTGTTCCGTTTTGTATGTCTTGTTCATGTGTGCAGGGTGGTATGGGTGTTTCAGTGTGGTACTGGCGTTCCTCTTCCCGAAGGGGCCCTGGTTCTCCTGGTTGGTGTTGCCGCCGCTGTGTGCTTCGCCATGTTTGTTACACTGGGGTGTGTCCTGCTGTTGCGTGACTTCACTGACATGTGTGCGTCGGTTGTGTGACGTTGGGTGTTGACCGTGAATTGGGCGTTGGGGACATGTCTGTGGCAGGCCTGTCACGTGTCATGTGCGTTCGGGGTGGGGCTGGTGTGTGTGCTGCTTGGTTGTGTCCCTGTGTCTGTGTGCGACGCATGCATGGCGCTGCGGTTGGCCTCTGCGTTGTGCGCATGTGTGGCAGCGTCATCGCCGCTTTGGGGCCGTGACGGGGTCGTTGGTTCCTAGTCCCAGGTGGTGTGTACACATGTGTTACGAGATGTTAACTATTTGGCCTGTGTGTCATATGTGGATGCAATGGTGGATGTGTCGTGTACACGCGGGGGTGGGGGGTTGTCCGCTTTTTCCTCCCTTGCACTGTGTGCGCTGTTTGCGTGCACTTGTTGTGTGTGTGCCTACCTGCGTCTTCGCGGTACGTTGCGTCCTTGGTGGTGCATCAGATAGAGCATAGGGAGGGCCTGCAGTGCTGGATTCATGCTCGGGGGTGCCGCTTCTTCGATGTCCGTGCTCGGCGTTCGTGTTACCGCTTCGGTTTGACGTACGGTGTCTCTTAGCCGTGGGATCCGTTTGTTTGCGGCATCGTAATTTGTACGCCGGGCGGTACGTGTTTCGTCGGACGGTGTGTGTCACTTGGGCTGCGCCGCTACGTGTACGGGCGCACTTTGATGGCGGACGGTGTCGCTGGCTTGCCGGCGGTGTTTGGCTGACTTTTCGCATCGTAATCGGGCGGGCGTGTGGACTGCTGCGTGCGGACGGTAACTGGTGGTTTTTGCATCCGCCAGCACGGCGGTAGTGCTTCCGCCCGACATCGTAATGGGCCCCTTAGTTATTATAAAAAGAGATTTTTGATTATTTTATGCAGCTGTAACATTAAATAGATGTTTTACTTACTTTTTGAAGTTGTATTCAGAGCTTTTAGTGATGAAGTCCAGTGTTGCAGCAGCAATCTGGCAGAGATTCTTTTTATTCTTGGTTTTGTTGTTGGAGCATAAAATAATGTTATATTTTCTTTGGTTTATATAGTTTTTGTTTAATTGTGCTTTCAATTTATTTAGTTATTTTAGTTGTAGGTATTTTTAATTGGTTGTTACTAATGTTTTCAATTAATTTGGCAGTTATTTTCTTATATGGGAAACGCTAGTTAATGTTCAGTTGAACTTTTTTATTACTATTAGTTTATTTAAAAGTGTAATAGTACATTATTAGTATTTTATTTTGCATTCATGTATATTAAAAAATATTTATTTTATACATAGTGTGTGTAAGTATAATATATTTGTTGAGTTTAAATATGTTAAAGTGATTTTTTTGAATTAAAATGTATTTAGTGTTACATTTATTTATTTAATGACTTGTGTGTGCTTGTGATATTGTTTATATTATTTTTGTTATATATGATGTTATAAAAAATATTTTTACGGTATGGATATTTTTTTTGGGCGATATTAGTGTGATCTATATTTTTGTTTCCGATATTTGTGTCATTTTGTATGTTTATTTAATGATTTCGATATTAGTTATTAAGATATTTTTTGATCGATATTAGTTATATCGATGTTAATGTTTGTCGATAATGTTGTGTCGATATTTGTGTATTTTTTAAAATAAGTATAGAAAATCGATATTTATGTTATCGATCTTTGTGTGTCGATAATTTTGAAGATCGATATTTTGAGTGTCGATGTTATGTCAGTGATCCAAAGTGAAAAACATCTTGCAGCTGGAAAATGGTTATTGCATGCATTAAGAGGCATGAACGGGGCAGGGGATGCGGAGTAGGGTGTGGCCTTGAGCAATGGTGATGGTGTATGTGGAAGTGTGGGAATAGGACCTTGCTGGGGAGGAAAAGGAGCTAACATAGAGGAGCACAGTGTTTGGGGTGGGACTTGAGTCAGAACACATGGGGCTTCTCACCAGGGATGTCTGTAATGTGATGCAAGTCCGCCCTTTGTCCTTCATGCCCCCTCACATCTTCACTTCAAAGTGCCACTAAAATTGCTGTAGGATGGCAGTAAATCCAGGCTAAGATCTTCTAGATGGTTTCAAGCAACTAGGAGAAGGTGTGCCTTAACATTGTCTGCAATAAATAACTGCAATAAAACAATATGGCTGGAGTATTGTATAGAGCAGGGGTAAACGCTTGTGTTTTTTATATTGAGTGCCTTGGGCACCTGTCTGTGACAAGTGCTGCTATAACATATTTGAGCTTGCATAACATTTCTAGGGAAGGGAATGTGCTGGTTACTTTCCCGGTTACACCTGGTACTACTCTTCCTTGTCTTTGCCTGAGCAACATGAGGAAGAGTTTTATCTGGGAAACCTACCACACTAGATCTAAATGTTGATAAAGAAATGCAGCCCCTCTGATTGCTCTGAGGACATACATTCCTGGCATTTCACCTGAAAGGGATGCTTTTAATATCAAATTATCACCCCAAGGTTTAAAACACTCCTACACTGGAGGATCTATGACTGTGGTGAAGAAGAGAAGAACCTACAACAAAGGAGATTGTTGGAAACTAATCAGAGCTTTATCACTATATCCATGTTTTTTCATCATAGTCCTAATTGTCTGAGGAAAAGCCTTGGAGTGCCAAGTCTTAGACCAACACTCCTCGGCAGATGTTCATCACGCTTGAATCACGCGTGCCACTTGAGGTACCACAGGTTCTAGCACCAGGCAGGACCTAAACAATGGTGAAATGAAGCATGAGATCAACCATAAGCCCATGTTTTGTGACCAAAGTATTTCCAAACCAGAGAGAACCATTTTGCTAACAGATGGAAAAACAACAAGATATCAAACATGTAAAACATCATTCGAATAGACAAAAAGTATACACACAGGTTTAGCAGCAACAGCATAATACGTGGATATGGTAAAGTTATTGGCAATTTTTTTAAAGGACGTCAGTTACTGAGGTTTTAAAGTACGTTATACATTTTTGTATTCCCTATTTATGGCATTTTTTATCCTTGTAAGGTGATGAACAATAAAAGAGGTGGTGGACATTCTTAATATCTGTCCCCAGTGAGGAATTCAAAGGTATTTCATATAGGGTAAAAGAAATCCTGCATAAACCTGTGTGTGGCTTGCAGGTTCCCAAACAAGTAAGAATGTAAATTGTCATGAAATATACTAGTGTTCTGTGTATTATCCAAAGATCACTAGTTTGGATCCTAGTAAGATAGATCAGCTAATGTGAGATCCAGGAGAACTGTCTTTCTTTCTTTATTTTAGAATTTATAAAGGGCACTATTACCCAGTAAACTCCTGGAACATTCATATCTTTACCTTACCTTAATTAGAGCGAAGTTAATCTCCATCCATAGCTTCAAGACATGGCATTCCAGCTTTCTGGTGCCAAATATGAAAACTCCAAGAACTGTGGAGTCAACAGGAGAACCAAGAAAAAGATTTCCAGAGGGACTAGAAGGGAGAATTTTATCTTAAAGACACTTTTGGTTAGACACATTCATGGCCCTAGGAGCAAAACAGAACATCTTTAAAAGTGGAAGCCAGTGATGAGCCTACAAGTTTTGAATTTCGTGCAATTTTCTTGGCAAATTAAAAATCAGTCTAACTGCCAATTTTGCATAAGTTGGAGTTAAGCTACTACAGCCACCAAAATACCCAAAAAGTGCATTTCCAATATTTAGCCTAGATATTATGAGGATATGAGTTACCGTCTGGCGCAAATCCAACAGACAACATCTAAATATCTCACTCAGCATTTTTAAGATTGCAAGGCAAGTGGCCTTCACATTGTGCACTGCTCTGATCTGGAGAGTTTCTGATCGAGAACGTTGCCCAAGTTTCTAACCCCATGTGTGGACGAGGAGCCAATAGAGTTCCGGCAGCCATCATTCATTTTGCGAAATACCTAACTTCTGTCCAAAGAAAAGTACTTCAACCTGATCTGAATTATGTTGGAGGCAGTTGCAATGCATCCACAGACTTACCTTTTGTCAACCAATCCTGAAAATTATCTTGCGGATTAGAAGCCTTGTCAGCTAAGGTGACAATAATTTGAATGGGTGTAGCTGGCATATGATATTGTTTCAAATTTAAAAGAGCGGATTAACTTGAGCATAGAAAGCAGATATACATTAAAAAGTATGGGCCACAGGGCCAAGTCCTGAGGGTCTCCACATGCCAGAGAGGTGACTTTAAAAATAAAAGGGGAAAATGACACTACTTGCGTTCTATCAATCAGAAAAGACACAAGCCACTGAAGAACTTGGTGGCAGACGCTAGTGTCAAACAGATGCTATAATAATGTGGTATGTGAGAAAGTGTCAAATACCACTGAGAAGTCTGACAGGATTAGTATTGCTCTGTCTCCTTTGGTCAGGGTCATTTTTAGATAGTCTGACTGCCACAAAAGGGCTTCAGTACTATGATTAGCCTAGTAGCCTAACAATGTGGCATCTTAAAGCTGGTTGGATTCAAGATAATTGTATAGTTGCCTGTCAATCATTTTTTCCAGTCGCTTAGTCGGCAGATGGAGGAAAGGAATCAGCCGGTAGGTAAACAGTGCCTTAGGATGAGCTGTGTGGTTTTTTAAAGAGTGGGTGAACTCACGCCTGCTTCCGTACCGCTGTAGAAATCGAAAGGTAATAGAAGATGGCCGAAACATGTGAAAGGACAACACAGCACCACAGTTTAGAATTGACCAACAACCACTCCTTTAAAAAACTACTTACTTACGGCCCATCGGGCCAGAGAAATAGCTTTCTCTAATCAATAAACACCCTCCTCGATGTCAGGCCTGCTATAGCGACTGCATTATACAAGGCGCTCTTAGCTTTTACTTGGAGCTCCCAGAGAATAAAGATACAGAGGCTATTTTAGAGACCATGAATGGCGTAGGACTTCCTCAACTACTGCGCCAGCCCAACAATTCAGCCTGTCATACCTTAGATGCTATTTTTTCAAATAACCAGCTCATTACCATCAAGGACTTCCTCCCTCTTAACTGATCTGACCACAACACTGTCACCTTTAAATTAAACGTTCCCCCTTCTACTCAAAATAGAAAAGCCAACACCAATCCCACCTCCTACCAAGTTTGGAGTAAAACTGATTACAGTGTACTGCTGCACAACTCTCTCAAGTTGAGCCCATAAGTTCACCTGGCCCAGATCGGGCCACAGTTGAATACTCAGAGTGGCTAAGCTCTGCCATTTCCAAAGCTGTCTTAATCAGAAATTCCAACTCAGACAGAAAGAATCCATCTGTACCTTGGTTCACTGAGGCCCTCCGCCTCGAAAAGCAGAACTGCAGAAGGCAGGAGATGAAATGGAGGACCAATTATGATTCCCATGATAAGGAAATCTATAAACTCTCTCTTTCAATATACAAGACCCTACTTACTAAAGAAAAGACTACTTTTTTTACTCATCAAAGTGAATCCTCTAAAAACTCAGCGAAAGATCTATTTCAGGTAATAAGCAAGCTAACTAAATTACCTGAGATAAAAGGATCCAATAATAGCCAAATTTTCTGTAATAAGATAGCCCAGCATTTCTGTGACAAAGTAGGTCAAATATATAATCTGTTCACTTCATCAAGCCCTGATGATTCCAGTAACAACTCCCCGACAGCTCAATATCTTAGCAATTACAAAAATACCTTGGGTAGCAGCACACTAGTCAATCCGAGTGAATTCACCCCCACATCCCCTCCGGAAGTTTTCAAGATCATCCAATCTACCAAATGTGGATCTCCCTACGACCCATGCCCCACCCTCCATTCTCAAGCAGGTCCCAGAAACTATAGCTCCCTACCTGACCAACATCTTTAATGGGATGTTTGCTACAGGGATTTTTCCCACCATGTGGAAGAAGGCCTCTATCCTTCCACTTCTTAAGAAGCCCAATCTGGACCCAGAAAATCCACCTAACAACTGTTTTATTTCCAGACTGCCCTTTCTGGCGAAGCTAGCAGAAAAAATTATAAATACTCAACTGATGCAATTTATCCAATGTAATTATCTATTGGACTCCACACAATTTTGTTTTAGGGCTGAGCGCTACACAGAGACCACATTGATCAAAACCACCGATGAGTTAAGAACCGTCTTGGACGAGGGAGGCATGGCAGCCCTCAGTCTTCTTTACTTATCGGCGGCCTTCGACACAGTGGATCACTCCAGTCTGATCCTTCGCATCAAACACCTCGGCATCAATAACAAAGCTCTTGCTCTGCAATGGTCCTTCCTGACAGGCAAATAACATTCAGTGTGTTGAACAACGTCACGTCCAAACCCTTCTCTCTTCCTTGTGGGAACCTGCAAGGGTCCTCACTCAGCTCTTTACTTTTTAACATCTACGTCACTGAAGTAGCATCCCTTATCAGGTCTTTTGGCTTCTCATCCACGTCCTACGCAGATGACACACAAATCATGTTGTCTGCCTCTAACAACCTTAACTGCACTAACCACTTTTATACAGCATGAGAGCTATCAGCAATTGGATGGCAAACATTGCCTTAAATTGAACTCGTACAAAACCTAGGTCATCTTCTTTGGTAATTATCCACAATTCTGGAATCCCAGTTGCTGGCCCACAGAACTAGGAGCAATCCCCAGTCCAGAAAGCAAAAAAGCTGGAAATCTTAATTGATGACAAGTTGCATTTTAGTAAACACATCAATTCAGTCATTTCCTCATGCTTTAACACCCTCAGAATCATCAGGAAAATCTTTCCCCTAAGTCTCTCTAACTCGAGGAAAACAGTAATCACCTTGTTAATTCTTACCAAACTGGATTACTGCAATGGATTTTGCCAAAATCTCCAAAAGCAACATCTGAATAAAATGCAAAGTGTACAGAATGTGGCTGCTAGTATCCTCCTTGATCTTCCGAAATTCCAGTCAGTCTCCCAAGCCGTTAAAGGACTCCACTGGTTATCAGTAGGCAATCCAATTATATTTAAAGCACTCTTTCTTACCTACAAAGCTCTCCACAAATTTGGCCCTGATCATCTTAAACTATCCCCAGTGTGGTATGAACCCTTAGGGACCTGCGATCCAAAGACTCTCTGATGATCATGCGCCCCAGATGAAAAAGTCTTAAATGGGGTGGTAGTTGCTTTGTCTCAGAAGCCTCTAAACTCTGGAATATCTTACCTTTTAACATCAGAGCCGCTCCCTCCTTATTAACCTTCAGAAAACTGCTAAAAACCTGGCTTTTTAACTGGTAGTATCCTTCTCGCTCCTTGTTTGTTATGCTGAGTCAGCGTCACGACACCCCTGGGTATATGTGCTCTTTAAAAATGTATTAACACATAACACACACAGAGGTCATGCGCTAGTATATTGAGACAGCTTTTAGATTGAAACCCAAAAGTTATCTCATTATATTAGTGAACTATGTGCATGTAATTATTCAAGCAATTACAATTCATTAACCTATCTGAGTGGGTTAATGGTCTTGTGTGGATATCTGAATTTGCCGTATAGGTCTATGGTTCCAGTCCACATATGATACATCAAGATGGTAAGGTTTCTGTTGTCTGGACAGCCTAATCCATTTGTGCTCCTTACTTCTAAAATATACTTTATATCCTTCAGTCTGAGTAGACTAAGCTGCCTATTTTCATTCCCTCTCCTCAACTGTTTGCCTACTTTGCATGGCATAAAACACTATGAATCACAAAGATAAAACAGCACTTGCACTAAACATGCACAAACTGCAAATCGTTAAAAATGCTTATAATCACAGTGGCAGTTTGCTTAAATAAGATATAAAAACTGGTGAGACATTGAGTAAGAAGTTAGCAACATCATCCCAAAAATCTTTTGCTAGACAACAGGTATAGGGGCTTAACATTGGTGAATGGATTGCAATAGAGTGTCTTTTTGAGGGTGCAGAATTGGCTAAGATTCGAGACATGTAAGGGGAGAACCAGGAAAAAGACAGATCATTCGAACTTCAGGAAAAATGGAGATGTGCTTAAGCACCATTGCTGCTACAAATGATAGGGCTTGTCTGTATTGACCCAGGTGAGTTAGGATGTCATAAAGATAGGTTTCAAGGTGGTGATAACAAAGCACTATTAAAGGCAGAGTGCAGATATTACCCAATAACCATGTCAGTGGGTACTCACTCTGCGATTGGAAAATTGGCCTCTCAAACTTTTTGAATCTCTGGGTAGATGTGAATGAGCAATCATGTCCTAGCACAAAGGAGGTGGTGTGGGGTTGGATCTAGTTTCAATAAAACACTGTTGCGATAGAGGTGTGAACCAGCCAAAGCTGTTAGTTTTGCAAATGCATAACAATGGTAATATTGCACTATGTAATTGTTTATACAGTAAAAAGATAACTCAAATTGTAAGACAACACACACAAAATTCATAATACACAATCAAAGAGGTTATGTAACACAATTCCATGGTAAAACTAGGGCCCTTCGCCATAAATATTATGCGTCACTTGCAATCACTAGATATTCACAAAAGTCGGAGTGCTCCAGAAAATGAGAAACACATTGCAATACCAATGTTCTGTAATTATTGAATGTTTCAAAGTTCATAAAATGTTTAATAGCTATTATTACTATGCAATCGGGAACACTGCAGGATAAATTGGAGGATCAGTCGTCCTTCTATAACTGAGCTTTATATCACATTGGTAAATCATTAAATTTCACAATCCTATTCATCATGAACAAGTTGAAAGAAAGAGAAACACTGTGATAATCAACAACCATTTCATCAACAACCTGCAACTGAAACGGGAATTGACTCAGAGTTCTGGAAATGAAGCTCCATGGTCTGGGGAGACAAATCTATGTCTTAATAGCTTGGTGCAGGAGCCTTAAAATAAGTGGTCAATTTGAGCCAGTGATTTACTGGTGGGTCCTACAAGGATTTATTTTGGGGATCAACACTTAGGGCTTGGCCTTATTGCGATTTTGGCAGTCAGTGTCAATCAGTCAATTTAACTTTATTCGATCTCAAAAGACAAGATCATAAAAGTGCAGTGCATCATAAAATACATAATCACTCATACAATACAATTTTAATAAATTTAAGAGAGTATAGATAAAAACAAAATAAAAACCGTATTTAAACTAAAACTAAGAAACCCTCCATTACATTGTATTAAATTCATCCAAATCCAATATAATGTGAAAAAAGAGCCATAACCATTTAAATAAGAACACAATTAAAAAGCAAATGATCTCCTATTTGATAGGGCCATACATAAGTAAGAGGCAAGAGAAAAACATACATAAGGGTCAGAGAGCATTTGTAAGAAGGTCAGAGCTGGGCGGCATTATTCAAAGCAGGAGGGGAATAATATACTTTTGCCATTCATACATGTAAAATTTACAGAAAAATATAAAATGTAAATTTGACTGTGAGGAAATGGCATCACATGAGCAAAAGGGCAATTCCTTAGCTGAGTACACACCTGCCGCAAAGTCCAACATAAACGGGATTAAGTTCAGTCTAAAGCGCACCAATACATATCGGTGCCGCTTATTAGTTACAAAAGACAGTTATGAATTTGCCCCATCCGGGATTGAGGGTAGCCCCAAGTATATGACTACCGTGGATTTAACCCTGTTTTGAGCATATCTTTTATTATCCATATGTAGTTTTTGTTGAGATTTAATTTCAACTTTGGAAGTTGATTGACATGTGAGTGGCTCAGTGAAGAGGGAATCAAAGCCTAATATCGACAAGGTTTCTTTAACATTTTGCAACCATGATATATTATGGGCATATTCGAGGGTCAAACAGTCCCTAATAATATCTTGGGTTAATCCAACTGTCTCCCTTCGCCAAACCGAGTGCCAAAGTAATATGGGTGCTAGGGATATCACATCAGAAATATATCGAACATTCAGTTCTTTGTGCATGTTAAAATTTGAGCAACTGCTTGGGAGAGATAAAACTTTCTTATAGAAACCATCTTCTAGTCTTTGGAGGACATCAGCCTTTGTTGCTCCCCAAATCCCTGCCCCATAGGTCTAGCTGATGCCACTGCTTTCGCAATGTAAATCTTTTTTATTGGGTCTATCGGCTTTGTACCTCGTTTTTTTGTAAACGAAAATATAGCCATAATGCTCTTTTCTATTGCATTGCCTCTGTTTGTAATCATATCAGACCATGTTCGCACGCTGTTAAATAAAATGCCCAAATATAAAAAGGTCTTTGTAATTTCAATCCTACGGGACGCAATATTAAAAGCGGGTAATCTTTTGGGTTGTTTCCCCATAATTAAAATGTAGGATTTGGTTTTGTTAATCTGGAGATCCAATGAAGCCATATAGGACATATAGTTATCCATAAACCTTTGTAGAGCTAAACCAGTCCTGGCTATTAATACAGCATCATCTGCATAAAGCAGAATGGGAATTCGTTTTTTGTTAATCAAGGGGATATCAGTAACAAATTGGTCCACTGCACATTCAACACCATTAGTATAAAGTGAAAATAAAAGATAGGCCAAAACGCACCCCTGCCTGACACCCCTAAGGATAGGAAAAGACCTTGTACATTCCCCCTGACTGCCAAATCTGACACATGCTGATGACTGAGTATATAATTGGCGTATAAATATTATTATATTTACATCCACACCCATGTCCTTCAGGATGCTCCATAATTAACTATGGGAAACACAGTCGAACGCTGCAGAGAGGTCCATAAAACCATAAAAATATTACCTTCCTTATGTTGGGTGTATTTAGCTGAAATCAAATTTAGACACTGGTCCAAAGTCCCCATCCCTTTTTTTAAAACCATATTGAACTGGTATTAGTATATTTTTCTCACTGGTCCAATCCTCTAATTTGTTTAATAACAGACGGCCCATTAATATGACTGTGCCATTCAAAAGTGAGATCGGCCTATAATTTTTTGGAAGAGATTTGTCCCCTTTCTTGTGTATTGGGACAATGATTGTCCTTTTCCATGAGTCTGGAGGACCCACTACTGTGATTACGTTAAAAACATTAGTTAAAAAAGGGATCCAAAGGTCAGGGTTTTCAAAAAAGAAATCGATTGAGGCACCGTCTGGGCCTGGGGCTGTAGAGCTGCTACATTGCGACAGGCCGGCTTTTACATCCACCATAGAAAAAATTATCTGAGTGTACGGGTCCATGATCAAAGGATCATCAGCTGCAAAAGAAACAATTGATGGACGGAATGCTGGACAATGCAAACATTCACCCCCAGTCACAAGGATCTGGGTTAAATCCATCATTCTTTTGCTCACCACACCACCCCAGTTTGGACCCAGCCATATGCAAATCAGTCTTGACCCTGTTCCTTGTGGGAACAGTCCAGCCCGAACTGCCAAGCCAGGTCCTCGCTGGACCGGAAACAAGCATCCTGGGACAGGTATCAGGGCATCACCCTTCTTCAGCCAGGCTAGCTTGAATCCAGTGGTGTAGTGAGCACGGGACCCACGTCTGGGCATACCCTTCCCACTTAGGGCGACAAATGCAAAAGAAACAATTGATGGACGGAATGCTGGACAATGCAAACATTCACCCCCAGTCACAAGGATCTGGGTTAAATCCATCATTCTTTTGCTCACCACACCACCCCAGTTTGGACCCAGCCATATGCAAATCAGTCTTGACCCTGTTCCTTGTGGGAACAGTCCAGCCCGAACTGCCAAGCCAGGTCCTCGCTGGACCGGAAACAAGCATCCTGGGACCGGTTTCAGGGCATCACCCTTCTTCAGCCAGGCTAGCTTGAATCCAGTGGTGTAGTGAGCACGGGACCCACGTCTGGGCATACCCTTCCCACTTAGGGCGACAAATGCAAAAGAAACAATTGATGGACGGAATGCTGGACAATGCAAACATTCACCCCCAGTCACAAGGATCTGGGTTAAATCCATCATTCTTTTGCTCACCACACCACCCCAGTTTGGACCCAGCCATATGCAAATCAGTCTTGACCCTGTTCCTTGTGGGAACAGTCCAGCCCGAACTGCCAAGCCAGGTCCTCGCTGGACCGGAAACAAGCATCCTGGATCATCAGCTAACATTTCCCTATCTGAGGTTGTACCAAATATGCTTGAGTAATAATCAACCCAAGCGTCCTCTCCCACATGGACGTCTAAAGTTGGCCCTGTATCTTGGTTTAAAAATGGTGTATTTATTATATCCCAAAAATCTTTTGAGTTTTTTGAGGATGCCGCCTGTTGCAATTTATCCCAAGCATCCTCCTTCAAGGTTTTTAATCTACGTCTCCTGGATTCCTTATATTTGGTGCGAAGGTGAATAACCAAAGCCCTATCTCTTGGCTTTTCCCTTAATGCCGTGTTTAGATTACTGAGTGCCTTGGAGCAACTGGCATCAAACCAACGGGGGACCGAGGTTTGGTGCTTCATCTTAAGAGTCCATAAGTTGCTTTACATCGCACACAGAACTAAAACAAAAGCCTGAACTATGTCTGATGGATTATTATAGGGATCTAAACAGGTCCCTATTTCCAGCTGTGTGTGCCCAACTATTTTTGGTACTAAAGCAGTTTTGTTTATCTTGGCCCATTTGAGGACTATACCATTCCTTCTCGTTATAGTAGGGGCCGGAATTATCCTCTCAGATGTGTTAAAACAGCCTTTTCAAAATATTTGATAAGTAATTGCAGCATGGTCACTAAAATCTGTAACAAGGGTTTCTATACAGTTAAAAAATATTTTTAAAGGTAACACGACCAACAAGAAGTCAATAGTAGTACCATGTATTATATCACCAAATGTTTTTGCTAAGGTTCCTGTGACTTTATCAGTTGGGTTTAGCATCACCAGATTTCTTGTAAGTAAGAGCTTATTTAATTCATTTACATATGTAGTATGGGAAAAATGTGATAGTACCTCACCCTCTTCATCCATTATGCCACATAGGGGAGATACTAACCTAGTACGACTATGGACATTAAAATCGCTTAGCCAGACTACATTCAGGGGATTATGATGAATCTTTATTGCCTTATCCATTGCACTCTCTAGTGACCCAATTACCTGGCACATGCTGCCCTCGAAGTTGTTATTATAAAAATGAATGAGCAACATGTCCTCCACTCCCGGCCCATTACAGACAATAAGATGGAAATACGGTGACTCCACATCAGTTCTAAAGATTTTAACACATAGTGTATTTCGAATTAAAGTCAGCAATCCCCCTCTTGCTCGCCCTGATCTTGAAGGAATTGCTGGTGTTTGTATTGAGTGGAACCCCTCAATATGGACAGGCGCAACTTCCCAAGTCTCTTACATGCAGGCTAGATCGTTTTTTGAATAATTCTAAGCCAATCTTCGTTCTCCCGTTTGGTTCTTAAACCAGCAATATTCCAACATATGGATTTAATCAGATTTCTGCTCTGGGTTGCTGATGAATGAACTAAAATAGGGACAGCCTCCTGCTGTAGTTCGCTATGTTTGATGTCCTGACCCGAACTACAAACCACCTGTCAATCACAGGTATCAAGCCCTTCCAAGGCAGTAAATCTATTAGTTAAAGGAATGGCTGCTAGGTGGTTAGGTCTCTGGGTGATAGATGAACGTAGAGGAGCAAGTTTGATATTAAACCCTAGATTAGAAGACATCAAACCCTGGGGTCTATAAAAGTATCCCAACGGTAAAGCAAAAATTTGCGTTAATGGCATAGGGCTATTAGGAAGTATACCTAATAAATAGTTCACGAGGCAGGGATTGTTAAAATTAAGCACAATGCAATCCCCGATTGATTTAGGGGAGTTGCCCACCCAGTGTATTCTTCTGGCCATAATAATATGGCTCGCTAGGTTGGGACATTCATGAACATCAACATACTTCAACAACCAGTGTAGCGATTTATTCAACAATTGGTGTATGGATTCTGATTGGGTATATTCCAAATGCGGGGTATTTGCCAGAATATTCACGCATGGGGAGTCCGCTGGTGGGAGGTTTAAATTGGGTCCATTAGCAAATGAATAACCTTTTCCACCCTCACCAAGTGGATCCTGCTTAGAGCTAGAAGTGGCTGTGGCATTGGGTACATGAATCGGCCGTTTGGGCACTAATTAGAGATTAGTGCGTTGGGTGCTCTGATTTTTAATATTGGTACTGGTACTCCCCTGCCCTGCGGGCGAATATACTATATCTTGGGCCACCAAATTAGTGGTATTGATCGAGCGCGGCCCTAAACACGATTGTGCAACCCTGGCCTCTTTCGTGTGATGTTGTACACTAAAGCGCTCCGACCTTACAACAGGCTGAAAAGTGGTAGCAGCAAGATCTTGGGGGTTGTTAACCAGTAGCACTGACGAAGGCTCTGGTGTCTTAGAGGGCCCTACAGGTATGTTACACCCCTGCTTATTAAGTAAATCTAAGCTAACTTCAAAACGGTTCAGTCTTTCCATTATGGGTTGTAAAAGATGGGAGATAGTTTGTTCCAAAACCATGGGGGTTATAAAAGTGTCAGACCCTACCTCCGACGAAACCATTAAAGGAGGTTCTATCACGGCATCATTGTTCGATTTGGTGAGTCTATGGGACCTACCACCCCTCTTCTTTTTCACTGGCGGCTCATCTGATGAGTCCCGATTTCCGCTGCCGCTTTGAAGAGATTGGGAGTCCAATGCAATGTCACCAATTAAGGGTTGGGGGTTAGCAGCTCCTGTACCCAAATTGACATCCGTTATTGAAAGTATTTGAGAATTTTTTAGGCTCACCTCTCCTCCAGACAGTCTTCTTTCCGCCCTTTCAATTTCCTTGGATAAAACGTCTGCCGCTTTCAGAAAGAAAGAGTCTAATGTATTAACAACCTCAGGTCCTTGGTCTGAAGATTTCGACTTTCGTTTCCCCATAATAGCAGCAGGACCCTTGTTAAGGTGAGATAGAAAGTCACAAAAAAATCCACATTAGAGGGGGGGCCCAGCCCAGCCTCCTCCAGGCTCCGATGGGCATGGATGGCCCAGCCGCTGGCCCAGGCTTTGCCCGGGCGCGTCCCCGCGCGCGGCCTGCACCGCACTTATGTGCGCGAGTCCAGCGAGACCTGCAGCAGGGGGGGCTGGGAATTGTAGTCCTAGCCCTGCAAAGTGGCGTCCTCTCCTCCAGTGGCAATGAGGTGCAGTACAGCGGCTACATCGGCCGTGGGAACACAACACACTTATGTGCGTGAGACCAGTGGCAGGGGAGGCTGGGCGTTGTAGTCCTCCCCCTGCAAAGTCGCATCCTCTCCTCCAGTGGCAATGAGGTGCAGTACGGCGGCTACTGTGGCTGCGGGAAAACGACGTGAATTATATGCGCGAGTCCAGCGGGACCAGCAGCAGGGGGGCTGGGTGTTGTCGTCCTCCCCCTGCAAAGTGGCATCCTCTCCTCCAGTGGCAATGAGGTGCAGCGCGGGAACACAACACGCTTATGTGCACAAGTCCAGCGAGACCAGCAGCAAGGGGGCTGGGCATTGTAGTCCTCCCTAAGCCCAGGCCGAGTACTCCCCTCCACCAGCGGAGTTTGCAGAGTTTTACCAACTCCGCGCTCCACTGGAATGCGAAGTTGCGGCAAAACTCCGACTCCATGGTGGAGCGGAGTACCCTCAGCCGAGTCAGCCCCACACAAATATTTTTTTTTAAAACCCACTTACCTTCTCCTCTGTTGTCTGCAGGCCACCCTCCTCCTCGCCGCGGTGTCTCCCTTCTTGTCGTCGTCTTCCTCCTCGCGTCCCCCTACGTATTACGTCTTGCGTAGTTCACGCAAGACATAATACGAAGGGGGACGACGGCAAGAAGGAGACACTGCGGAGAGGAGGAGGGCGGCCCGCAGACAACGGAAGAGAAGGTAAGTGGGTTTTTAAAAAAAAATATTGTGGGGCTGGGGCGGAACAGAGTTCCACAGAGTTTTTTTTTTAACTCCGTGGAGCTCCGCTGAGCACCACTCCGTATACTCCACCCATGGTTAGTCCTCCCCCTGCAAAGTTGCATCCTCCCCTCCAGTGGCAATGAGGCGCAGCAGTCTTCCACACCAGCACCCCACTGTGAGACCGCCAAACCTGTAGGCAGACTGCCCGCCGGATTACGAGTTTAATCCTGGTGGGCGGTCCCATGGTCATGCCTTTCTAAGGCTCAAAAGAGAATCATAGAAAGACAGCACCGGGAGAAATGCACCATGTTGTGTATTTCTTCCTGTGCAGGAACTGGGGGTGTAAACATGCAGAGGGGCACAACCTGCACAGAGGTGACAGGAGGCCCAATCAGGGCCCCCTGAGTTGCCTCACTGCCACCCTTCCCATGACGGGCTCACTGCCGTGGATAGGGCCGCAGTGAGGCAACACGTAATATGCTTGGTGGTGTCGTATCCGCACCACCAGCTTATTGTGGCCTCTGACCGATGCAAGACTGCTGCAGGATCACGGATCCCTGGTGGATGCAGCAGTCCTGTGGTGGTCCAAATGTCAAACTCGGAAAACGGAAGTAAGACCACCGGTGCGACGGTGGCCGCACTGCCACCACGGGTTTAGCGGTCCATCAGACAGCTGAACTCTTAATCAGGCCCTTATTCTGATGGCCCCTCCTATGGTTTTGGGCCTGCTGGCCCAGCCCTTCAAAACAAACAAAAAGAAGCAGACCTCCATGTAAGCAGCAACTTGCTTACATTGCTGCTTCTTCCCCAGCATGGCGGCCTACCTCTGCTCACCCAGGCCTAGGCATTTGTTTCTGTGGCATGGGTAATGTCACCCTTGCTGTGCTCTGACTGGCTCACACCTGTGCAGTTCAGTTCAACTGTGCAGGTGCCAGCCATGTCACTTTCCCAGGGGTGCATTTTGACCCACGTATGACCTTGTCAGTAGAGCCCAACTCAGCCCTCCACTTCTGCCAGACATGACGAGTCCACCCAGTTAGGAGCAGCCAATGAGCTGGTTCGAGACTGTGTCCTAGGAGCAGCTTCCAGTGTGCAGCTCAATTGATTCACTGAATGTTTATGGGAATGTACAGATCAAGCACGGTAAAAAGAGAATAAAAAGAACAAGTAAATGTGCTTGTAGATCTCTCAATTTGACCTGAATCTACACAGATGGTGAGAAACGGACCACAGCGCATTTGAAGACAGAATTGTAACTAAAGTCACTGGATTGAAACCCTACATAGTTAGGTGTGACTGGGTCACCCAGTGTTGTTTGTTTCTTTGCATTCTTGTACCTAAAGTCTTGCAGTTATACTTGAAAAAATGCATAACTCCAGGAATTGCAGGGCGCAAACTGTATAGCATTAGTTGGCAAAGAAATTGTACTTGAAGTCTCCATGCAAATGCAGAAATTAAACTACACTTACAAGGTACAAGGAACACAAGAAGGGCCTCCATCAGCTACTCATGACAGGAGCCAGGTGAGATCTTAAAGCCACTTGTCAACAGTAGGGGTTTAGTAGGGTACAGGGCAGCATAAAGAGCCTTGTGTTTTGGCACACCACATCACAGGCCTACAACAGAAAGGAAACCCCTAATCTACAATTTGCCGCAATGGCTCTTGAATAAAGCCAGGTGGGATGTGAACACGTATTCCATTAATGTTCGCCCAGAACCATCCGGGTGAATGTCTGCCCCAAATTAAACAAGAAGTGTTCTACACAATTACAAGCCAGAACTGCTTTTCAAGACAATATGTTTGGTGGATGAATATTCATAAAAATGCGCTTTCTGTTTATCACCTTGGTTTTGTAAATATGATGCTCGACAAGCGAAGGTCTCTAATAAGCTTGCTCAGAATGTAGAAGGGGCAGTCCGAAAAAAAAAATGGAATAAAATGCACAGTTAATGAATAAAACAACATTGGTAATGCAGTGTTAAAATGTTGAACTTAGATAGTGTTTAAGCGAAACCTCAGTTTCCCTTGCACGCTAAAGCATTATTGGTTGCCCCAGAGGAAGTTTGCAGTATTATTTATCCAAACATGTATCTCATTCTGAGTTTTTGTGCACTTTCTCAAAGAGCCTTACTAATCTGACCAACATCACCTACATATGTTTGGCTTTCCAGTAATTCATTTCAGATGTTCCTCTCGCATACTTCCTGTCAGCTTATCAAGGGAAGGGGGCAGCTGCTCCCACCATTTGTCTCCTCCTCTAACTTCAGCAGCACAGCCAACACCGCAGAGCACCCACAGGCAAAGCGCTGCTCACTCCTGAAGCACACAAGCATACCAATCTCATCACCCCCTGCCCTCAAATACAAAATAAACATGCGAGCAAAAGTGTCACAGGAGATTCACCTCAAAAACACCTACAGAACAACAAAACGCACTCTAAAATATATACTATACTGCATGCTGTCGTGTCCCTGGGCCCCCTCAAATGCACACAGGACACAGGTAAGGATACTCGTCTTCTTTATTAGCTTCTCTGTTCCCCTGCCCACACACGCCTCTCCTCTGCCCCCTTACTTCCTCGATCCTGCCCCTTTCGCCCCACACCCTGACCGGATGTGGTGTCCGGTTTCCTTTCTCTCCACTGTCCACTCTCGGGTCCTAGTGCCCGTCTCCAGGTCACTACATCTCCCCCTTTTGTCACAAAGAAATGACGAGAAGTTGAAAACACAGAGATGTGTAGCTAGAGATAAGAACAGATAAGATAGAGATAGATGCGCCTCCCATCATTACATTTCTTCTATTAGTCTTTTTGGCCATCTGCTTACTCTTCTTGGGTAGGCCTCCGTCTGTTGCTCTTCTGGTGGCCCCTCCCCATTGGGTGTTCCCTTCCTCTCGTGCTCCGACCCTTCTCTTTCTGCTGTGTCCTTGTCTTGGTCTTCTTCATTCTTCTCCTTCAGTCCTTTGAAGTGTGAGCTGTTCCGTGTTATCCTTCGGTGTTCTGACTCCGCCGTGATCATTGGGCCTTTCACTTGAGTGACTGTTAGCGGGTCTTTTGAGAACATGATGTCAGACTTCCTTTGTTGTCTTTGACGCACTACCACAGTGTCCCCTTCTTTCAGGTGTGACGAGACGGCGTGTCGCCTTGCGTCTGCGTATCTTTTCATTTTTTCTTTAGCCTCCTTGTCTCTTGCTTCAATGCTGCTGTGTTCTGGTGTCATAGTTGCTTCTAATTGCGGCAGCCTTGTTCTGCTTGTTCTTCCTAGTACTAGCTCTGCAGGGCATTTTCCGGTGGAGTTATGGGGCGTGTTTCTATAGTCACGTAGCACCTGACATAGAGCCTGACCAATTGATGTCTGCGCCAACTTCGCCCTTTGAACCGCCTTTTGATGTTCCCCATGAACCTCTCCACCATTCCATTCGCTTGAGGCCACAGCGGAGTTATCTTCCTGTGGTTTATTCCCAGGTAGGCCATGAACCTGCGGAATTCTTCTCCTGAGAACGGGGGCCCGTTGTCTGTTTTTAGTGTTTCGGGTGAGCCCCAGGCCACAAATCCGTCATCTAGTATCGGTAAAGTTGCTGTCGCTGACGTCGATGACACCTGTCGCACTATAGGGAATCGCGAGTACTCATCAATGACCACAAGCAGATAGCTGCCTGTGTCTAGTGGCCCAAAGAAGTCAGCGGGCTAGTGTTGTCCACACCGCTCTTGGGAGTTCTGACATTTGTAATGGTTCATGTTTGGGTGGTGGTCCTGTCGTTTGACAGAGGTGGCATGTCGTGATTGTGTCTTCCACCAAGCGGTCTAGGCCAGGGAACCATACTTTCTCCCTTAGCAGTTTCTTTGTGGCTACTATGCCTCAGTGTGACTCATGAGCCAGATCGACCAGTTGTCGCCTTAGTGAGCGTGGTATCACTATTCTTGTTCCTCGCATCATTATTCCTGTTTCTGTTTCTGACAGTTCTTCGTTTATCTTCTTTAGGGCAAGCATTTCTTCTTTGCGTACTCCTTCTCCCCAGGTGCAATTATTATTGATGTGTTTCCATCTCTGCCTTCTCATTGTCTCCATGGCCATTTGCAACGTGGCATCCTCCTTAGTCTCGTTTTCCAGCTCCACTAATGCTATCGGTGCCGGTGTGTTTTGCTTTAGCACGAAGTTGAGGTACTCTTCTGCCATCGATGTCTTCTCTTGTGCCTGCGGCAATGGGTGTCTCGACATGTAGTCTGCGGGGTTGTGCTCTTTCCCGGGCTTGTGCACAATCGTGAAATCATAGTCCATCAGCCTTATGCCCCAGCGCTCAATCCTGGATGGCATTTTGGCCGACGGGCTGCCATAGATCGTTACCAGCGCCTGGTGGTCAGTTATGATGGTGAATGACTTCCCATAGATGAACATGTGATAGTGTTCACACGCCCATATCACCGCTAGGCTTTCCTTTTCCGGTTGCGAGTATGCCTTCTCAATCTCTGTTAAGCTTTTGCTTGCGTACGCGACAATTTTCCTTGGTGAATCTCTCCCTGGCAGATGTTGCGCTAGTATCGCTCCTAGTCCTACTGGGCTGGCATCCACAGTCAGCTCAGTGCAGAGCATGGGATCAAAATAAGCAAGAAGTTCCACAGTCATCACCGCATGTCTGATTTCCTCGAATGCCTTGTTGCACTCCGGTGACCAGATGAACTTCTGTCCTTGTTTGGTCAGTTCTCTTAGTGGTGTGCTCACTGTGGCGAAATCCTGTATGTATCGAGCGCAGTAGCTGGCAAGTCCTAGAAATGATCTTACTTCTGCGACATCCGTCGGAGGATTCGCGTTTTTCAGTGTCTCTACTTTGCTGGGATCTGGCCTCATTCCTTGTCTGGAGAAAATCTGTCCGAAGAACACCAATTCCCTTTTTCCCAGCTCGCATTTGTCTCCATTCAACGTTAGTCCCACTTGTTCCAGTTGTGTGCACACTTGACGCAAAGCTGTGTCATGTTCTTTGTCTGTTTTTCCAAACACTAAGATGTCATCACTATAATTCAGGCTGTTCTGTACCGGCCTTATCACCTGCCTTATTGTCTCTTGGAATATTTCCGTAGCCGATGAGATTCCGAAGCTCAGTCGCTTGTATCTAAACAGGCCCAGGTGTGTGGAGAATGTTGTGATGTACCTGGACTGGTGGTCTAGCTCTAGTTGGTGGTACCCTTTGCACAGGTCCAGCTTCAAAAATCGGCAGGCTCCAGTGAGACAGCTGATCATGTCGTTTAGGTGTGGTCCCGGGTGACGCTCTCTCGCGATTGCTGTGTTTGGGATCCTCATGTCTACGCAGATGCGGATCTTTGAAGTGTTTTTCTTTGGGACTGCCACTATCGGAGACACCCAGGGCGTTGGCCCTTCAGCAGGCTCAATTATGTCTTGCGCCAGGAGGCTGTTGAATTCCTCTTCAACTTGTGGTTGTAGGTGGATGGGTACTCGTCTGTGATGTTGGGCCACCGGCTTAATTGCTTCATTAATATGTAGCGTTATCTGCTTTCCTTTCAATTTCCCGAGACCTTTCAGTATGGCTGGGTATTCTTGTAGAATGTTCTCCTTTTCCGACATGTGATACATCATAGCTAGCAACCCCATCACCTGCGCTGTTACATTGCTTAGCAGGCATGATGCTGGGATGTCACCTTTAGCACGTGTATTTCTTCTTGGCAGGACCTGCCCTTGTATGTTAAAGTCTCTGTAAATTTTCCCATGTTTTCTACTGGTCTTTTGGAGCCCCACGTGAACACGTCTACGGTCGACGGTGATAGCGGTGGTTTCACTTTCATTTTCCTGTATTCTGACATGCACATGATGTTGCATGTTGCTCCACTGTCTAGCACGAACTTAGCTTGGTGGCTCCCAACCCCGATGTCCACGGTGGCGGTTTTCTTTATTTGCTGCTTCTCCACAAGATGAATGTGCTCTGACTTCTTATCTTCTTTGGGCTTGTCTGACATTAGATATAGTCTCGCCTCACTCACTGGTGCTGCCGTCTCTTCGGACTCGTCAGAGGAGCTACAATTAGTCGTTTCCATGTGTCGTGCGTATCTGTTGCTGGTCATCCGTGGTCTCATTGCTCTGCCTCTCTCACTTCTGCCTTGTCTGCTCATGCACGAGCTTGCAAAATCATTGTCCCTGTTGCACTTTCTGCACTTCTGACCCATTGCTGGGCAGGCACCGATATGCGGGAATTCGGCTGATTTCCCTCTGCCTTGCCACGGTTGCTCACCTTATTTTTTCGCGTGTTATCATTCCCTTGTTTTATAGATCTTCGCATTAAAATACCTATTTGTATATTAAAACATTTGTTATATCCAATTTTTATTATAAAACTGTGAAATTGTTATTCTGCATTCCAAATTGTGAGGGACCCTTGTTCTGTAAAGCGTAGATGGATATATGGCCGTGAGCAGATTGATCGAGGCAGGCTGATTATGGGATGGTTCAATCCCTGGGAAAGAGCCAGGTTTTGACTCCTTTCCTAAACTGCATCAGATCTTCTGACTGTCTGATATTAGTAGGCAGTTTGTTCCAAAGCCTTGCTGCTGCAATGCTGAAAGCTCTCCCACCTGATTTTACCTTTCTGAATTTGGGCACCTTAACCAGATTGGCCGAGGATGAGCGTAAACTCCGGGTGGGGACATACCATGCGAATTTGTACTGCATGGGTTTGGTTCCAGTACCGTGCAGAGCCTTGAACACCAGGCAGAGGGATTTAAACTTAATCCTTTCTTACACTGGAAGACAATGTAGCTCTGCCAGCGTTCGCGAGGAGGATGAGTATCTTGGTCTTGATAAGGCCAGCTTGGCCGCCATTGTCTGGACCCTCTGCAGTCTCTCAATTAAGTACTTTGGAGACTCTAACAGCAGTGCGTTACAGTAGTCTAGTCTATTCAAGATAGCGCTTCTGACTACCAGTGCTCTGGCCTGTGAGGGTAGCATCGGTAGGATCTTTCGGAGCACCCTGATGAGGGCAAAGCAGCATCCAGCAGTTTTGTTGATCTGGGTTTCCAGGCTCAGTTTGTCATCGAACACCACTCCCAAATTACGCACCGTCTCTGAAGGTCTTAAAGGAATATCAGTCGGTATAGGCCAGAAATCATTTGGTAGTAGGCGAGGAACTTTACCTGCTGCGCAGCACAGGATCTCTGTCTTGTCTGCGTTAAACTGAAGAGAATTTTCTCTCAGCCAGTTTGATGCATCTTTCATGCAGGTGTGGAAATCTTCCAGGGCAGTAAATTGGTCTCCCTCCAATGACAGGATGAGCTGCGTGTCATCTGCGTAATTAATAAGGCTAACGTTGTGAGCTTTAATGTCAGCCAACAATGGTCTCAAATAGACATTAAATAATATCGGGCTGATAGCAGACCCCTGAGGAACACCATGTGGATTGTTAGTGAACTCAGATTGAAACGGTAAAAGAGCCACTGCCTGTCGTCTATTGGAGAGGTACGATTGGAACCATTTCCATGCTGTGCCTACTATCCCTATGCCCTTAAGCCTGGCTAGAAGTATCTCATGGTTAACCGTGTCAAAAGCGGCGGACAGGTCAAGCAGAATCAGTATTGCTGATTGCCCCCTGTCCGTCCGGATTCGAAGATCGTCCAACACGGTTACCAGAGCCGTCTCCGTTCCATGCCCTGGGCGGAAGCCGAATTGCACATCTTCCAGTATATTGTTAGTTTCCAGAAACTGGGAGAGTGCCTTACTGACCACCCGCTCTATGATCTTTATTGGGTAGGGCAACAGGGAGATAGGTCTGTAATTCTTAGGGCATGTTGGGTCCAGTGTTGCTTTCTTCAGCAAAGGTGTCACCACCGCTTGTTTCCAGCGGTCCGGCACTGACCCACTGGACAGTGATTGATTACAGATTTGTCTAGTAATCGGAAATAGCTCCAAGCTCAGCTCTTTCCAGATTCTATGTGGTAATGGGTCCAACGGCGAGCCTGAGGAAATACCTAGTGCTACTCTGTTGAACTCCTCCATGGATGGCGGCTCAAAGTGATCTAGGCGATGGGATTTTTCCCCCATGCTTTCTCTTTCCTTTCCCTGAGGTGCTTTTATTGCCTCTACCTCAGCATTTCCCTCGGTGCATGACCTACTTGCCCCGAAACCATCAAGAATATTGGTGATCTTTTCCTCGAAAAAGATCGCAAGGTTATTACAGAGATCCCGTGAAGGTTGTATTTTATTTTTTGTGCACTCTGGATTGGCGATATCCCCCACTATTTTAAAGATACTTCTGGCACTATTTGAGGACCTTAAGATCAGATCTGCAAAGTACTCTGCTTTTATTCTGCCAATTTCTCTCTTATAGTGAACTATTGCCTCTTTCCAGACGGTTTTGTCCTCCTCTAGGTATCCCTTTCTCCATTTTCTCTCTGCTGACTTACAACTCATCTTTAAGGATCTGAGTATTTCATTGTACCAAGGTGCGGAGGGTCTGCCCTTTTTCTTATAATGCTTTAGAGGAGCAACCAGGTCTAACCTAGTGTTTATATGTTTGCAAAAGGTCCCATAGTTTTCCTCTACCTGCCTCTCTCCGTCAAAAGTTTCCTCCATGGAAAATACCGGGGAGAGCTTTGCTCTTTGCAAAACTCCCTTCCAGTCCCTAACTTGACACTTCCTCGCACCAGTGATGTCGGGGTTATTCTTTTTCGGGTTATATACCCGAAATTTTATCAGGTGGTGGTCAGACCAATCCATCAGCAAAGTGTCTACCCCTCCAACAGCTTGTTCTTCTGCAAAAATTAGGTCAAATATGTGCCCTCCCTTGTGTGTAGGTTCAGTGACCTGTTGTATTAAGTTTAGGTTCTTACAGGAGTTGATAAGACTATTGTAATTTGAGTCCAGACTCCTGTTACACCATAGGTTAAAATCCCCCATGATAAATAATCTGGAATGTGTAAGTGCCATGTTAGTAAAAACGTCGATAATCGCCTGCAACTGTGTATGGCTAGATGCTCCGGGGGTCTATAACACAGTATTCCAGTCAGTATTTGTCCCTTATGGTCTTCTAGTGAGAAGCCCAGCATTTCTATGCCATCGGCATCATCAACGTTTATGGGGGCAAAGTCCCATATATCCTTAAAGATAATCCCGACCCCACCTCCCCTCCCTGTGGGTCGTGGCTTATGGAAGACTTTGTATCCTGGTGGACAGGCTAAACCCGGCTCCAGGTCTGATCCTGGGTGTGTCCATGTCTCGGTCATAAATAAGACATCTAGATTGTGTGTTTCCAATAGTAGTTGGGTCTGTAGCCAGTGTTTGGGCAGGGATCTGACATTAAGCAGACCACATGTAAGGGCATCCCTCCAATCCACGTTTGACTTTAATCCGGCTGTCTCTGCATGTCTGGGCATACCATTCCGGCCTCCTATTTCCCCCAGGTCCCGCAGTTCCTTACTCGTATAGGTAAGTCTCCTTTCCCCAACCTCTTTTTCCCCCAAAAACCGGCAGCATGGCTGGCGCTGTGCGCCGTCGGCATCTTGTTTAAATACTTTACAGAGTTCCCGCCCGCCAGCCAGCCGGGGGTGGTCTAAGTGGGTGGGAGGGAGGGAGAAAGGAGTGAGCTAAGGCTTTTCTCCGTTCAATCGGCACTGGGAAGCCGTGACGGACCGAAAACGCTGATAAAAACAATTCCTATCAGGGTGTGATTGTGCAAAGATGCAATATGAGCAATAAAGTTTAAAAGTTAAAAACGTCACGACAAAGACATCAATTTCAACTAGTTTTCCCCGAAGTGCCCCCTCCCTGCACAACAGACCTTGATCCGCCATGAAACAATTTGACCAGGATCACACAATGTGGTTAAATAGGACAGGGGTGGAGTCTGAAATAAGATTACTTGGTACCCCCTTCCCTCTGGCCTCAAAATCAGTAGGCGTCTGCCTTCAAAAATAGGCAGATTAGCTTAAAAAAGTGGGAAAACTAGTCTCATGAATCCGAGGGATATCATTTAACACTGTGGGGGCAGGAGGCGGCTGGACGTTGGCAGGGATCCAAGCCTGGCATCTTTGAAGTCACAATTATGCCTCAGACAGCCCTAGGCTGCTTGCCCATAAAAGTGAATTCTAAAGCACCCAGGACCCAGTGACTGGCGGCTGCTTTGTTAAACAGGGGTTTAATACCCAGCACTGCCCCCGGGCAAGACAACATCGGTACACGGCTCAGAAAATGTCAGACACCCGGCCCCTCCCCCAGAATATCAGTGTCTGGAGTGCCCTGGAAGGGGGTTGGAGGGTGTTGGCACCTTTTTCGGTCGGAACCCACAGTAGTAGTGTAAAGTATGCGCTGGGCCTGGACGGCTCAAAAACACATTTACACTTTTAGGCTTACAGAAAATAACCCAAACCACCCTCCCCACCTCCCCCATCGATTAAATAGTTTGAAAGAGACCCGCAAGGCTGCGAGGGTGAAGCTGGAGACTGAATACACAAAGGGACAGATTATTTTTTAAAAAATCCGCTTATAATGCAAATGTATGTGCACCGCTTATTGGAAATTCAATTTGGCCTGGGACACTTTCTATTTAAATAAATCTCTTGCAACTGCACATCTCACTCAGCTATGCAGATTAACCTGCAGTTGTAGGAAGTGGGAGTTCCTGAGGCAATGATACTTGTGGCCTTTCACAAACTCAGAGTGCCTTCCCCACACATCTGGACCTGAAACGACTTTTATTCCAACGAGCCACCCGGAAGTGACTCGCATCAACAGCTTGAGATTCCTAACTTTTACCTGGATCAAGGAGGCGCCAAGTGCGTAAATATCCCTAGTGCCTCCTGTACTGACCTTCACAGTGGCTGATTTTATTTCTAGCTGCTTCAGGGTACTGTGTGTAAAGCAGGGACGCCTATTGGTGTGACTCGCACACTAAACACACAAATAAACTGACCTGCTCTACTTAGCATGCCCTTACGCTGGCATTAAGGGGTGGCACATGCATGCAGCACCCTATTTTTGTGGGGGCTCAGAGAAGAGAAGCCGTATTAGTGTCAGAGAAAACGTGTCTATTAGTTACAGTATGCCACACTGGGGAAATGTAACCATCTTAAAATCTATTGCTAGTTTTAAACACTACATTTGGGCATAATTCCATTCACTGTTCCTGTAAATCAAAAAAGTGTTGTCGTAACACGAATCCTTGTGGAAGCCAAACATTTGGATAGATTGCTGATCCTATTTTTATCGCATCCCAACAAAGCCCAAAATAATTATGCTGCCGAATATGCCAATTAAAAATATTATATATGATACATCCATGCCAATAGGCACTAGCGGACCATCAGAAAATGAATGGCCAGAACAAAAAATGTAATTATCTCCTAGATCATAAATTAAACAATTCTAAAATGTCAATAGCGGCAATGATGTTTCGGCCTACAAAGAAAGGAGGAGGACCTTTTAGGACAGACAAACCAGAAAGTTTACAACTAAACATCACATACATTGCTTTGGACGATTGCACAAACGAAAATGTGTTTTCATTTAATGCGGCTGCACTCGCGAGGCACTTACTTCTTAGCAGCGAGGCAGACGGTAAAACAAACAAATGCAGTGAATGGAAGGGCTGGGGCCGGGAGGAGCAGCTGACAGCAGGGCAGGCTGCAAGTCGAAGGCCGAGGAGCCCCGCACAACACGTGGAAACAGGAGGCCTCAATCGAGGTGGTCGGGGGTCCGTAGTCACTCGCAGCAGGCGAGGCAGCAGCCAGCAGAGGAAGTTCAAAGGAGGAAGCAAGGGGGAGCCCCAAAAGATATAGGGCAAACAGGTATGGGGGAGGGCCGGTAATGTACCTGACACGCCCACCATTGACGAAATAATCTGACCCAGGATTGGGTCAAATGAACTCTCCAAGGCAGGTCAGCATATTATTGGGGGCAGGTCACAGGTCACCGCAGGTCTTGCAGGACCCTAATTGGACGAAGCTTCCCGCCGGCCAGGATATATGGCCCTTGAGGTGTTACTTGTGGGCATGCACCGCAGGGCAGACACACCTAAAACTAGGAAAGGGGTGTGGCAGGGCAACCATGGGCTGCAGCGCGGCGGCGCCGCACAAAGCCTTGAATCCGCCGCACACTGGGCGGATTCTAGCCCAAATTTCGGCAGCCCGCCCAACACGATTTTTCTCGCACAATCGGGCAAAATATCGCCCAATTGTGCGAGAAATAGCCCAATCTGGCAACACTGTGGATCAGTTGCCTGTCTCTCTGTTGAACTCTAGAGTTCAGCTATGTAGCAAGGACCAATGGGAGGGAGGAGGCTGCTGCACATTACCAATCAAGGAGATGTTTCAGGTCTGCTCTTCCAATGAAGTTGTCATACACCACAGTAACAAGACCGTCATGTGCCAGACTATGGAAACGCCTCCTTGATAGGTAGATGCGCGGCAGTCTCCTCTCTCCCATTGGTCCTTGTGATTTGTTTACACAGCTGAACTCTCATACCCCATCTCCGAGTCTGCAAGCCACATCTTTGAGTCTGTGACCCAGGGCAGATACTGATAGTAGCTTGAAATGTTTGAAACATTCCAGAAGGAAGCTTAATTAATATATATTAAGGGCCTGTCAGCCTGTGACAATGGAGCTCATGAGTTTTCTTTGTTAGGCACTTGAAAAGAGAGCCTGTCTTGAAAGTAGGGGTAGGCGCTGGTGGCAAAATCCGCTATGTGGCGGTCGGCGGAGTTTTGCCAAACTCCGTGCTCTAAACGGAGCACGTAGTGGGAAAAACATCTGTAAACTCCACCGGCGGAGCGGAATCCACCTTCCACCCCTAAGGTGTTGGCATAATTTTGTATCAGCAGTGCGTGTCTGTGTGCCACATTGCAGTTTTGAGCACTGCTCCTTTTGGACTCCTGTGAATGTGTCTGAGGCTTTCTGGGTTGCAGAGCTCTCCCTCTGAGCCCAGGCTAACTTTAAAGCAGCCTCACAACTTGCCACAGTTCTCTTAGCTATATGCACGTGCATTGGTGTTAGTTTTCTTTTCTTATTGTTTCAGATTGTTTCTTGTCACACATTGTATGGACATCATGTAACTTACCCTATTCACAAGTAAGTCAAAAGTAGTATTTTTATCTATTTATTGATATTCATAGGGCGCAACATTCACCCAAAGGTGTCTTGGCATTAATAACCTTTAGAGGGAAAAGCAAGTGGCGTACTTTAGAACCAAACAGCTATTAAGCTGATAAGGAAGGGTAAAGCCAAGTCTTCAGACTTTTACTTGATTTTGCCAGGGAACGCTGGATCCAGAAATTGTTGGAAGATTATTTCAAAGTTTTAATGCCGCTGCCAATAATATTCTTTCAGCTAAGTTGGCTCTGCAGAACTTTGGAACCTGGCCCAGATAAACTTTTTTAGATCTAGGTGAGCTTAGATTACCTTAAGGGTTCTTGCATACATTGTCAAGAAATAAATCATTGTTAGCTAGTAAAGTTGAGGACTTGAAATTGTATACTGCTCCTTGACTTTTTTTGACTGACTCATATTTTAGGAGAAAGAAGAGAAAAACAAAATAAGGTTGAGAAAGTGTGCAATGCTGGATGATCTGTGTCCCCTGAATGTATCATTATCTCAGGTTTTCGAGACGATAAGAAGGGTGGAGGATCATCTATTATTATTATTTTTTTAAAGCATTTTGAATTGTAATAAACTGAGTGAGGATATGCATCCCCACCCTTGAACCATGGAAATACTATATTAGACTTGGAGATTCCGCATATGGCAATATAAGGATTGGAATTTCGAACTTGCCTTGGAGTGCCAAGTCTTAGACCAACACTCCTCGGCAGATGTTCATCACGCTTGAATCACGCATGCCACTTGAGGTACCACAGGTTCTAGCACCAGGCAGGACCTAAACAATGGTGAAATGAAGCATGAAATTAACCATAAGCCCATGTTTTGTGACCAAAGTATTTCTTAACCAGATAGAACCATTTTGCTAACAGATGGAAAAACAACAAGATATCAAAAATGTAAAACATCAATTGAATAGACAAAAAGTAAAGACACAGGTTTAGCAGCAACAGCATAATACGTGAATATGGTAGTTATTCCCACATTTTTTAAAGGACATCAGTTACTGAGATTTGAAAGTATGTTATGCATTTTTGTACTCTCTATTTATGGCATTTTGTATCCTGGTAAGGTGATAAACAGTAAAAAGAGGTGGTGGACATTCTTAATATCTGTCCCCAGTGAGGTATACAAAGGTATTTCATATAGGGTGAAACAAATCTTGCATAAACCTGTGTGTGGCTTGCAGGTTCCCAAACAAGTAAGAATGTAAATTGTCATGAAATATACTAGTGTTCTGTGTATTATCCAAATATCACTAGTGTGAATCCTAGTAAGATAGCTCAGCTAATGTGAGATCCAGGAGAACTGTCTTTCTTTCTTTATTTTAGAATTTATAAAGGGCACTATTACCCAGTTAACTGCTGGAACATTCATATATTTACCTTATATTAATTAGAGGGAAGTTAATCTCCATCCATACCTTCAGGACATGGCATTCAAGCTTTCTGGTGCCAAATATGAAGACATCAACTATACAAGAACTGTGGAATCAACAAGAGAACCAAAAGAAGATTACCAGAGGGACAAAAAGGAGGCTTTTATCTTGAAGACACTTTTGGCTAGACACATTCATGGCCCTAGGAGCAAAACAGAACATCTTTAAAGCTGGAAGCCAGTGAATATCCTACAAGTTTTGCGTTTCGCGCAATTTTGCATAAGTTGGAGTTAAGCTACTACAGCCACCAAAATACCCCAAAAGTGCACTTCCATAGTTTATGCCTAGATATTATGAGGCTATGAGCTACCGTCTGGCGCACATCCAACAGACAACATCTAAATATCTCACTCAGCATTTTTAAGATTGCAAGGCAAGTGGCCTTCACATTGTGCACTGCTCTGATGTGGAGAGTTTCTGATCGAGAACGTTGCCCAAGTTTCAAACCCCATGTGTGGGCGAGGGAGCCAGTAGAGTTCCGGCAGCCATCATTCATTTGGCCAAATACTTAACTGCTATCCAAAGAAAAGTACTTCAGCCTGATCTGAATTATGTTGGAGGCAGTTGGAATGCATCCACAGACTTACCTTTCTCAACCAATCCTGAAAATTATCTTGCAGATTAGAAGCCTTTTCAGCTAAATTGACAATAATTTGAATGGGTGTAGCTGGCATATGATATTGTTTCAAATTTAAAAGAGCGGATTAAGTTGAGCATAGAAAGCAGATATACATTAAAAAATATGGGCCACAGGGCCAAGTCCTAAGGTTCTCCACATGCCAGAGTGGTGACTTTAAAAATAAAAGGGGAAAATGACACTACTTGTGTTCTATCAATCAGAAAAGACACAAGCCACTTAAGAACTTGGTGGCAGACGCTAATGTCAAACAGATGCTATAATAATGTGGTATGTGAGATAGTGTCAAATGGGATGTATGACGATACCACGCATGCATTACATCGCATGCCATTAGATCGCGGTTTTAACAACGCAAGTCGTTACAACGACTTGCGTTGGAGGCGCTGGACTTAGGAGTAGTTTAATTTACTATTCCAACTCCAGCCTACGTACAGTAGGGAAGGTGTTGGATAGTAATTTAAACTACTCCTTGTCCTTAGCGCCCTCCAGTGCAAGTCGTTGTAACGACTTTCATTGTAAAAACCGCAATCTAATGGCATGCGATGTAATGCATGCGTTCTAAAGGTTGTTTCCCGTCAAATGCCACTGAGAAGTCTGACAGGACTAGGATTGCTCTGTCTCCTTTGGTCAGGGTCATTTTTAGATAGTCTGACTGCCACAAAAGGGCTTCAGTACTATGATTAGCCTAGTAGCCTGACTATGTGGCATCTTAAAGCTGGTTGGATTCAAGATAATTGTATAGTTGCCTGTCAATCATTTTTTCCAGTTTCTTAGATGGCAGACGGAGGAAAGGAATCAGCCGGTAAGTAAACATCGCCTTAGGATGGGCTGTGTGGTTTTTTAAAGAGTGGGTGAACTCACGCCTGCTTCCGAACCGCTGTAGAAATCGAAAGGAAATAGAAGGTGGCCGAAACGAGTGAAAGGACAACACAGCACCACAGTTTAGAATTGACCAACACCCACTTCTTTAGAGGACTACTTTTTACAGCCCACCGCTCCAGAGAAATAGCTTTCTCCAATCAATAAACACTGTCCTCAATGTTGGACCTGCTATAGCGACTGTACCATACTAGGCGATCTTAACTTTCACTTGGAGCTCCCAGAGTATAAAGATACAGAGGCTATTTTAGAGATCATGAATGCCGTAGGCATTCCTCAACTACTGTACCAGCCCAGCTATTCAGCCTGTCATACCTTAGATGCTATTTTTTCAAATAACCAGCTCATTACCATCAAGGACTTCCTCCCTCTTAACTGGTCTGACCACAACGCTGTCACCTTCAAATTAAACGTTCCCTCTTCGACTCAAAACAGAAAAGCCAATATCAACCCCACCTCCTACCAAGTTTGGAGAAAAATTGATTACAGTGTACTGCTGCAACAACTCTCTCAATTTGAGCCCATAAGTTCACCTGGCCCAGATCAGGCCACAGTTGAATACTCAGAGTGGCTAAGCTCTGTCATTTTCAAAGCTGTCTTCACAAAAATTCCAACTCAGGCAGAAAGAATCCATCTGCACCTTGGTTCACCGAGGCCCTCCGCCTCGAAAAGCAAAATTGCAGAAGGCAGGAGATGAAATGAAGAACCAATTATGGTTTCCATGATAAGGAAATCTATAAACTCTCTCTTACAAAATACAAGACCCTACTTACTAAAGAAAAGACTACTTTTTTTACTCATCAAATTGAATCCTCTACAAACTCAGCGAGGGATCTATTTCAGGTAATAAGCAAGCTAACTAAATTACCTGAGATAAAAGGATCCAATAATAGCCAGATTTTCTGTGATAAGATAGCCCAGCATTTCTGCGACAAAGTAGGTCAAATATATAATCTGTTCACTTCATCCAGCCCTGATGATTCCAGTAACAACTCCCCGACAGTTCACCATCTTAGCAATGACTCAAATACCTTGGGCAGCAGCACACTAGTCAATCTTAGTGAATTCACACCCACAACTGTATAAAGCGAACCATTGTTAACAGCTCTGATTATTGTATACAGTGGCTGGGAAAGCTATGAAATTATAGATGGTCGTTTTTTGAAAATGATGGAAACCGAGTTCTATATGTCACAAAATCACTAGTTCTTTTGGTTTTGGTTCCATTTACACTGGGGACACTAAGCACCACTTGAATTTGTTTAATTTTTGTATGCAACTATATACTCTTTGTAAATATAAAGGACTTATTGTAAACACTTACAGAAGTGTTCTTGGTCTCCTTTCCTTCTGACATCCATGTGACCCGTAACCATTGCGATTGCGCACAGTATTATCAATACAGATAAGTACTTTTCCGCAGGAACCACTGTTTCTGTCATACCCCCTCCATTCTCAAGCAGATCCCTGAACCTATAGATCCCTATCTGACAAACATCTTTAATGGGATGTTTGCTACAGGGATTTTTCCCACCATGTGCAAGAAGGCCTCTATCCTTCCACTTCTTAAGAAGCCCAATCTGGACCCAGAAAATCCACCCAACTACCGTTCTATTTTCAATCTGCCCTTTCCGGCAAAGCTAGTAGAAAAATTATTAATACTCAACTGATGCAATTTATCCAATCTAATTGCCTATTGGACTCCACACTATTTTGTTTTAGGGCTGAGCACTGCACAGAGACCACATTGATCAAAACCACCGATGAGTTAAGAACCGTCTTGGACTTATCGGCGGCCTTCGACACAGTGGATCACTCCAGTCTGATCCTTCGCGTCAAACACCTCGGCATCAATAACAAAGCTCTTGCTCTGCTATGGTCCTTTCTGACAGGCAAATAACATTCAGTGATGTTGGACAAAGTCACGTCCAAACCCTTCTCTCGCCTCGTGGGATCCTGCGGTCGCAAAACATTCGTACATGGTTTTGAGACTCGCTATTTGGAAGGGAACGCCCCTTCCAAATAGCAAGTCGCAAAACCTATTTAGCGAGTCGCAAAAAAATTGCGACTCGCTAAATAGGCTATGTACATGGCCCAATAGGTTTTTGCATGCGCAAACCCGTTTGCGCATGCAAAAACGAGTCGTACATCTGGGCCTATTTCCTTTAGTCTGAGTAGACTAAGCTGCCTATTTTCATTCTCTCTCCTCAACTGTTTGCCTACTTTGCATGGCATAAAACACTATGAATCACAAAGATAAAACAGCACTTGCACTAAACATGCACAAACTGCAAATCGTTAAAAATGCTTATAAGCACAGTGGCAGTTTGCTTAAACAAGCATTTGCAATGCAATAGGTCTCGCATTAGCAAAGTTTTAAGCTATTGCCATTGTAAATGGCATTGTAAAAGGCATTGTAAATGGCAATGCCTTTTATTTATCTGTTTTCAAAACTAACACATAGATAAAAGGTTTTTTATTTACAATGCCAGTAGCTCAATACCATTGCAGGAGAGAGACACGTAGAGCTCCGCCAGTGCGCCTCGATCTTACCCTATTATTCTTGTACTGGAACGAGCACCTGAGTCCACTGTTGCAACACTCCTACAATTCCAGTAATGAAACAAGAACACCGTTGTATCATAGTGCTGAAGACCCACTGTGTGCTCTGCCAGTGCCCCTCAATCCTGAGCCTTGCTATTGTACTTGTGAGGCTAATTTACAGCTCTGCCAGTGTGACTGAATCCTGATCTGCGCCATCCCTGCCATGCCACAAAGACCCATACGCAGCTCTCCCAGTGCATCTCAATCCTGGACTGCAGCCCCCTATTTGATTCCAGCTCTGATACCACACACTGTTCTTCTAATGCACCTCCTTCCAAAACGTACACCCCTGCCGTTCCATTATATACAGCTCCCCACGTGTACCTGCAGCTGTGAACCCATACGCTGCTCTTCCAATGCACCTCACTCCTAACTTACACCACCCCTCCATTCCACCTAGATTAAATACAGCTCCCCCAGTCTACCTGCAGCTCTGAGACCACACGCTGCTTCTCCAATGCACCTCCTTCCTAACTTACACCAGCCCCGCCATTCCATCACATACAGCTCCCCCAGTCTACCTGCAAATTGGACCCCACACGCTGCTCCTCCAATGCACCTTCTTCCAAACTTACCCCACCCTGCCATTCAATCAGATAGAGCTCCCCCAGTGTACCTGCAGCTCTGAGACAACACGCTGTTCTTTTGAGGCACCTCCTTCCTAACTTCACCACCCCTGCCATTCCACCACATACAGCTCCCCTAGTGCACCTGCAGCTCTGAGACAACACGCTGCTTTTCCAATGCACCTCCTTCAAAACTTGCCCCACCCCGCCATTCCATTATATACAATGCCCCACTGTACCTGCAGCACCCCCATTGTATTCCAGCTCTGAGACCACATGCTGATAGTATACCGAGATCAGTTACAGAAAGTAAGTAGATATGATCCGGATTTTAATTACTTTATCAGTGCGTTTATATAGCGCCACAAAGCATGACCTCGCTGTAAGGCACATAGCTGCCTTCCTGCTAAAGGTGTTGTAGTTTAAGACACAGTAAAGTAACAGTTTTTCGGACATAAAATAAGCACAAATCCTTACTCAGGCGAGCCTTACCTGTTCTTCTTGGCGACGGCGTGCCTGTCTGTATGTTACAGGGACTTCTTGCAGAGGTGTAACTTTCGGGGTACAGGGGCTCCTTGGTGCCCAGATGCGCAGGTTTATTTCTTGGGGTGCAAGGGCTCCTAGGCAGTTAGTGCTCACAGCTCCGGGTCGGGCACTCACTCCACAGAGCCTAACAGAAGGAGAGGCGCTGCAGCCTACAGAGAAGCCCGGCCCAGCCCCTGGTTCATGCTTCTGCTGAAGGAGGAGCTGAGGTGGGAGGAGGAACCAGCCGGAGGTAGTGAGTACCTACGTCTGTGTGTTGTGAGAACCGATATAGATGAGCCTCGTCATAGAGCGCCTCTGTGCTCCACCCGAGGGTGGCAGCACAAGCAAACTTAAATCGCCAAGACACATAAGCCCACAGCCAGAGCGTGCACATCGGCTGTCCGACGCTGTGAGCGTGCGAGCATGCACATCAGCTGTCCAACGCCGTGAGCGTGCGAGTGCCCATGTTTCCTCTTGGCGGGGGGCTTGGTCGGGCCGGCGGAGCTGGGCTTGGGACCGGACGAAGAGCGAGGCAGACTGTATGGCACCAGAGGCAAGACGGGGCTCCCGAGTGGTGAGGAGAGCCCCGCGGCGTGCCGAGGAGACGGCTAGGGAACCTGCAGACCGAGGAGAGACGCCCTCCTGAACCAGCGGTGAGTGAGGGCTTGGCTGGAGTGCATTGCCGGCACCCATTGTTTTAGCAGACCACGCTAGACAGCGGGCCGCTCCATCATGGGGGCAATTTTGTAGACCTTCTGAGCCCCGGTGAGACATGTAAGGCGCACGCTGAAGGACACGCCATGAGCGTGCACATCGGCTGTCTGAAAGAGACGCCGTGAGCGTGCACATGGCCTGTCCGGGCGCCGTGAGATGTGCACGCGTATGGTGCGAGCAGGAGTTGTGACAACGCCGCGAGCCGTACGCGTGCACATCTCCTGTCTTGCCATACGCGTGCACATGTCCTGTCCCGCATCGCTAAAAAGTCGACAACAATAGATCTCGCCTACGCGAGCAGCGCATGGCGCTGCATCGCTAGGCGAGACCTAATAAGATATAAAAACTGGTGGGACATTGAGTAAGAAGTTAGCAACATCATCCAAGAAATCCTTTGCTAGACAACAGGTATAGGGGCTTAACATTGGTGAATGGATTGCAATAGAGTGGCTTTTTGAGGGTGCAGAATGGGCTATGGTTGGAGACATGTAAGGGGAGGACCAGGAAAAAGACAGATCATTCGAACTTCAGGAAAAAAGGAGACGTGTTTAAGTACCAATGCTGCTACAAATGATAGGGCTTGTCTGTATTGACCCAGGTGAGTTAGGAAGTCATAAAGATAGGTTTCAAGGTGGTGATAACAAAGCACTATAAAAGGCAGAGTGCAGATATTCCCCAATAACCATGTCACTGGGTACTCACTCTGTGATTGGAAAATTGGCCTCTCCAACTTTTTGACTCTCTGGGTAGACATGAATGAGCAGTCATGTCCTAGCACAAAGGAGGTGGTGTGAGGTTGGATGTAGTTTCAATAAAACACTGTTGCAATAGAGGTGGGAACCAGCCAAAGCTGTTAGTTTTGCAAATGCATAAAAATGGTAACTAGCACTATGTAATTGTTTATACAGTAAAAAGATAACTCAAATTGTAAGAAAACTCACACAAAATTCATAATACACAATCAAAAAGGTTATGCAACACCATTCCGTGGTAAAACTAGGGCCTTTTCGCCATAATTATTATGTTTCACTTGCAATCACTAGATATTCACAAAAGTTGGAGTTCTCCAGAAAATGAGAAACACATTGCAATACCAATGTTCTGTATTATTAGTAAATGTTTTAAAGTTCATAATATTTTTAATAGCTATTATTACTATGCAATTGGGAACACTGCAGGATAAATTGGAGGATCAGTCCTCCTTCTAAAACTTAGCTTTATATCACATTGATAAATGTTTAAATTTCACAATCCTATTCATCATGAACAAGTTGAAAGAAAGACAAACACTGTGATAATCAACAACCATTGCATCAACAACCTGCAACTGAAATGGGAATTGGCTCAGAGTTCTGGAAATGAAGTGCCATGGTCTGGGGAGACAAACCTATGTCTTAGTTTATTGCTTGGTGCGGGAGCCTTAAAATAAGTGCTCAATTTGAGCCAGTGATTTACTGGTGGGTCCCATCAGGACTTATTTTGGGGTATCAACACCTAGGGCTTGGCCTGATTGTGAGTTTGGCAGTCTCGCAGCAGACTGACATTCCAACACCCCACTGTGAGTCCTCCAAACGCGTAGTCACACTGCCCGCCGGATTACGAGTTTAATCCTGGTGGGTGGTCCCATGGCCATGCCTTTCTAAGGCTGAAAAGAGAGCCATAGAAAGACAGCACCATGGGAGCGACACAGCACGTTCTTGCACAGGGAGAAATGCATCATGTTGTGCATTTCGTGCAGTAACTGGGGGTGTAAACATGCAAGAGGGCACAACAAGTGCCCGCCTGCATGCACCCCCCCTGAACAGAGGTGACAGGAGGCCATATAAGGGACCCCTGAGTTGCCTCACTGCCACTCTTCCCATGACGGGCTCACTGCCGTGGATAGGGTCGCAGTGAGGCAACTCGTAATATGCTTGGTGGTGTTGCATCGGCACCACCAGCATATTGCGGCCTCTGATGGCTGCAATGCTACCGCAGGATCATGGATCCCTGGTGGCTGCAGCGGTCCTGTGGTGGTCCAATTGTCAATCTCGGAAAACGGCAGTCAGACCACCGGTCCGGCTGTGGCGGCACCGCCACGACGGGTTTGGTGGTCCATCGAACAGCCAAACTCTTAATTAGGCCCATATTCTGATGGCCTCTCCTATGGGCTAGGGCCTTCTGGCCCAGCCCTTCAAAACAAACAAAAAGAAGCAGGCCTCCATGTAAGCATGTTGCTGCTTCTTCCCCAGCATGGCGGCCTACCTCTGCTCACCCAAGCCTAGGCATTTGTTTCTGTGGCATGGGTGATGTCACCCATGCTGTGATCTGACTGGCTGACACCTGTGCAGTTCAGTTTAACTATGCAGGTGCCAGCCATGTCACTTTCCCTGGGGTGCATTTTGACCCACGTATGACCTCATCAGTAGAGCCCAACTGAGCCCTCCACTTCTGCCAGACATGACGAGTCCACCCAGTTAGGAGCAGCCAATGAGCCGGGCCGAGACTATGTCCTAGGAGCAGCTTCCAGTGTGCAGCTCAATTGATTCACTGGATGTTTATGGGAATGTACAGATCAAGCCCGGTAAAAAGAGAATTAAAAAAACAGGTGAATGTGCTTGTAGATCTCTCAATTTGACGTGAATCTACAAAGATGGTGAGGTACGGACCACAGCTCATTTGAAGACAGCATTGTAACTAAAGTCACCGGATTGAAACCCTACATAGTTATGTGTGACTGGGTCACCCAGTGTTGTTTGTTTTTTGCATTCTGGTACTTAAAGTCTTGCAGTTATACTTGAAAAAATGCATAACTCCAGGAATTGCAGGGCGCAAACTGTATAGCATTAGTTGACAAAGAAATTGTACTTGAAGTCTCCATGCAAATGCAGAAATTAAACTACACTTACAAGGTACAAGGAACACAAGAAGGGCCTCCATCAGCTACTCATGACAGGAGCCGGGTGAGATCTTAAAACCACTCGTCAACAGTAGGGGTTTAGTAGGACAGCATAAAGAGCCTTGTGTTTTGGCACACCACATCACAGCCTACAACAGAAAGGAAACCCCTAATCTACAATTTGCCGCAATGGCTCTTGAATAAGCCAGGTGGGATGTGAGCACGTTTTCCATTAATGTTCGCCCAGAACCATCCGGGTGAACGTCTGCCCCAAATTAAACAATAAGTGCTCTACACAATTACAAGCCAGAACTGCTTTGCAAGACAATATGTTTGGTGGATGAATATTCATAAAAATGACCTTTCTGTTTATCACCTTGGCTTTGTAAATATGATGCTCGGCAAGCGAAGGTCGCTAATAAGCTTGCTCAAAATGTAGAAGGTGCAGTCCGAAAACAAAATCGAATAAAATGCCCAGTTAATGAATAAAACAACATTGGTAATGCATTGTTAAAATGTTGAACTTAGATAATGTTTAAACGAAGCCTCAGTTTCCCTTGCACGCGAAAGCATTATTGGTTGCCCCAGAGGAAGTTTGCAGTATTATTTATCCAAACATGTATCTCATTCTGAGTTTTTGTGCACTTTCTCAAAGAGCCTTACTAATCTGACCAACATCACCTACATATGTTTGGCTTTCCAGTAATTCATTTCAGATGTTCCTCTCGCATACTTCCTGTCAGCTTATCAAGGGAAGGGGGCAGCTGCTCCCACCATTTGTCTCCTCCTCTAACTTCAGCAGCACAGCCAACACCGCAGAGCACCCACAGGCAAAGCGCTGCTCACTCCTGAAGCTCACAAGCATACCAATCTCATCACCCCCTGATGCGAGCAAAAGTGTCACAGGAGATTCACCTCAAAAACACCTACAGAACAACAGAACGCACTCTAAAATATATACTATACTACATGCACTCAATCCATCAGATAACACAGTAAACACAAACAGCACACATACTAAAAATACACAGAGCCCTCCACATTGGAATATATTTCTAGGTCTTTCAAAACATAGACTAACTGAGGACACACGTCAAACATTTGCACACTGTGCCTTGCGTTTCCTGGGTTCTTTTTTCAGAAGAACGGACATATCCGGAAACCCAGAAGATCATAATGTTTTATTTGCAGCCAGTTAACGCAAAAAAGTCAACACGTACCAAGTTGCACAGGGCCCACAGATGCAATGAAAGGCAGATAGAGATAATGTATAACTAATCAAGAGGGGGAGTGTAGAGGTATGAAGATAGAATCAACCTCCTATCCATACTTTAATTAAACAAAGAGATTCTACCTTTAATCAATATATCTTACTTAATTCAGGAAGACTAGTGACGTAAGTGGTGAGGTAGTGTTGTCAACCATGAAATTGTCATGGAGGACACTATGTGTTTTTAAAATACCCCTCACACACCAAGAATCCCTTGGTGTCATGCTTCATCATGGGGGTCTTCCCGTCCCTCTACGGGGTAGGGCGTGCTACCACCTACAAGGATGCGGGAGCACTTTTAAAGTGAGAAAAGTTATGTGTAGTGCAAAAGTGAGAGTGGTAGGGTTAGAAAAGATAATAGTGAATTAATTAAAAATTCCCTGGCTGGTGGAAAAAATCAACTTTATTCTATTCCCTAGCTGGAAATGTTAAAAAAAGGGGGGGAAATGTAGGGGGTATCCTATTATGAGTTACCCTCTACTTGGTCAACATGTTTCAAAAGCCATCCCCATGGCTTTTTCGTCAGGACCTTTAGATGATCCCTACTACTCTCGCACGGAGCTGCACGGAGGAGTTACAGGCGAGGGAACAGCCCCTCTATTTCCTTATTACAGGCGCCCTACCGTGACGGCTCATGAAGTCTTAACGTTTTTGGAACTAGTGTTATTGGAGATACCAAATGGGTATGTTGTTTACAGGCATGCTTTAATTAGATTTTGGAGCATGAAAAGCAGCTGAATCAAATTAGGCATATATATTGCATTAATACATGTGAGAGTAGTAGGGATTATCTAAAGGTCCTACAGCGGTTTACAGATGTTTTCCCACTCCGTTTGAAGCACAGAGTTCGGCAAAAAGTCCGCCGACCGCCACATAGAAGATTTTGCCACCAGCGCCTACCCCTACTTTCAAGACAGGCTCTCATTACCCCCAGGTCCCTTATGTCCTCGTCCCATTCATTACTAAGTGGAGATAACCATCTCCCGACAGAAAAAAACAAGAGGAATGCTGGGACCCTAATACTGCCCCTCCCACCGGGAGTACATAAGCAGTACTTACCCAGCATCCCGCCTGTTCTTTTTTTCTGTCTGTCGACAGATTGGACTTGACTATGCTGGTGCTGCTCCTGCTGGGCTGGAGTGGCGGTGCTTCTCTTCTCCCCCCCGCCCGGCTGCCTGGCTCTGCGGGCGTGGGGGTTCCCTGGACTGTCTCCTGGCCTGCCGGGCTTGCTGGGAGTCAGTCGCTGTTGGAGCCGGTGTCCTACATGCTCTGCATGTCCTCCCGGCCCTTTGCGGCTGGGGCTGGATTTCCCGGTTTCTTCCGGGTCGCGGGCTCGCCTTCCTGTTCTTGGCCTGGTGAGGCGTGCTGCGCTGGATGGGATCCTGCCGGTCTCCTGGTGTGTTGGCGTTTGGAGTGGGGGCCTTGTTCCTGGGGTTGGCCCCCACTCCGGGTGAGTACCGCTTGCCGGTTTCCTTGCTTCCTTCTAAAATGCCTGTTTCCCTGCTGTTGCTGCCCCCTGTGCGCTGTTCTGTGGTGCTTCGGCACTGCTGGGGTGTGTGCTGCGGGGCTTTGGTGTGACCCGACTGAGCCTTCGATAGCTCAGTTGGTGGAGCGGTGGACTGTAGTGGGTGAAGCTGACATCCTTAACTGTTGCTGTATGCTGGCGGTGGGGGCCTTGTTGTCTGGTGGCCCCCATTTCCGCTTGGCGGCTTCCTTCCCCGGCCTGCTGTGGCCGTTGCTGCCTCTTTCCGGTGCTTGGTGGTGCTGCGAGGGGGCTGGTGCATCTGTCTTTTGGCGCTGTGAGGCCCGGGTCGGCATGTGCTTCGTGAGCCTTTTGCCCCCCCCTGAGGCTGCTGCCTCGACCCCCCAGGAGGGGGGCGCGCCCCGCGGTTTGTAGGACTCTGCCTTGGGTCGCAGTCCTTTACGGGTTCCTAACGGCGGTGCTCTCCCCTGGCGGTTTCGGCGGGATTCCTGTGCCCGACCGGCGGGCCCCTGTTGGTGCGGGCTGTCGTGCACTGCTCCCGCCTGCTGTGGGACTTTGCCCCTTTTTGGTGTGCTGGCTCTGGTGTTTTCCGTCGCTGTTTGCAGCGTCCAGTTGCCCTGCTGGTGGTGCTCTGTGGTGTGGCGGTGTGCCCCGCTTTCTCTGCGGTTGGGGTGCGGCTCCACTGTCCTGTCCTCCCTTGTTTCTTGCGGGGGGGGGTTGGTGTCGCTGTCTCCTGGCACGGACTTCTGTGCTTGTGCGCTCACTGGGCTTTGTTTCCTTTTCTACCTGGCCTCCCTTGTTCTCCTTTTTTGGGAGTATTTGCCTTGTGTCCCCCTGGGAGTGGGGCTTTGTGCCTTGCTTCTCTGCTGGATTCTTTTCAGCGTGGGCCTTGTGGGTGCTTCCTTTTGGGGGCACTCCGGGGGGCTGTGCACTGTGCTGGGGTCCTGGTGCTGTGGGCGGTGCTCCCTTGGGCGGCTGTGGCTCGTGTCCCGGGGCCTCGTGCCCTTGTGTTCTGCCCCCTGCTGCTTGGCGTTCCCGGATGCGTACTCTTGGGGTGCTTTTCTGGCCCTCCCTGCTCCGGGCTCCTTCGCGGCTCCCTGCCCCCTGGGGGGTGGGGGGGTCTGTGTTCCTGCTCCTTTGGCTGCTATGTGGGGGTTCCTGTTGGCTCCCCTGGGTTCTTGTTGCCCTGCCGGGGTCTGCCCCGTTTTTTTCTTGCTGCCTCGCTTTCTTTGCTGCCCCTGTGCGTCCCTGTTTCTCAGGGTATGGCGGGTGCGGGTCTTTTGGCCTGGCCTTGGATGTGCTGGGTCCGTCTGTCTGGCCCGCCCTTTCTCGGGCTTCCTTGCCTCCGCTGCGGGCGGCCTGTTCGGTTGTGGCTTCTGCTCCGCTTGGGTGTGCGTGTGTTCACTTCCTGGCTTCTGCTTGGCTGGTCGGGGTTGGTGATCGGGGGCTCCTGGTTCTTGGCTTGGACCCTCCCGTCCCTTGGCTCTGCCTGGTTCCTCTTGGGGGCTTCCTGGTGTCGTGCCTGGTGCTCTCTGCGGCGCTCTGCCCCTGCTGCCTGTGGGTCCTGTTTGCATTTTGCCCGCTTCCGTCCCGTTCTGTGGGTTGGCCTGCCTTGCGCTGGGCTACTTCTTTCCCTCGTGCTGCCTCATGTGCGGCTGTTCTGTTCTCCTTTGCTCCAGCCTGGGTCTTCGGGTGTTTGTCCCGGGGCCTTCTGTGGGCTTCGGTTGCTTCGGGGGTCTGGCTGGTTGGTTCTGTCTCTGGCTGCTTGCCTCCTCCTGGCTGGGTGCTTCTGTCTTTGGTTGCTCCTGCCCTGGCGCTCCCTGTGCTTGCCTTTGGCTCGCTTCGGTGGGCCCTGGCCGCCCCTCCTGGCTCTGCCGGCGGCTGCTGTTTGGGCCTGGCTGTCTTTCCCGGCTGCCGTGTCATTGGCGTGGCGCCTTTTCCCCTCTTCTGTTCTGCGGTTCTCCCGGTTGGGGGTCCGTCTGGGCTCCGGGTGCTTTGCTCCCTGTGGGGTCCTGCTCTCGTCTGGTTCCTGTCGTGGATGGCTGGCTGGGTGTCTGCTGGGGCTTTCCGGCTCCTGCGGGTTTTGTGCGCCTGTTGGTCTCCTTTTCGGCTCTGGGTCCTTGCCTGTGCTCTCTTTGTGTGTCCTGGCTGGGCACTCTGCTGGTTTGTGGCCATGTCCTGGTGGGTCCTTCTGGGCCTGCTCCTGCCGCGGATCTCTTCCCGGGCTTGGTTCACCTCTGGTTGGGTGTCCGTTTTTTTGCCTGGTCCTGGGGTTTCCGCTGGATGCTGTTGGGCTTCGGGTTTCCCTTTGCCCCGGTGCTCCTTCCTCGTTGGCCCTTCCTCCTGGCATCCCTGTGTGGGGTCCTGCTTGCCTCCTGTTGCTCCGGGTCTACGGGCTTCCTGCTGGTTCCGGGTGGCCTGGGGCTGTGCCTCCTTGGCTTGCTGGCTGTGCTGTCGCTTTCGGCCGGCTCTGGGGTGTGTTTTGCTGGGCGTTCCTGGTGCTTTCCTGGTTCTGGTGTCCTGGCTCGCTCCTGTCTTCTCGTGCTTCCCCAGGCTCTGTTACCGGTGTGTGTCTGTTTGGGGGCCTTCCCCCCTCCCTTCTCTGGTTGGGGTGCGGTTCTGTGGTGTTCCTCTTGCCTCTGTGGGGTCTGACCTCCTGGCTGCGGGTTGTCTGGGGTTTTGCTGCTGCTTTGCCCTCTGCCTTCTCTGCTTCCTTCGGTTTCCGCTTTGGCGGTTTCCCCAGTTTCTTTTTCTGGCCTTCGGTGTTTGGTCCGGAGGTGGTGTGCTGGGGGTCCCTGCTCCTCCCTGCCCTTTGCTTTGGCCTGGGCGCTGCGTATGCTCCTTCCGGGGTTGGTTGTGCCTGCGTGTCCTCCTGCATTGGTGGGTTGCTTGGCTCTGTTCCTGGCTTCCTGGTTCCTTTTGCGTTTGTTGCCCTGATTTGTGCTGTTTTCTTGGTTCCTCTCTGGCGTTGCTGGGGTCGGGCCTTGTGGGCTTTTGGTCTGGGTGCTGTGCGCCCTGGAGCTGTTTTTTTTTTTTCCGCTGCTCCTGCCCTTGCTGGTGCTTGGCCTGGGTGTGGGGTGCCTGGGCGGTCCTCCGCCCTGTTGGCTCCTGTTTTCTTCTGCCCTCTGTGGTTCGCTGGTTTCCTGCCTGGTTGTTTCCTGGGTTGGGGGCTGCTGGGAGTTCCTGGTTGCTCTGGGCTCCCGTCCTGCCTTGTTTTCCCCTCCCTTTTGGGGTTGGGGGTTTTTGGGGGTTGTGGCCGGTGGCCCTGTCCCCTCTCTTGTTGGGCTTGTTCGTTGTTGGTTTCTGGTCTTTGTTGGCCTCTCCTTTGTTGGTCGGCTTTCGGCTGGTTCTTTCTGGGGGAATCTCTGGCCTGTGGTCTTTGGGTTGGCCTCCTCCTCTGCCCCTGCTGTTCTGGGTTTGGTGGGCTTCCTGGTTTGGTTTGCGGCCTCCTTCCCTGTGGGGTTTTTGGCCTCCTGGGGTTTCGGGTCTCTGTCTCCTTCCCTGTCCTTCTCGGTTTGGTTGGGGTCTCGCTCCTGTTCGGCCCCTGGGCTCTTGCTGCGGCTCCTCCCTCTGGGCTGGGTGCTTGTCGTTTGGTGGCCCTGGGGGTGCTGTTTTTTTCTTTCCTGGTTCCTGGGCCTCCTCGGCGGGGTTTGGTTGGCCTTCTCCTCTGGGCTCTCTGGGGCCGGGTCATTCGGTTTGGTGGGTTGGGCCGGTTTCTGGCCTGTGCTTTCCTCCTTCCTTGTTGGACTTGGTGCTTGTGCCTGCGCTCTGTTGGCCGGTTTTGGCTTCTTTCTTTGGCCTTCTTCGGGGCGGTCGGGGTTCGCTCTGTGTCTGTGTGGCTGCCGGGTCCTGGGTGCCTTCCTGGTGGTTCTGGGCTGGGCGGCCTTGTCCGGTGGGTTTCTTGGCCGTGTCCTTTGGGTCTTGGTCTTGGTTGCCCTGTCTCCGGTTTCTCTGGTTGGCGGCCTCCTTTTCGGGCCCTGGTCTTCTGTTTTTTTCTTGGTTGTCTCCGGTCCTTGTTTGGTCCCTGCTGTCCTGTTCTGGGTTGCGGGCCGGTTGCTTCCTGCGGTCCCCCTTCTCCTCCCTTCTCGGTGCTCCCTTGGGTTTCTGCTTTTGTGGTGGTTTCCTGGGTGTGCTTGTGGGTTCGGAAGGCCGGTTTTCTGCTTTGGTATTCTCCACTTAGTAATGAATGGGACGAGGACATAAGGGACCTGGGGTAATGCTCTATTACTTACCGGTAATCTTCATTACTCCGGGTCCCGTTGTCCTCGTCCCATTCATCGCCCCTCCCTCCCTCCCGGGCGGCCGGCCTTCCTGTCTGGGCTTGGTTGTACAGGCGGGATGCTGGGTAAGTACTGCTTATGTACTCCCGGTGGGAGGGGCAGTATTAGGGTCCCAGCATTCCTCTTGTTTTTTTCTGTCGGGAGATGGTTATCTCCACTTAGTAATGAATGGGACGAGGACAACGGGACCCGGAGTAATGAAGATTACCGGTAAGTAATAGAGCATTTCAAGTGCTTAACAAAGAAACTCGTGAGCTCCATTGTCACAGGCTGACAGGCCCTTAATATATAATAATTAAACCTCCTTCTGGAATTTTTCAAACATTTAAAGCTACTATCAGTATCTGCCCTGGGTCACAGACTCGAAGATGTGGCTTGCAGACTCGGAGACGGAGTATGAGAGTTCAGCTGTGTAAACGAAACACAAGGACCAATGGGAGAGAGGAGGCTGCCGCGCATCTACCTATCAAGGAGATATTTCCACAGTCTGGCGCATGACGGTCTTGTTACTGCGGTGTATGACAACTTCATTGGAACAGCAGACCTGAAACATCTGCTTGATTGGTATTGCGCAGCAGCCTCCTCCCTCCCATTGGTCCTTGAAACATAGCTGAACTCTAGGGATCAACGGAGAGAAAGGCAACCGATCCAACGTGGACGAAACTTGCTTGAATTCATGAAAGCGCGGAGTTTGGCAAAAATTCACAGACTGACAGGTAATTGATATACATAAAAAAAAAAACTCCTTCTGAAATGTTTCAAACGTTTCCAGATACTATCAGAACAGAAAGCTGCCTGTATCTGCCCTGGGTCACAGACTCAGAGACGGAACTTGCTTGAAATCATAAACAAGCATTTGCAATGCAATGGGTCTCGCATTTGGGAGCGTTAGAGCTATTGGCGTTGTAATTGACTATGGCTTTTTTGTCGCTTCTCCGCAGATGTAAACTTTTCACTGTTTTGTTCTGCCACTGAATCCCTTGTCACCCCATCGTCTGCTATACGGTATACTGACGATTGCAAGTGTCTGTCCTTCAGTGAGACCAGCACAAAAGTGACGCAACGGCGGCGCAAAAGTGGCGTAAGGGGCTTGTAAATCTGCCCCCCAGTGTTTTCTGGGTCCACTTGCTTTCCATTGGTCCTCCAATGGACCTTTTTTCTCCGACTTAGAGGTGATGGGAGTTAACATTGAATCAAACAAATTCAATTAACCATGCAACCCATTTGGCTACACAATGAGGACCAGGAATCAGTAGAAGGTTTATCACAAATTCAAAATCAAGTTAAGATGCATGACTCTTAAAACCATGCTATAGAAGTACAAAATAGCAACAGGTAGTGCCAACCTACGAAAACAATTAAGGCAAACCAATATAAGGCAAACAAGTAATTCAGTCACAGCAATATAAAACATCAAAAGCAATATCTAGTGGTCAGGGAAGAGTTGCAAGTTTTGTTATCTATGCATGGATAAATTAATTTAAATCACATATAATCGGGTTCCTGCTAAAGGGATTGATCTAAAAATCGAAAGAGTCTCAAAATCAAGAATTTCCTTAAAGGAAATTAAAACAAGGCAAGAGAAAATAAGTAGGGAAGGTGTCAGCACTTCTGAAGCTCGATCAAGAGCCTTCTATGGATCAGAAAATAGGTGTTAGCCTAGGCAACACGTAGGAAAGAATCAAAGCAAGAATTGAGGTCTAAACCTCTCAAAATCTAGGGAAAATGTTCTAAGCATTCAGGGGAAAGTCTCAGAAGAAATCTAAAAGAATGTAAAAAGGGATCTGAATCTTCATCAGTGTGAATACTAAATTGTAACACACAAAGGCCTCTAGTAACACCCCCTTTATATGCATCATCAGGGGTTCCATTGTTCTCGTCCATTTCTCATGTTGCAGACTGCGATATACAGATATCCTACACCAAACTTTAATATGTGTGTGCACATTTAAACACAAATGAATATAAGTTGCTAGTGCATTAAATTCACATTACATGTAACATTCAGCAAATCTTTAAAATAATCATGTGTAAGTATTGCTTGCAACTTTATTTAAATCAAATATATGAAATATTAATTCACACATTACATAAACTTTTTATCGTTTTAAGTGAAATCACATTTTGCATATATGAGGATAGTTTCTATTTAGTTTGCTAACCAATAAATTTCATTTAAGGTATTAAAGCACACATTGTGAAAGTCGAATTTCATCTATATCGTAAGTACATTATCCATTAAGTAAGGGCAGTTTATTTCATCAAGACTTCAATTAATATATTTCAATCAGTTAGGATAAAACACACAATGTGAGTATCCTCTAGTCCTACAGTGAATGCACTCTTTAATAATAATGTCAAATGCAACACTTTCATTAATTGTTAAACCACACAAGAAACATGTGCTAAGTGCACATTTATGTTATGTACCTGTTGGGAGTCTTTTATTTCTACTCTGTGTGTTTTTTTCCTGTAAATGCTCCAGGCTCCGATACGGATGTATGTTTATCTGCTTTACCAATCAATATAAGCAGCGAGGATCAAGAAAAGAAAATCCTTGTAGTGATCAAATGTTAGTGTTTGAGTCACCGCATGAGGATATGGTAAAAGTACTGATAAGTAAGATCAAATCAAGTGGGGCGCCAGGCCCAAATGGGATCCTGAACACTGTGTTTAAAGCTAGGGCATATTTATGGTCAAGAATTTTATCACAATTATTTAAAGACGCTGTAAAAATTAATTTGGTCCCTGAATCCTGCCAAGGCAGCATAATGCAGTCAATTTATAAAAGTGGCCCACCTGACAATCCAGCTAATCACAGGCTGATTGCACTAACCGATGTTGAGGCGAAAATCTTTGCTACTGGTCTACTCAGGGACTTGGAAGAATGGGCGATGAAAAGGAAAGTAATTCCAAACTTCCAAACCGGATTTCGCGAGGGTGCAGTCAACGATTACAAACTTGCTACTACTCACTTTGATGGCAGAGAAAACAGAATACAAAAAAACGAAAGCTTTATATTTGTTTTGTAGCTCTAAAAGCTGCATTTGACTCTGTTCCTCGGAACTTACTTTGGGCAAAGTTATCAGCCGAAAAAAGACATGGGGCAAGTGTACACAGCCCAGTTTGAGGCCCCTATGTGTTTCCAAATGGCATGTGGTACAACCTCCATCACCCAATTTAATCTGCACCCACATATTTGAATAAAGCAATATGATCATATCTAACAGATGTTTCGGTACAATTTGGAAGGTGGGATCACATTCACTGGAACCAACAAATTAATTGTTAAATTCAGTTTTGCGTCTTAATAAGCATAGCTTCCCTTTATGTTGACAATCCAGAGCCAGCAGAGTGTGCATCACCCTTTTTAATTTCACCCTTCCAGTGTGGCCAAGGTGGGATTTTTTAAAGTGTTTCAGCCTTTTTTTATTTCCCCATGTCTATCCTTAACTTAATTTATAAAAACTTTTTCTACATTATGTAAAGAGCAAGTTAGATTATGTCCACGTGCATACATTGTATCTATGCTTTGTGTAGCTTGGAAGAATTCAGTCATTATTTCAGCCGTTCGTGTATCTGGAACAATAATTAAATCTTTCTTAGAAAGGTATTACCGAAAAAATCAAATCATAATTTGAGTAATAATATTGAAATTGCCCTTTGCAATAGAATAAACTGGTTAGTACACTACAAGAAATGCCAAAAGTAAGAAGTAAGTGATGGTAGGTCACTCCCTCTGACACTGAGGTAGGTATTAACATGCATACATAACAATCTCTAGCATCCATAGTGTCCACATACTCATAGAGAAGTTTAGTAAATACATTTAAAGAAAAGTCATTAATAGAGTGATCATGGTGCAAAGTCTTATCAGTTAGATTATTAATTACAATTTCATTATTCTTTTCTTCTAATGGCTTAGTAATAGAGGTAGGGTTAATGTCATGCTTCACATAGACATGATGAGGAAGGTTTAGTAACAATATGAGAATTATAGCAAAAACTTCTAAAAGCAAGCACATACGTTTACGTTTTAATGATACCGGGTTTGGATCTCCCATCTATCCAGGTGTCACGTGGCCGAAAGGGACATTGTCGACATCCCTAAGTTAGCATGAGCCCAGCAGCCATGATGCTGCTTTTGCGCACGTTACTGCACGACTTTATTTTTGCTACACTCTGTTTATGCCTTTCACATGAGAACTGTCTGCTTTGTTCGTTCTCTGCCTGTTCCTGGAGTTTAGTCTGAACACTGTGAGCAAGTTCGATAAACAATGCCCCTTGTTATTCTGTTCTGGTCAGTCCCTAGCACCTAGACAAAACATGCTAACACAGATGCTGCTGGAAACTCGTACTTTGATATTATGGGGATGCATGTTTAGGATACACACACTTGGAGAGGGAGCTTTCCAGGGAGAAGAGTAATGCGGTTCCCATGATGTAGATATACCATCTAGGCACTAAGGTATGGGGTTTGCTGACAAATTCCAGAGATCTTCTATTATATAATAATATTTCTTCTTACCAAGGGAGGGTGGTTAGGCCTTATAGTCCTTGATCCACTGTCTTTATATGATGACATCTCCCTTTATGATATATGGCCTTGCTGAAATGCTAACTGTGTTAGTTCTATGCATTTTTCTGCTGGTTGTGGCTTGTATACTGCGTTTTAGAGCACGATAGTTAAAATAAACATTTTAAACTATGTTCGTGTTTCGTCAGTACTTATTGTCGATACGTACGAGAGTGTGAGCGAAAAGGTGTGTCTTGTTACCGCGATTCCTGAGAGAAACAGGAGTGTTGTGTTCTGGGGTGTCTAATCATTGCTTTTTCATGAGTGTGTAGGAGAGCGAGTGACACACTATAGCTAGTCGGTCCTGGGTTCGTGGGCACCAAGGACATCAGGAGGCTTAGCCCCTATACACCGAGGTCCCATATTCCTGCGCATAGTTCTGTGTATGTGCAGAATACCTGCAACATGGCACCACCAACGTTTGGTCTTGTACTTATTCGCAAGACCCCTGAGTAGCGCTTGCTTTTGTCTACAATACCCTCTCACCGGTTATGGAGACATCCGTGGTGTGAGGGCTTAGCCTCCTATATTTGATTTATATAGGTTTTTCAAGCTTGAATTTTAAAAGGTTCTTCTTTCTATATTGGCCCGATTGTGCGCTACCGTTCTTTTGTTACTCTAACCGCTCTTCTTATGGCGGTCGCTATTTCGGCGCCCAACCGCGCTGCGGTCACAGCTTACTTGGCTCAACATGCAGTCCCTAATGGAGGGGCTGATTGCATTTTTTTTGTTGAGGTGGATGCAGCATACCGCTTCGAGGTTTTCTATTCTTGGGTTACCTTTCCAGCAGTGGATGGAAATGATAATTTGTTTCAAGAATATACTGCCTCCGCGGTCCCATGGGATTATCGCCCTTATCGATTACGTGAAGTTCCTTTAACAGCTTGGCAGCATACAATCTGGTTTAATGGTGCCCTTCCTCGTCCAGTTTCTGTGGTCTGTTTAGGCCCCTTATCAGTCGATGGGGCCACGTGGCCAGTTTTGGCTGGGCTTACACCACATCCAAATTACCTTAATGTTCCTATCGAAGAGCTAAGACAATTGCATACATCGTTGATACATATACATAGGGCTGTAATACAGTTTATGTCACGTAATATTCAGGTGGCTCCATTTGGAGCTGCTGCATACCCACCAGGACATGGTGGTGGGCATGTTATTAGTCCCATCATGAATAATTCAGTGATGGGTAGACATCCCTAGAATAGGGATGATTTCCCTTACTGGCTTGCAGAAAAATTTGAGCAACTCAAAGTGGTCTTTCCACATACTACGCCTGTGGAGAAACACAGGATCCTTACCATGAGTTTACCTAAAGGACTTATTCCCAATCTGACTGATTGCACCACCTGGGGGAAAGTGTTTGCGGCGGTATATTCGCTCTGTTTTGGCACCCCCTCCATGACCGTTCTTCCATTCGTACTTAGAAAGGTTCAGGATGAACACGGGGCAGAGGCTGCCCTGGAGTTGGGGATGGGATTGGTAGAGGTGTTCCCTATTGTTTCCGATATGATCCATGCTAACGTAAATGGGGAAGCATTTAGCTTACAGGTGAGTCAGCACCTAGAGGCGGTTGCTGACGTCGATAAGCAACGTGAATTGCCAAAGATTATTGCTAAAATATATAAATGCTTAGGGTGTAATAATCTGGGAATTAAGCCTTTTACACAAACGGCAACAAAAGACCCAGCCTGAGAAGGACGGGCGTCCTGTCTTTCCGAAAATGACGTGGAATAGGAATCAGTGGCAGCAACAACAGAAGCAAGGTTCACGTGCTGGTTCACCGACACCTGAAGCTTCTGAACGTAGATATGATTTGCGTGACCGCTCTAAAATGAAGACACCTGAGAAGTTTCAAGTTCCTGATCCGCGCTCTCCTCGTTCTTTACAGGACTCATCGGATTCACAGTTCGGTGGCGGAGATCACCAGGATCGCAGACAAGGCGAGACCACTCAGCAGCAACGTGATCCGCCACACTAGTTTGACGTTAAAGCCAATCCTGAGGGACTATCTCCTTTTCGAGCCCGGTTTCAGAAGAAGAAAGTTGCCGCTTTGACAGCAAAGTATGCCTCAGACGGTGAGAACCCTGCTCCTCAATTGAAGATGGACGGTGACATTCCTCGACAGCGCGGTGGGAGTTACCATAGTGTGGGGGGCACTCCATCCTTGTCTGGCGGTGAGAGCACCGGATACGTTCATCACAGTGGAAACAGCAGATACACGAGTTGCACCCTGATAGGATTTATGGGATCATCCTCCAAATTTAGGGTGATACTAAGCGGACAATTAAGTCTTTTGGGACAACCTCACCTCCTCCTATGACATTTTGTTGGCAGAGACAGATTGGCCTCCCCCATTTGTTTTGTCTTCCCGAGGGGAAGATGTTATACTCCCGAGTTTTCCCCCGTTTCATCTCTGAAGAGGCTAGACATGCTTACGCTGCTGAATGGGCTATGGCCCTTGCGCCGGCTGTGTATCATAATCAAGTAGGCTGGGATAGGGATTCACTAGCACATGAAATACCTTTACACTCTATGCCACAGCCGCAGGCTCAATATCCCATCAGGCATGAAGCAGAAGCATCCGTGAGTGGAATATCAGGGGGTCATTGAACCCTGTGTTTCATCCACGAATAATCCTCTTTTTCCGATATTGAAACCGGACGGTTCATATCGTATAGTTTTGGATTACAAACATTTAAACAGTCACGTTCGTACATTTGCAGTACAAAACACACACAGCTCTGCGTTAGTGAATAATATAGTTTGCAAAAAATATAAAACGACACTAGATATTTCCAATGGATTTTATAGTTACAATTTGGCTCCTGGTAGCTGTGATTTGACCGCATTCACAGCGGTCAGCAATCAGAAGCGCTTTATGCGTTTGCCTATGGGCTATAAGAACAGTCCCGGGGCTTTTGCTGCGTGTGCTGTGTCTCTATTACTCGACATTGACCCTGATGCGTTCTCATACGTCGATGACATTTATTTGACAGATGACGAATTGATCCCGCATCTTGTTCGTGTGGATGGCATCATTCTCTCTTTTGCTGACTTGGGTTACAAATTTAATTTTGCCAAGTCACACATCGCTTGTTTGGCGGTTCTCTTTTTGGGCTATGAGCTCAATAATTAAGGTCGGGGGTTGGCCCCCTACTTACTGGAGAAGTGTGCACAGTTGCAGCCTCCATCTACATCGAAAAAATTACAATCTTTGCTGGGATTTTTAAATTTTGCGAGGACTTACATCCCTGATTATGGCCAGCGTATCAAACCGCTTTATGCGTTGATACAACCTTCTTTTTCGTATGCCTGCTGGCTTCTGGATTCTTTGGTCTGTGCAATCTGCTCTGCTTGAGACCAACTTCTTGTTAACATGTGATAATTCTACGAACTTGGTCATAAGAATTGTGCCAGGGATAGTAGGTTTCACTTACTTGACATTCAATGAAGGTGACACAGTACCAATAGCATATAAACCACATTTGTACACATTGGCGGAAATGCGATTTTCCACAGTTGAGAAAATTTTGACTGCCGTCCAGATGGCGATTCTGTAGGAATGCTCTCTGGCGCAGGGAAAACGCAATCTTATGGTTTCGCCTATACCTACTTTAGAAGCAGTGACTAAGGCGAGTGTACCAAATTCTAAAGCTTTGCATCCACGTTGGATACAATGGGCGAGTTCATTGACGTCGGCTGACGTCACGTTCATTTTTGATCCCTCATTGCAGACACAGGAGATTTTACAATACGAACATGTTTATCGTCCTCCGTTGTTGTTGCTTCCTTTGGATCAGTACCAATGTATAACTATACCAACGGGTCTGCTCAACCAGCTGTCGGGTCAAAGCATGCTTATTCGGTGGTTTGCGCTATTGTGGCTGGCTCAATTGTAAATGGTGAATTTAAGTCTTCTATAGTCCATACACAGGTACTTGGGGACTGTACGGCACAATTGGCGGAGCTGTGTGCTTTGATTTTAGCTCTAGAATTTGCAGACCCCGATGTGAACACTCTTGTTGTGTGCGATTCCTACTACTGTGTGCAGGCTTTCAATGACAATTTGTTCTTTTGGTCTCAGAATGGTTATCAATACTCTAAAGATAGCGCAATAAAGCATAAGATGCTTTGGGTCCGAGTGGCAGAACTTAAAGAATGGTTGCCACTCACACATGTTAGTCATACTCTTGGCCATCAGCATGTGGGAACACATGCTTTTGGTAATTCTTTGGCTGATGAGGCAGCCAAATCTGCAGTTACCAGGTCCATGACTAAGATTGATAATGATATTCTTGCGGCAATTGCTGCTACAAAGGATGGGACAGACTTCCCACAAGGTTTCCCTTCTAAGTATTCTTATCATTTGTCCCCTGAGCAAGTCCCATTGGCTACAATATCGTCCATTGGGGATCGGTTGATTCCCACCGAGGACCGCAGACTTCCTTTGATCATAGCCGCACATGAAGGCATGGCTTCTGCACATGCCGGAGTTTCTGCAACTGTTTCTATTTCACAGCAACGTTATTGGTGGCGTGGTTTATACAAACAAACCCGTAATTATGTACTATCTTGTGACATTTGTCAACAGATTAATCCATCTACGGTTACACGTCCACCACATACACAGCTATACATTTCTAATCAACCGTTTGGTTGTATTTATCTTGATCACTGCGGTCCTTTGACATCTGACACTGCATATAAATATATTTTAGTTGCAGTGGATTCTTGCACTAGATTCCTTTGGGTTTAGCCACAACGCAGGCTATGTCGAAATGTCATTAGAGATTTGCGTGTCTTTGTCGGGACTTTTGCCTGTGGCACCTTCCATTCTGACCAAGGTCCTGCTTTTGCCTCTAAGGCTTACAAGGACGCTATGAGGTCTCTGGGGGTGCTGGTGCAGTTTTCGTCTCCATACAGGCCTGAGGGCAATTCTATAGTGGAGTGAATGAGCCATGACTTAAAGCAATCTTTGACAGCTAGAGTCTTAGGTACTGGCAGGAGTTGGCTGACTCATTTGTATAGGGTTCAACATGCATTAAATAATCTCCCAAGAAGATCTCTGAGTGGGCGGACCCCATACGAAATGCTCTTTGGCATTAAAATGTTTGTGCCAGACCTTGATGGTCTAGACGTTGTGGTGGCTGCCGCAACATTTGACGTAGATAACCATTCTACTATGTTGCAGGAACTACAAAAAACCTGTGACACCCTGGCTAAAGATCATTCGCCCTAGTCCACTGAAGCAGCGGTGCTGATTCCTGTTACTGGCTGGCTTCCTAAAATTGGTGATCTGGTGGAGAACAAGAAAGAATTTGGTCCCTCTTATCGAGCACCTGTCCCAGTTCTTGGATTGAAGGGTACCCGTACAGTGATTTTGCCTCCTTTGCCTGGCTGCAAAGGAAAACATATTCATTTCAATTGACAATGTCAAGCTACACCATATGGCCAATAGTGAAAAGTATGACTCCAAGTATTCCAAGCCGAGATCTTTCAATGATTCCGATGGCTTCAACTTCTTCGACAACTCCCCGCGTGATGGAGGGGAGTTGGAGACTTCTATTGATTTCTTGCCAGTTGTGACTTCTAATTCCCCTCATGCAGACATCCAGTATGATTCTCCTCCAGTTGAGGTCCTCATAGACGTTCCTGACAGCGCTATACATCATCCATCTGATGCCGCACAGCCACTGTCGTTGCGTTTGGGGGCCAGTGGTTATTACATGGATCACACAAGTTTCTCTTACGATTCCTCTTCTTTGTCCTCGTCTGTGACATCACCACCGACGCATACCAGTCTTGTCATTACCTGGTTCAAAAAGACTTACCTGGTCCCACCCTGGTCATACATCTGGATGGTGCTCACACTTATCTTCCTTTTCATGCGGATTGGGTATGTGATGGTTTTCTTCTTGCTCATCAATGGTCATTATTTGCCGGAACGCTCTGCTGTAAAGTTGGTTGATGGAGTTCTGGCACCCCATACATTGTCCCATATCATGAAACGTGATCAAGCCCTCGTGAACATTTCGGCCTTCCCTGTTGCTGATGGCATCGTTTGGGATAAAGTTGCATTCGATATCCATGGTCCAACTGAGGTCCTGAACGTTCCATACGTGTTCCGCGTTTCACTAGGAGATGTGGTATCACAGGACATACACTCAGACAACTGGGATGTTCAGGCAGTTCATTCATTGTTTTCTGATTTAAAATATTATGCTGCTTTTGATGCTGAAGATTTGTATTTAAATTCGGCCAATTATGCAGATTTATTCTGTTACAAACATTATGGCCATCATTTCTTGCATAAAACAAACACTTTAAGACCAATTTTTTATTTTACCCAGTGGGAACATTGTCCGACTCCTTTACACAGGAGTTCTAATATTCTCCAGAGTAAGTTCACATACTTTTCAGATTTCAATGCGTCCAATCCAGAGTCCTATTTCTATAAGTTAAAATTGCCATCTCAATTTAAATTCATGTTGACTCACACAAAATTCATTTATTTTAATTCCTTTAGAACTGATTTGGCTTTACATGGTTACGAACACTGGAAAGATACCATTGATTTGAAATCCATTTGGGGCACTAAAAATTGGCAGGTCCAAGGTGCTGAAGCTCTGCATCGTGCATGTCTGATTCCGACTCAAATTTTGTTTTTAAATGACACAGTGCATTAGACCATTGGTTTTGGTTTGGCTACAGCCCAAAATTTGAATGTTCCTTCCATTCCTTCAGCGGCTGAGTACGATACTTGGCGTAGACACACCAATCATACGGTTGATGTACTGCTTGCCCTGTTCAGAAATGGTAGTATAAATGTTTCTAGTGTCGACCCTTTGGGATGGTTGTTGTGGCCAACAAGTTCCAATGCATGTCAACTGCATTTTCTAATGCAACAACAGGTTTCACACAAACTAGACCTGATCCACGTTTCCCACATTCTCATTCAGTCACCATATATTCGGTGCGGAAATTGTGTCAGCAATGGTTGGGACACTCCACACTGTCGTCAGTGAAATAACACCTGTCCCTTTTGTCGAGTGACATCAATTTGGCTGATTTTATTTTAGGACCAAAATCACCTAGATCAAAACGATTTATTTATGAAACATATAATGAATTGTGGTAACTATCACAGATGGAAGCTGCGGTACATCTGCGCCAAATTGACCAAGCTAATTTGGAAAAAGTTCTTGCAGTGGTAGATAACAGCATTAATACATTATCTTCTCATATTTACACCTTGGATAATATTGTTTCCTCTGTTATTGATATTGTACAGAATGATGTATCTGTGTTGTATCATGGTCAAAATCAATTGCGCTCTGTAATGCAATTTGAATGGACCTTACAAACGCTCAAAATGAGAAAAGTTCCGTGGGATTATTTGAATGCATCTGCACTGTTTTTGCCATTTAATTTGACTGATAAACAGAAATTTATGTCCATGAAAGATGCAACTTACACACTGTTACATATTGAACAATTAGAACAGTTATCTTTTTCTGTGGCTGAGACGGATTCAGCTGTGTGGATAATACATGGAGTTATTTCACTGCCCTTCTCGCTATTTCAGTTCACATCTTGCATGAAACACATCCCAGTTGGCCGCTTTGAGCCCCTAGGAAGTGCTTTTCTCCATGAGTTATGGTCATTGCCTTTCACCTACAGATGTCAGCGCGTGGATTAGAAGGTTTTCCTAACAGGGGAGGATTGTGATTCCATTGTAGGACATTCCCTAGTTTGTAAACAAGCTAAGGTGCACGGCGCCTGTAGCGTGTCGGCACCTAATATGACGTGTTTTTTTAAAGCAACGCCAGTCCCAGCTATTATTCCCGCGTTCATGTTGCTTTCAAATGGCAGTTATCTTTTTTTAATAACCACGACTGCTGCGGCTTACGGGCCGGCATCCCGTATATAGTAACTGTTTCGCAACATGTTACTTGTTGCAGCAATGTCCTTTACCCACCACCGCATGGGATTGTAGATAGTTCGCTTTGGCCTTCCATTCCAACTTTGAAAACAGATTTCAATAAACTAAGCAGACTCAAAGCGCTATTGTTTAAACAAGAAGTGGTTCTCACATCAGCGCGGGAGACCTTTGAATTGCAGGTGGCGAGAACCGCAAGTGCGATACACTCACTACTGAACACCAATCTCCCACTACATTTTGGAGAATGAATACACCAAATATTTAATGCGTCTGATACTGAAGGCCTTGCTCATTTTTTAAGCTTGTGGGATCCGGCCTTGTGTCCTCTTTTCAGATGATTTTTGGAATAATACCGGCCTTCATTCATTCAATTTTTTCCAGCGTGTTCGGAGGGTTTCCATTGATCCTTTTGCTGGCGTGCGGCGTGCTGGTACTGCTGCTCCTGTTACGCAATGGCTGCCCATCTTGTAGTACTGCACAGACCCGGCCAATTGCAACTGTACCCTGACCGAATGCAACAGCTGTTTGGATGTTTTGCCATTGGTGACGCTTGGTGTGAGTTATGGACTTACTTTTCGCTTCGCCTACTTCACTTGCGTGCAACCAGTGTTTTATTGCCGACGGTGCCCTTTCTATTGGACCTTGGATATATGCCTCTCCAATGCATCCGGCACTGACCTGGATTATGATCTGTTAATGGGTCCATTACTGGCCCATGACGAGGCCTGTTCTGGGGACGGCCATTTGATGCGTGTGGCTGCACTTGGAGTGTTGGCAGACTGGAATACCTGTGAGGCTGCACAGCGCCCTGTGCAACGGAGTTTCATCGAATATCACGCAAGTTGCCCGGATATGCTCCTGGAGGCATCTGATTATGAGGAGCATGTGTGTTCCTTCAACCTGCTCAACTGGATGGCATCCCTCTTTGCTATGAACGACAGTGATGACCTTTTGGAATGGCTTGCATTCCTTGGGTCAAGTAATCGGATGAATTTTCCGGACTGGCCTTAAAAACGTTTTTATACTGGAATTTTGACATTTCCCAATTTGACCCATTTTTCCAAGCATTTTGATTCTGCTTACAGTTGCATTCTGTTTTTTCTATATGCTGCGACCTGGTGTCATGTGGCCGATAGGGACATTGTCAACATCGCTAAGTTAGCATGAGCCCAGCATCCATGATGCTGCTTTTGCGCATGTTACTGCACTGCTTTATTTTTGCTACACTCTATTTATGCCTTTCACATGAGAACCGTCTGCTTTCTTCGTTCTCTGCCTGTTCCTGGAGTTTAGTCTGAACACTGTGAGCAAGGTCGATAAATAATGCCCCGTTATTCTATTCTGGTCAGTCCCTAGCACCTAGACAAAACATGCTAACACAGCTGCTGCTGGAAACTCATACTTTGATATTATGGGGATGCATGTTTAGGATACACACACTTGGAGAGGGAGCTTTCCAGGGAGAAGAGCAATGCGGTTCCTATGATGTAGATATGCCATCTAGGCACTAAGGTATGGGGTCTGCTGACAAAGCCTAGAGATCTTCTATTATATAATAATATTTCTTCTTACCAGGGGAGGGTGGTTAGGCCCTATAGTCCTTGATCCACTGTCTTTATATGATGAATCTCCCTTTATGATATATGGCCTTGCTGCAATGCAAACTGTGTTAGTTCTATGCATTTTTCTGCTGGTTGTGGCTCGTATACTGCGTTTTAGAGCACATTAGTTAAAATAAACATTTTAAACTATGTTCGTGTTTTGGTCAGATCTTATTGTGGACAAGTAGGAGAGTGTGAGCGAAAAGGTGTGTCTTGTTACCGCGATTCCTGAGAGATCCGGGAGTGTTGTGGTCTGGGGTGTCTAATCATTCGCTTCTTCATGAGTGTGTAGGAGAGCGAGTGAGACACTATAGCTAGCCGGTCCTGGGTTCATGTGCACTAAGGTGGTGGGAAGGCTTAGCCCCTATACACCGAGGCCCCATAATCCTGCGCATAGTTCTGTGTATGTGCAGAATCCCTGATCATTTCATTGAGTTTTGGGAATGCCTTATATGTAGGATTTTGCAGCAAGTATATTTTTAAGCTTGGGAAACAACATTTTCCTTGTTTCTCCCACTGTCACAGTTCACAAGTTTCAAGGTTTGGGATAATCCGGTGCATTTTTTCTCTTCAGTTACTCATAAGCCATTTCCTTTTATTTATCTGCTTTGTAAAATTGTCTCTTATCGTAACAATTCCTCAAGGTGGTTTTTGTTTCAAATCTGTTTATTGAAAATATAACACACAATTGGAGCCTATGTAGCCCCACCAAAAAGACATAAAAAGAACATTGTCACTCAATTTGGATGTCAGAGTATTTCAAATAAAACGGAAATAAAGGAGTCAGTACATTCACACCCTAGCCCGCACTGCAAAGAAAGGGAGAGGAAATAATGCGAAAAGCAAAACAATATGCTACTGACCCTGTTACGATTTTAAAGCTTCTCTCACAATTCAAGAAAGACACAGGGGAGGCATCAGACATTACTAAGGTCTTATGGAGGTTTTCCCAGCCAACATCATTAGGTGATTTATGTGAAGCAACCTGTAGGATAGCCTGCTCGCCTGGCTTGTACACTAGACAACCTACTATACCCAATTGAGCGACAGCAGGGCACATAGCTCACAGTTGACGATAGGAAAGGAGAAAGAAGAGGAAAAGGGAAAGAAAGAAGAGAGGATCAAACCACTTAACCAAGTGAGGGGGCAAGGGAAGTTGCATTAAGTATAACCTGTGGTTGGAGGGGGTCAGAGGACCTGGCATAGAGGGAGAGATGAGACCTCTGCTACTAAGGTGTCGGTTCAGGGGAGTCTTGCCTGTGGCCCCTCACATAAGGTTCAAGGGAGTCATCAAACAACTGCAGGGCTTGTAGCCTAGGGGGAACCAATCGAGAGTACTCCATACTAGAAAGGTGTCGTATGAGGGGCTGCAAAACACGGGTGAATTTGGCATCCGCGTGGTTGATAGGTGCAGTGAGCGATTCCAGGGCTAGAATGTGCCACAAACGGAGGAACCAAGTGGCCACTGGAGGGGGGTGGTGTTTCTTCCAAAATAAGGCTATGGATTGTCTGGTTGCACCCCGTATCTGTAGTATCAACCGCCAGTCTGCATATTTCATGGCCGTCATTGTTGGGGGTCTAATGCCTAGTATGGTGATCATCGGGGAGGAGGGAATAGGGAAATCCACCACATCCTTTATGTGACTGAGGACTTCTTTCCAAAACATTTCAAGGCTCGGGCAGGACCGCCAAATATGTAGAAAGTCTCCTCTGTCAGCCTGGCATCTCCAACAAGTCGGGGGGAAATTTTGTAACATCTGGTGAAGTCGGACCGGGGTAAAGTACCAGCGTGACATAAGCTTGTACGCTGATTCATGCTGCGATATACTATGATATATTTTTGGGATATCCTGCCATAACCGGGACCAACATTCTGGAGCTATGTCTTCCCCTAAGTCAGTATTCCATTGCTTTTGGTAAGTGTGAGGCAGGGGCTGATGTGAGTGTTGGAAGACAGTGTAAGTGCGAGAGATCAATCCCCTTGACCCTACAAATTGACGCACTAGAGTTTCAAAGTCTGTGAGCTTTCTAGTGGCTTCTTGGGCATAGGCCTGAGCGAGCAACCAATGCCGTAACTGATAGTATTGCATCCGAGCACCCTCCGTAAGGTGGAAGGATTATTTGCATTGATCAAAGAGAGGAGTTTGTTGTCTTGAAACAAGTCTTGGAGGACCCAGCATTCACCATCAGACCACGCGCCAGATGCCCAAGGTTGTAATGTGGGGGGGGAATATGGGGTTACGTACAATAGGGGTGTTAGGGGAAGGAAAAGTTGTCAGACCACGAGAAACCGCCAACTTATCCCAAATCTCCAAAACAGTTTTAGTAGGGGTGGCAATGTAGGCACTACGGGGTCGAGCTCCACGAGAAAGCCAAGCCAGGTCCCACAAGGGCCTACAGGAAACCGCCCGGTCCATATGGAACCAATGCTTCTCACTCTCACGGACCACCCACTCTGAAATATACCGAAGAAGACAGGCCCAATAGTATTCCAAAAGATTAGGGCATGCGAGCCCACCTCGGTCCCGGCGCAACATTAGGATCTTGTTAGAAAAGCACGGGCGCAACTGCCCCATATGAAAGAGTGAAGTCACGCTGAACAGTAGCAGTCGGTGGTGGGAGTGCCGCCAGGCGCTGACGTGGGGAGGGGCAGGGTGAGGGGTAGTAAACTACGGATTACGGGCGCATTACAGGTAAGTACACATATAAATAAATAAAATGAATTTCGTTTCTCGCGCTGCATCACATTTGGCGATGCAGCGCGAGAAACGAAATTTGTTTTATTTATTTATATGTGTACTTACTTGTAATCGCCCGTAATCCGTAGTTTACTACCCCCACCCTGCCCCTCCCCGCCCCACGTCAGCGCCCGGTGGCACTCCCACCACTGACTGCTACTGACGCTGAA